>CM066332.1:4451069-4578569 GCA_033807585.1 Hydrophis major
AGGAGAGGAAAGAGTGTCTTTCGCTAACAATCGGGATTTGCAACTCCAGAAAAATAATTATACATTTTCCACAGAGACCCAGCAGTGATAAGTCCTCTTTCTATTAGCTTATGTGGCAGATCCAAACACAAAGTATTCCTAACTAAATTTATTTTCTGATTACAGGTGGTCCTTGACTTACAATGGTTCATTTAGTGGCCATTCAAACAGCACTAAAACAAGGGACTTATGACCATTTCTCACAGTGACAACCAGATGGGAGATTTCTTAATCTAAAATGTTTGATTTGTATTGTTTTCTGGGGCAAGGCAAAAAGGAAACTGGAAACAAAGGAATACAAACAAGGAAATGTCTCCCTTTAACAGACTTGAATGCAACAGTGTGGCAGGCAATCAACCAAATTTCTGCTGTGATTTTACATAATTTGTGCAGTGATTTTGTCTTGGAATCATGAAAGCCACCTGGATGTCATACTTTCTTATTTAACAGACGATCAACAGTCTGATTTAACAGACATTTCTGAATAATGGATACCCCTTGCCCTTAATTAGCCTAGTAAAACAAGCATTTGTTTACCTGTGCAGGTTTACTCAGAAATTAAAAAGCTAATTAATTAATGGATTAATTAATCAACTAATTCTTAGTCTGAGGAAAAGGCACTGCAAACTTAAAATGTAACTTTCTTTTAGTTCGGGTTATAATAATATTTGGATCTGGATATGTGGAAAAAATATATTAAAAAATTCAAATTTAAAAAGAGTGAAAATCAACACCACCACCCTCCTTCCATCTGGTTTATATAAACTTCAGACTCACCATAAAATATTACTACTGAGGCTTTGCGGCATTAAAATGTCTGCAATTCTGCAAGTATTATAACAGACAGCTTGACACATTTAGAAGATCAAAAGTTCACCAGAAAAGTGATGACTAGCAGTCAGGTATCCAACTCTGCTTGAAATATTCTAAACATACTGTACATGGATATAATAAACAGCCTATTCCTGTACATTGTCCAAAGCAGGACAAAACTTCCAAATGTAGAATATCTATGCCTGAAATACCATGTTTCCCTGAAAACAGGACCCTGCCTTATGTATGTATGTGTATATATATATATATATATATATCTCCACCAAAAAAGCACCAGGTCTTATTTTGGGGGGGACCTCATCCACTGACTAACCTCACTTGAGTGTGTCACCCCTGGCCTCCTTTTCGCTGTCAGGGGCCTTCAGGAATGTCTTCTTCTGCAGCCAGCAAGGCTTTCCTAAGGCCTCTGCAGCCTCAGGATCGATCCAGAGCTTTGTTATCAGCTCCAGAGGCCTTCAGGAAAGCCTTGCTGGCCTTGCAGGCTGCAGAAGAAATGGGCCAGCAAGGCAGGTGTCGGGGAGTGCCAGGCCTGGCTACCACTGTCCAAAGGTAAGGAGTAGGGCAGCTCCACCCTCCCAATACCCACCCTAGCTTAATTTTTACTCATCCATTCTGAAGTGGGTGGGATCTTAATTAGGGCTTATTTTCAGGTATAGGGCTTATATTGGGTGCACGTGTAAAAAAAAATCAAGCTAGGACTTATTTTTTAGCATAGGTTGTATTTTGGGGGAAACAGGTAGTAGAATTTAGGGATTGTTGGTCACAAGGCTCTGACTTCCAAAAGCTGTTTTTCACTGGGGACTGGAGCCATCTTGTTGCAAGCAGGAAGAGTGAAAGCTAAGCAGAAACCGAGAGTCCTTGTTTGATGAGATACCATTTTTTCCCAGGTGTCTTGATTCTACTGAAATTATGCAGATGGAGAAACTGGATTTTGCCTCCTAATTCAAGCACTTTGGCTTGTCCAGTGCATTTCATGCCAGGACAGCCAAAAATCCAATGCATGGACCCATCAGCTACATTAACAGAATAATTCCAAAGGTGCTTTTTCAAAAGGCACCCGGACTGTCAGGTTTTTCTTTGAAGAAGTTTCGCTTCTCATCCAAGAAGCTTCTTCAGTTCCTCTTCTTCAGAATCAAAGAAGCTTCTTGGATGAGAAGCGAAACGACTTCAAAGAAAAATCAGAAAGTCCAGTTGCCTCTTGGAAAAAGCATTTTTGGGACAACCAGGACCTGGAGGACTGAGAATCTCCATAGACATTAACAGAATAACAGAATAAGAGTCGGAAGGGGCCTTGGAGGTCATCTGGTCCAGCGGTCACCAACCAGTGGGCTGGGAACCACTGGTGGTCCGTGAGAAAATGTTGGTGGTCCGCAGAGAAATGTCAACCCCAAAGCAATGAATCCAGGCTGCGCGGGAACACAAGGCTGCGCTGCCCACATGGCCCGCGAGAACAGAAGGCTTTTTTTGTCACTTGCATTGTGAACAGCACGAGGTAGTGAGGAGAGGGGGGGAACTTGCCCCACTCACCCCCCCCCATGCGCCTGGCCTGGCCAGCGGGCTGCTTCTTTCCGCTTCTTTCTCCTTCTGCTTTTGGCTTCACGCAAGGAAAGCAGCCAAAGTCTTTCTTTTTCTCCCCCAAACTCTGCCAGAAATGAGCCTTTGGGACCCTGCAAGGCCTCCTGCTCCAAGAGGATGTGCTGGCAAAGACTCGTTTCTGGCAGAGTTTGGGGGAGAGAAAGAAAGACTTCTGCTGCTCATGCTGCTTTCCTTGCATGAAGCCAAAAGTCTCTCTCTCTTTCTCTCTCCCCCTGGGAACAGAGCTGAAGACGGTATCCTGCGATCCCAAATAAAGAACGATCGATCGGTAGGAAAATGGGGAGGAGAATTTTCCTGCAGACTTTTTGGGGGGATTTTCCCAGGGTCTCTGGTCTGCAGGATTTAAAATGATGAGTTTGGTGGTCCCTCAGGTCCAAAAGGTTGGTGACCCCTGTACTAGCCTAACCTCCTGCTCAAGCAGGAGACCTTATACCATTTCAGACAAGTGGCTGTCCAGTCTCTTCTTAAAAACCTCTGATGATGAAGCACCCACAACTTCTGGTGGCAAGCAGTTCCGCTGGTTAATTGTCCTCACTGTTAGGAAGTTTCTCCTGAATTCCAGGTTGTTTCTCTTCTTGGCTAGTTTCCATCCATGGTTTCTTGTCCTGCCTTCAGGTGCTTTGGAGAAGAAGATGACCCCCCTCTTCTTTGTGTCAACCTCTCAAATATTGGAAGACTGCTATTATATCACTCCTAATTCTTCTTTTCATTAGATTAGACGTACCCAATTCCTGCAACTGTTTTTCATACGTTTTAGCCTCCAGTCCCCCAATTTTTACTGCTCTTTTCTGTACTCCTTCCAGAGTCTCAGCATCTTTTTTATATTGTGGCAAACCAAAACCAGGTGCAACTTTCCATGTTTCCAACATTCTTGTCCATCATGTTGTATGAACCTAGCTCTTGTGTTTACAGTCCTGTCAGGCCTCTATGTGAATCCAGAAACTTCAGTTCAATGAACTGTGGTTGAGTAGAGTTTTGTTGTGCCAAACAACCATTGGCATGGCAAAGAATATATGGCGATGCCTTCCAACTTCCAAAACTTTTAAAGGAAATTCAGCCCATTGATGTAAGTCTATATGACAATCGATGCCTGCTAAGCATCTGCATCCGTAATAGTTCCAATAACAGAGGCAGAAGACTTCTTAATACCACTTGTATATAGCAAATGCCATTACATTTTATTTAATCTCCTCTTGTGTCTTCAGATGAAACAGGCCCTCTTCGAAATGAAAGAAAATGCAATAGGTAAAAATTGAGCAGGATGGATTTAGCATTCTGGAAGCTAACATGTTTTCTCTGGAAAGTTTATCTGGCCCAAAGACATTTTTGGCATGAAGGAAATAGATTGGAAGAATAAAAACCCCGTTGTTTGCTGATTTAAGAGGATTGTAAAGAAAAGCATAAAATGCAGAATTGTCCCTGTGACTTATGTTTTCTGTTTGCAGCTTCAAAGAAGGTGTTTTTTTTTTTTTTTTTAAAGGTTTTTGCTGAACTAAGACATAGTTCTTGATGAGTGGAAGTTGCATGTATGGTGTGGAACAATAATCCATCTATGTACTGATTTTTTTTTTTTTTTGGTGGAAAATATTGCTTGTGTTATATGCTACAAACTTCTTCAGCTCCAAGTAGGTACCTGTTTCATCTGTGAAGAATCAACTCGGGAACTTGGACATTTTAATCTGTTGAGATGGCAGCAGCCCAGAATGAACCACGGGAGCCTGACATTAAACCAGTAAGAAGCTGTGATTCTATTCAGAAATGGCATGGACTTTTCAGATTGTTCTGCTTTTGAACTTGGAGATCAAACAAAGGATGAGCAAATTACATCTCTCTTCTCTGTTTCTGAGAGGGTCCACCTGGGAGTGGAGTTGAACGTTGTCCACAGATTCAAGAAGTGAGTTGGGACTACACCATCAAAGTGTCCCTCTGCTTTGACAAGCACGGTGTATATCAGAAGGTTGAGTTGGCATTTTCAACGTTTTAAACTATGTGGAGGAGGAGGAGTATAGGGTCCTTGGTGCTCTCTGAGCTTGTGGTTTTCTTGCAGACATTTCGTGACCTAACTAGGTAACACCATCAGTGCTAAAAAGGAGAAGGTACTGTGGAAAGGATCCTCCTCCTCCTTCTCTTCCTCCTCCCCTCGCCTCTCCACAATACCTTCTCCTTTGTAGCACTGATGATGTTCCCTAGTTTGGTCATGAATCTTCTGCAAGAAAACAGACGAACACCAAGGACCCCACAGTTCTCCTCCTCCTCCTCCTCCTCCTGCACCCCCCTCCCTTCTAGCACTGATGATGGTACCTAGTTGGGTCATGAAATGTCTACAGGAAAACTATCCAGTTCATAGACAACTAAGGACACCACGGTCTTCCTCCTCCTCCTCCTCCTCCTCCTCCTCCTCCTCCTCCTCCTCCTCCTCCTCCTCCTGCACCCCCCCTCCCTTCTAGCACTGATGATGGTACCTAGTTGGGTCATGAAATGTCTACAGGAAAACTATCCAGTTCATAGACAACTAAGGACACCACGGTCTCCCTCCTCCTCCTCCTCCTCCTCCTCCTCCTCCTCCTCCTCCTCCTCCTCCTCCTCCTCCTCCTCCTCCTCCTCCTGCACCCCCCCTCCCTTCTAGCACTGATGATGGTACCTAGTTGGGTCATGAAATGTCTACAGGAAAACTATCCAGTTCATAGACAACTAAGGACACCACGGTCTTCCTCCTCCTCCTCCTCCTCCTCCTCCTCCTCCTCCTCCTCCTGCTGCTGTCCACAACACCTTCTCCCTTCTAGCACTGATGATATTACCTAGATGGGTCATGAAATGTCCCATCTCAGAGAACATCCAGGACCCAGTTTCATGTAGAGTAATTAAAATGCTATATAAGCCATCATTGAGCATATAAAATACAACAGGAACAGGAACTCTCACGTCAACCCTGAGCTACAAATATGCTCCTTTACTCGTCCTATCAGATGTGGGTATCAAAAGTTCAAGAGATCCCCAAAGCTTTTTTTTTTCTGGCTGCTCTTTCAGGGATTTTTCACAGGGATGTTTACAGCCGAGGTGTCTTTTCTCCTAATCTTGATTTTGATCTCGCCTGCGATGCAAAAAAGGCCTGGAAAACTAAAAACGGACATCTGAGAAGATCCTGGCACACCAAAAACGGACATCTGAGGAAATCTTCCCAGAATCCAAAGGATGACAAGGTCTTTGATCTCGTCTATATCCAAAGTCTTGGAGAGCTGGCACACCACCCTGGCTCAAAGGAAGCACCACAAGAACACAACCCGTCAGCCTGCAGCGTTTCCTGCTTCCTGTACCAATGTGCATGCACACACACACACTCAGGCGTAGAAGGAGATTCAGTTCAGGTCAATCCAGGTCAAAACCCCAAATGAATAGCTCCAAGGTTCAGCTGTGAATTGTGGCATTCTTCAGCGGCACAAAAGAAAAACTCTGCTGCAGATGAACAGCCAAATTCTTTTTTATGTTTGCTTCGGTAGAGCTGCACCTGGATAAGTAAGAGGACAATTAAGTCCTCACATTTAATTAGCAGCAGGGAGATCAGATTAGAGATGGATCAGATGGATCTTGACAGACTCGAGCACTGGACCCTGTCTAACAAAATGAAATTCAAATGTAGAGAAAAGGAAAGTCCTGCACTTAGGCAAGAAAAACCCAAAGGACGCATACAGACGGGGTGAAACCAGGCTCAATAGCAGGAACTGGGAGAGGGATCTTGGAGTCTTAGTGGACAACCAGCTAAATAGGAGCCAGCCGTGTGCAGCAGCCACCAAAAAAGCCAATGCAATCCTAAGATGCATTAACAGAGGGATACAATCAAGATCAAAGGACATATTAATTCCACTCTATAAAGCCTTAGTAAGACCACACCTAGAGTGCTGCATCCAGTTTTGCTCACCTCACTATAAAAAAGAGGTTGAGACTCTAGAAAAAGTGCAGAGAAGAGCAACCAGGATGATTAGGGGACTGGAGGCTAAAACATATGAAGAACGGTTGCAGGAACTGGGCTTGGCTAGTCTAGTGAAGAGAAGGACCAGGGGAGACAGGAGAGCAGCCTTCCAAGATTTGAAAGGCTGCCACAGAGAGGAGGAGGAAGGGGTCAAGCTGTCTTCCAAGGAACCTGAAGGCCAGAGAAGGAATAATGGATGGAAATTAAATCAAAGAGAGATTCAAGTCCTAGAAATAAGAAGAAACAGTGAGAACCATCAACCCCTGGAACAGAAGTTGCCTTTGGAAGTTGTGGGAGCTTCATCCCTGGAGGCTTTCAAGAAGAGACTGGACTGCCATCTCTCAGCAATGGTGTAGGGCAGGGGTCTCCAACCTTGGCTCCTGGAAGCCTGGCGGACTTCAACTCCCAGAATTCCACAGCCAGCTTTGCTGGCTGTGGAACTCTGGGAGTTGAAGTCCGCCAGGCTTCCAGGAGCCAAGGTTGGAGACCCCTGGTGTAGGGTCTCTGCTTTGGTGGGGGGTTGGACTAGATGACCTACCGACTCTGATTATCTGTTATCTGTTAGGTTACTATTATTTTTTTTTCCTACCCAAGAAAATTCAAGAAAAAGAGAACCCTTAACATTGCAACTGGAAATCTACCAGCCCCTTCAAGCCTTTGTAACCTTCTCTTTTGGCCTAGAAATGGCTCGTTCTTCGGCGAATAAATAAAATTATGAATTGTGCTCTTGTGATGACATGAATGTTTCAGGGTTTTGTCTTTCTTTGAGGGAGGGGGGACAAGATTTCCAGTCCTGAATCTCTGTCATAGATTCAATCTGGGTGTTGGATCTCACCAAAAACAATACAGTTCAGCATTGCATGTTTATAATTCAGAGAAAGCTACAATGAAGCTTCCGGTGTTCACTGTTTAAAAAGTTTAACCTTTTAAGGATTGTTTGCATCAGTGGTGGGATTCAAATTTTTTTACTACCAGTTTTGTGGGCGTGGCTTGGTGGGTGTGGTAGGGGAAGATTACTGCAAAATCCCATTCCCTTCCCACCCTACTAACCTGCTTTCCAGCTCCCTTCTCCTGTGCAGGGCAACCCAAGGAGACCCAGCCAATCAGCTGGGACTCAATGGGAGGCAGAGAAGAGATGGGGTTGGCGGGGCCAGTCAGAGGCGGGATTGGCCGGTTCTCCCAATGACTCAAAATTTCCGCTACCGGTTCTGTAGAACCGGTCAGAACCAGCTGAATCCCACCTCTGGTTTGCATTTGTGTGTGCTGAGTGACTTACCTTCTTACTCTCTTTATGAGTTGGAATCACTCACTGGCTCATACAATGGAGGAGAATTGTTAAATCTATTTCATGATATTTCTGCATTCAAAATTAAACTTTAAAAGCTTTATAGTTTACATCTCTTGAAAAAGCATTGATGTTACATACAATAACAATAAGATTGCTATTACATGAGAGACTAATTAAAGAAAAAGTTTTAATACATTAAAAAGCTGACTATGGGGTGAAGGAAAAAAACACATATTAAACTACATAGGAGAGAAAACAGGGAAAAAACCTCTAAAAATTCTATTATCTATTTATGATCTCTCTCTCTCTCTCTCTCTTCCCCCCAACCATCCAATTATGAATTGCGTGCTACCAAATTCTTGACTTCTTAACTGAGAATTGATATGATTTCACTCACTCAAACGTTTTGTATCTTCCTATGCTTAATTTAAATGATTTTGAATGGTCTCAGAATGGATTCTTGTTTCCAATTAATGCTACATTGTGGAAGTCCTTCCTCAGATGTTTTTCCTGATACATAGATGAGCAAAATAGACAATATTTTTGACACTCCCAAGTTATTTTGCTTTTCAAGTCTGTTTGAAGAAGAGATCTCCTCCTCCTCCTCCTCCTCCTCCTCTTCCTCCTCCTCCTCCTCCTCCTCCTCCAATATATTAATTACAGCCAGCTATGCCGAGGCAGCAATTTTGGGTCTTCCTAATAGTTGGAATAGCCTTCACGTGTCAGAATCTAAATAGAGAAGATAATTAAAAAGGCAACACGGAATTCCTCCAATGTTCTTGGCTGGTCTTTGACAATGAATTATTGATTTATGAAATGGGGAGATGATTTTAGTGGAGATGGTGAGCATTCCCTTCAACATAGCCTTGGCCAACGATCTTGGCTCCCCTTCTCAGGATGGATGGACCTCGAAAGGGCTTAAATTATAACTTATTGTGCTAATTTCCACCACAACTTTGGTGAAGTCTGGACAATTTCATCATTCGCCAGGGTCTTGCCAGAAAACTGTCAACAATTTAAGGATCTCAGCACAGACTAATTTGCAAAATTAGCCCGTCTAGCTTCCCAGATGTCTGCAAGTTATTCAGTTCAAGCTAATTTCTCATGAATATTGTTTGGTCTGTTTCCAGTTGAACTTGGTTGTAACTAGTTGTGTTTGTGACTTCAAACTGACTCAGAAAGGCACCCGTGAGGGAAACAGACATCAAAAAATGGCATTGTTGGTTCTATCATAGTTTTATAGTTACTTCCAATATTCTGAAAACAGAATTAAACTGTACACATCCTCACAATGAATTCTTTGAGCCTTCTGTACTAGCCAAAACAATTTTTTTTTAAAAAAGTGCCAACTTATATATTTATACAAAACATGGCTAAAGGAAAGCCTGTTTGTGTAGTGGATTGTTTCTAAAATGATCTGCAATACAAGAAAATTAGGGTATCAGATCCAAGATTAAATACATCTAACCAGTTAAAGCAATTACATAATTTCTTCCAGCAATATAGTATTATTAGCATTTTTACACAAACAATTTGAGTAAAACCATGGGTCCATTAGCTATGTTTTATTGAACTAACCACACTGCACAGAAGGGTTAACTTTAAACTGTCATTAGCCATAGTGACTTTTGATAGTCATAATGTGTGAATCTAATCCAAACACCCGTTCTGAATTTGTAGAAGCCCTACCAATTTATTCTATTTTAAAGCAAGTTATGAAACACTGACGGTAAAGGAAAAACACACCGATGCTGCAGTAACCCCAGAATAAATGCACTGATTATAATCCTGCTCTTAAAAAGAACGGAACTGTAATCACAAACTCAAGATTAGCATTTTAGGATCCCTTACTGACATTTTTTTTTTCTGAAAAAAAAAAGGAAGAGAGAACTAAACTTGTGATTTAAGGGTATGAAGATTAGAAAGGACAGCCTAAGAAGGAAATTATGATGTACTGTAATTTTAGAGAGAAGTGGCAAAATATAATGATAGAGGAGGAAGATGAGGAGGAGGAGGAGGAGGAGGAGAAGATGAAGATGAAGAAGACGAAGACGAAGAAGAAGGGTAAGTGGAGGAGGAGGAGGAGGCAGAAAAAGAAGAGGAGGAGGAGAAGAAGGAGGAGGAAGAAGAAGAGAAAGAAGCAGCAATTTTCTTAATTTCAGCAGCTTAACATAGATATGAAGTGCTTTTGCTCCTTCTATTGTTTAAGAAAGCAAGAATCCAAAAGGATTGTGAAGTCCTTGGAGACCTACCAGAAAAATCCAAATTTCCTTCTGCTCACTGTTCCTTTTTAAAGCTGTAGAAAATGTCCACCCGTACTTTAGCAAGGCCTTTCTCCGTAAACACATTGCCTTCCATATGTTTCTCTTTTAACGTCGGTCATAAATGGTTAAAATTATCTTATCCCAAATCAAGTAAAGCCTTGGAACAATGCCTGGATTCAGAATGAAAGAAAGCTCATTTGGAAAATGTTGACAGAGAAGCTTTTAAGATGACTGTAAAAGTTGCATTGGGCTGGAATGTAATCAAATAATAAAGTGTGCTATGGTTTGTTTTTTGTTTTTTTTTTGGCAATAAAAGGATTGACAAAACCAAAGCAAATTTGTGTGATTTAGCAATCTCAATTTAGCAAATTCAGAAGCAAGGATGGTTGACTTTATTGCCAAACAATGGACAAGCTAAGATCTAGAACTTTTTGGCTATCCAGATGTCAAGATTTGATAGATTCTTAATTATTCATTAATAAATAACAGATGTCTTGGACATTATTTGCTTTTATTTGGGCTGTTACATTTTAATTAAAGCGTTTAACAGTTCTTTGTCTCTTCCAAATAATGTCCCTCTTATTAAATACATTTTGTCCAGGATATATTTTTAATTCCCCGATAGCACTTTTCTTCTACCTGTTGCGTAATAATGTTGTGGTGTATAGTTTTTTTTTCTTTTTGCATGAGTTCATTGCCTCGATTTACAGTGGTTAGTAACTTTTTTTCGGGAACATCATCTGATGAAAGTCTGGCTAAAAGCAATTTTCTGTAGCTGTACTTTTTACGAGGGGCAGTAGGAATACCAACAGATGGTCCATTTATTTAATTTACCAAGAGTTTATTGTTCCTTTTGCTTATTAATTAAAAACAGACAATTGGAGAGTGGGGTGCTGCTTTCGGAGGTTGTGGAGTCAGGCAGCAGTGATGAAGAGCTCCCCAAGGAGCCTGTTCCCAGTGCATGCATGTGCAGGGCTGCTCGAAGGAAAGAGCAGCTGAAGCAGTGTGGGTGACTTGGGAATAAGGCTGAAAAGTGATGGCCCCTCCCATGAGGGATAAAAGCCAGCCTTCGGGTTTGGCTTCTCAGCAGGAAGCAAAGAAGTTCTTTATGCTCAGCATTCTTGTCTTCCGGTTTGTTTTTGGAAACTTCTGCCTTGAGATATTTATCTGCAATTAGTCTTTTGTTCTTGGCAGCCTTTTGCAACCTTGAAAGAGCTGGCTCTTCTCTGGGACAATTAATTTGAAATGATTCTTGGCTGGGAATGCACAGAATTCACAGTGCCCGCAGCAAAAGAGGTTTGGTTTTATGCATACATTGTGTTTGTTTGATTTGAACAAGGCTTCAACTGAAAAGAGGATGGAGGCCTATCTGAGGAAATAAACAAACCAATAACTTCTCTAAAACAACTATGAGATTTTCTACCAACTGCGCAGATCCTTCCATTTCTTGATGTGATTTGAGGATTTTTTTTACCTCAAAGCCTGCAACAATGGCCTTGTTTAATGTCGGTGGAGATTGTCAGGCCTCCAGGTCATGGTTGTCCCAAAAGTGTTTTTTTCAAGAGGCAACTGGACTTTCTTGGTTTTTTTCCCCCTTGAAGACGTTTCATTTCTCATCCAAGAAGCTTCTTCAGCTTTTCGGCTCTTGGTCCATGAATTCAGTTGCAATTTGAGGAATTCTACCTGAAAGTCTGAAAAAAAAAAGTCCTTGTTTTATAGGCCGGGTTTTTGTTTCCACGCCTTTCACAGCTGCAAAATATCTGCAGTGGATTTTGGTGAGCAAATGAAAGGATAATGAAGATATTTTGGCTGCACTGCAACCTCTGGGAAAGGCTAAAACGATGAATTATCCATGGCGGTACCTACCATGAACATCAAACGTGAGATAATAACGATCTAATCTAGACAAAATGTCTAGTTGGGCTCTAAAAGATAGGTTGTGTCTTGAGCAGCTGCAAAGCAGGCTACTAGAAAGCAATTAAAGCTCTAAACACTGTATGCTTCTCTGATCACCCATTTTAAGTTGATGAAGAATTATCCACCAAGGAAGCTGCAGGAGAAAATTACAAGCTTCCCAGAGAAAAATAACTTGCAAAAGAATTTGAATTAGAACGATAGGACTATCATTTTCTTTCCCTTCGCTGAAAAATCACCGGGTACCTCTGCTTTCTTGTGTCTTAAGCCAAACAATAGTAAACTTGGATAGTACCAGCCCAGATCTTCAACAGAAAGCAAGGTTTTCATCAGAGGTGGACCTTCAAATTAACGTAAGAGGGAAAGAGTAATCATTTTCGATTTCACATTTTTAAAAAAATAAAGTTTACCATTTCTTAAACTTGTTAGGAGTTCCCCCTTGTTAGGAGTTCCTCCTTTGCAGTGTGTGAGCATGCCACGAACATCACGTTTTTAAAAAAATAAAGTTTACCATTTCTTAAACTAGTTAGAATCTCCTCCTGCCTCTTTGCAGTGTTTAGCGAACAAAGAATATTGGATGGTATATTTTCAATACTTCTTACATTAAAAGGGGGTCTCCATCTCCGGAAGTTGGACATCCATTTTTTCTTCCAACTCCACAATTATGTGAAATGAGTACAAATGAGTCTATCAGCCCCAAATACACAGGCAAACAATAGATACAAACTCAAAGTAAACCACCCCAAACTTCCGGTTTGCGTGGCTTCGGGGCAGCAGGAATTTGCGACAGCACGCGATTCCTGCTGTGCTAGCCGTCGAGGTACCCCCGATCCAGATGGGTCAGGGGGATATGGCTGCCCTGTAGGGACAGCTGAAGACAGAGGGGAGTCGGAAAGGGAGGTGGGGGCATCGCAGACCCCCCCTTCTCCAGGAAAACCCCTTTTTCCCAAGGCGGTGGAGCGGCGGTCAGCAATGGCCGCCACGAAGAAGCCAGCAACCGGGTAAGAACTGTGCTGGAGGAAGTGTGAAGAGTGAAAGTTCTGTCTGAGCCGGGTCAAGTAACACCTTTTAAATTGCCTGGAATTGAGCTGTTTGTTGCTGGAGGATACATTGTATCCCTAAGAAGAGCGAAAAGCGGCGGAGAAGCTGTTAAAGGGAATTTTTTTTTTTTTTTTATTCTCCCACCCCACGGAAAAAGCAGAAATATTTGGATATATTAGACATTGAAAGTGGATTGTTTTGAAAGCTAAGATAAGAGACAAAGGGATTTTTGGACATTGAAAAATGTGAGAAATTGGAAAATCTCTGCTGAAGGTATGGATTTTTGATTATTAAAATTCTCATTGCAAGTGGGAAGGGAGAAAAAAAAAATTGGAGCAGAAGCTGAAAAAGGAGGAGATTGATTAGAACGTCTTTGTGGATCCCAAAAGAAGATATATGGTAATTGGACCTCTTTGATTAAAAATTAATTCAGAAAGAGAAAGAGAAGAAGGAAGAAAAGTATTAACTTTTGGAACTTTTTTTCTTTTTTTTAATTGCTTTTGATTGTCTTTGATTAAAAATTCTTGTGGTTGTTTTGGAAAAAGTTTCCCTTTTCATAATGGCATCGTTTGTGGATGATCTAGAGATTGAATATCAAAAATATAAAAAAGAAGATACTTTGGGCGCTTTGTTTCAATTTTTAGAAATGGCGTTATGTTCCTTTGAAAAGTTGATTACGCAGCAGAAGGACTGGGACAAGGAAGAAGAGGAAGAAGAAGCCATCTTTGATGAACAATGGGTCCCTTCTGGAGAGGAGGAGAAAAAGGATAAGAAAAAGGGGATTTTAAGAATTATAAAAACAACCAAAAGAGAGAAAAATGAGCGAAAAGATGGAGGCAAGGTTAGAAAGCAAAGGAAAAGGAGCAAGAAAAGCGAAGAGAAAAAGCAAAGGGGTAGAAAGGGCAAGGAGAAGAATAAGCAAGAGAGAAAGGGGGGGAGGAGAAGCCTTAATGGGGGGAAGCAAGACCTAAGGGAAAAAAGTTTATTTAGAGACAATGGGTGAATTTAATTTAGATTAAAAGAGGGATTCTGGAGGGTATATAAGAGTGTGTTTTTATATGTATATTTAGAATATAAAATTTATTGTGTAATTTTAGAATTTTTTTTTAAACAGAATCCCAAGAAAGATTGCTATATGTAGTATTTCTAAGTTAGGGTAATGAGTTATAGATGTTACTCCAATTGGTGTACAGGAGAAGTATAGTAAAAGAAAAAAAAGATGAATGGATAATTGGAAATAGAACAGACAAAGAATGTTGTTGAAAATGGTAATAAGATATGGAAGGATATATATGCTTTTTTTTTTTTTGGATTTTGTATATTGATAAAAGGCAATAAAATTTTAATTAATAAATAATTTGGATGGAAAAGAGAAGTAGGGACAAGATATGAAGTTAATATTATATGAAATATTGATATTATAATCTGGAAATGTTATGCCTTATTGGTCTATTATTATTATTTTTTCTTAGAAAAGAATTTATAAGCTGCTATGCCTTGATTTTTTGTGCATTGTTTTTATAAAACTGATAAAAATGGTTTTTATATATATATATAAAAAAGAAAACGATAATAAGATTTGGAAGGAGATATGGGTTGAATATGATGTTTGAATTTGTGTCTGTGTAAAGAGTTTTAACCCGGGAACAGACAACCTTCAGAAAAGATCTTTTAGTTTTGTTTATGTTTTGTGTTTGTATGTTTGTGTATTGTGTTTATGGTAAAACTAACAAAATTTGTTTTTTATAAAAAAAAAGGAAAAAAGAATCAATAAAACCTTGGAGGAATGTTAGATGAGAATAATTTATACAAGCCAGAAAGAAAAGAATATGATGACTATAAAATGGATAAATATGGAAGAGAAATGAAATTGAATAGGAGTAAAGAGAAAAAATGAGAAATTTGCTGAAAGATGTTTGTGTGTCCATATGGAGATGGGATAAATTGGAATTATGCTGTATAAAAATAATGTTTTGTTTGACTTGTAAGGATTTACAATGTTAAGAGGTTTTATGTGTTTACGTATTTAATAGTTAATGATGTGTTGTTTTATCTTTAAAATTAATAAAAATTTGTTTCAAAAAAAAAAAAAAGTAAACCACCCCAAACTCGATTGCAGAAAATACGACCTCAGCAACAGGTCAATGCTTGGAACTCACTACCTGACTCTGTTGTTACATCCTCAAACCCCCAAAACTTTAACCTTAAACTGTCTACCCTGGACCTCACTCCATTCCTAAGAGGTCTTTAAGGGGGCGTGCATAGGTGCACCAGCGTCCCTGTTTTACTGTCCCCATTTATTCGTACTCCTTTATTATGTAAATACTTGTAGGAAGTTAGCACCCACCCCTCTCCTAGAAAAATGAAATATCCTAAAAAGTATCAAAAAGGCAGCATATTTCCCCTAAAAAAGAAGTAGAGACTCAGAAGCAGAAGTTCACCTTTGTTAATGGGCAGGCCATTAAGGTCTGGGCCAGAGTATTCTACATAACAAAGGCCTCATCTACCTATCTCACCACCTGGCCTGGGAAGATAGCATCAACCAGCACTCAGGTGAAGCCATGTGGTCCAGATAAAGCCTACAAAGTTGATTAAGACCCCTGCCCCTGGGAATCTGACAGCCAACGGGATACATTTCTTACACAGGAACAGGAAGCACTAAGATGGGGTTCAAGTGAGGGTATAAAACTAAGGGTCTCTGAGCATCTCTTCCCTTCACCCAACATCTTGGAGCATGTGATCATCCTTTTCACTTTGGAGCTCCAAGCCTGTCCACCATTAAACCATCTTTCCATACAGCCTCTCTGTTTCCAGTCTCTTTTTTCCCCCATTTGGAACCGAACCCAGAAGGATAATTCTTCCAACATACTCATAACCAGTTTATACGTATATGTTTCTATGTTATGTTCATACTTATTCTTGTTTTCTGATACATGTTCAACAAACAAATAAAATAAATAAATAAATAAAATAAAATAAAATAAATAAACTGGCGGGTTGCTGCTGTTGTAGGAGACTTTGGAGGTGTTGTGTTACGTTCACCACCCTGAGTTATTTTGTTACAAAATAAGAAAGGTGAGATGAGAATGAATAAAACAGAGAAAAAATGATAAATCTGTCTCGTTTCGAGCCAGGGCGAAACAGCCCCATTCAAATTGTTCCAGCAAAACCTGCTGCAATAGTTAGTTCTCCCTGTCAATAAAATGAAAAGGCTTCAATTGTTTGTTTCTCTTCTTGCAAGGAACCTCTGGGAACATTGTGGTTTAGAAACTGCACGTTTCAAGGTCTGGGATGGTGAATTTCAGGCTGGCTGTTGGGACACGGCTGTGCAGAAAGCCAACATTGTGTGCCAGATTCAGCCTTTGAACTCGGGACGTGTTGAGCAGAAAAGGGACTAAACTCCTGTCTTCTCAAAGGCAGCTTTTGGAGATGGAGAGCAAGAGGTTCCTTGTCTCTGTTGCAGAGTCTGGAGGCTCTGGGTGGAAAGGACGATGAAAGGAAGTGGAAGAAAAAGCAACATCTTTGTCCCCTGAATTTCCTCAAGAAAATTTGGCAAGAAAAGCCAAAAGGACACATATGATAGACTGGGTGAAACCAGGCTCAGTAGCAGGAACTGGGAGAGGGATCTTGGAGTCTTAGTGGACAACCAGCTAAATAGGAGCCAGCAATGTGCTGCAGCCGCCAAAAAAGCCAATGCAATCCTAAGATGCATTAACAGAGGGATACAATCGAGATCAAGGGAGGGACTAATACCACTCTATAAACTTAGGTTAAGACCACACCTAGAGTACTGCATCCAGTTTTGGTCACCACACTGTAAAAAAGAGGTTGAGACTCTAGAAAAAGTGCAGAGATTTTTTTATTTTAAAATATTTTATTTTAAAAACAAGTCTTGTTTTATTGTAATGCTGGGAATTGTTTTCATTCCCAACTGGTAATGAATCTCACAGAAGTTCC
Organism: Hydrophis major; assembly: GCA_033807585.1. Classification (NCBI taxonomy): domain Eukaryota; kingdom Metazoa; phylum Chordata; class Lepidosauria; order Squamata; family Elapidae; genus Hydrophis; species Hydrophis major. The sequence goes on from CM066332.1 coordinate 4,467,970, forward strand.
TTGAGATAAGCATTCACCTTTCTTTTTTGTTAAGTGCTGCCAATAACAGAATTGTCCAATGAACTAGGGAAAAAAAACAACTGAGGTACAAAGAGCTTCAAGAATGAGTCTGAACCAAACGAACAACTTTGCTTCCTGCAAAGAGTTCATCATTGAGGTCTGACTTTTATCCCTTATTGGGAGGGGCAATCACCTCCCAGCCTTACTCCTGAGTTGCCTCTTTTGTCTCAGATACTCTCGCCTTCTGGCAGCTCTGCGCACACGCCCACTGGGAACAGGCTCCCCTTGTTCCTCTGCCTCGCTGCTGCCAGACTCCGGAGGCGCCAGAGTCAGCACCCCACTCCCAGGTGGTCCTGGCCGCATCTCTGCATCGGATGCAGGACCCTCGTCTGAGTCCTCCTCAAACTCCTGGACTGGCTCCTGTTCTTCTCCACTGTCCGATTCCGCTGCCGTCTGCACCAGCTGCCGGCGAACCACAACACCGCATCCCAGATCGAAGGTGTCACACCATCTGCTGCCTACTTCATAAGCCGCCTAATCAGGATGTCAGCAGGTAGCTGGCTGAGCGAGTTGCAGGGAAGGAGGCGTCCCACCATCGAAGGAAATTACTCGATCTGGAAATGAGACTTTTACTCTGCCAAGATTCGTTCCTGACAAACTCATGCTGGGTTCTGGTAAGCTGCTGCTGCGGCTGCTGGTTGTCACCTTCCTAGCTTTGTGTTTTTCGTGTAGAGTTTTTGTTTCCATTTTTTAAATATGCATCAATATCGTGACATGGACATTGTTCATTCTGGTACAAAAATAATATTGATACCAATGAAAATGACTGCATTAATCCAACTTACATAGTTCTCATGTTATTATGCATTATATTATTTTATATTTTAATCATATATAGCAGGGGTCTCCAACCTTGGCTCCTGGAAGCCTGGCGGACTTCAACTCCCAGAATTCCACAGCCAGCTGGCTGTGGAACTCTGGGAGTTGAAGTCCGCCAGGCTTCCAGGAGCCAAGGTTGGAGACCCCTGATATATAGTGTATAATATATAATATAATATATATACTCCAGCTGTTCTTCTGCCCCACTGATGTCCGACTCTGAAGGCAGCTGATAACTATCAGAGGGCCCTGGCCCCATCTCTGCCTCCAACACAGAGCCTCCCCCAGACTCCAGGACTGGCCCAGGCTCCTCCCCAACCTCCCAACTGAGTCTGCTGCCAGCTCTGCTGGCCACTGGTGGGCCACAACACTTGGCAACTGACTTGTATTTATGATGGTTGCAGGGTCCCTGGGGTCACGTGATCCCCTTTTGTGACCTTCTGATGAGCCAAGTCAACAGGGAAACCACATTTACTTAATAACCATGCTGCTAACTTAACGACTGCCATGGTTCACTTAACAACAGTGGCAAGAAAGGTCATAAAATGGGGCAAAGCTCACTGAACAAACTTCTCCCAAAGCCACATAAATTTTGAGCTCAATTGCGGTTGTAAGGTGAGGAGTGCCTTATATTTTGAAAACATGTTATGTTTCCAATAATAATGATGATGAAGAAGAAGAAGAAGAAGAAGAAGAAGAAGAAGAAGAAGAAGAAGAAGAAGAAGAAGAAGAAGAAGAAGAAGAAGAAGAAGAAGAAGAAAGAGAGGAGGAGGAGGAAGAAGGATGAAGGACGAAGAAGAAGTGGAAGAAGAAGAGGAGGAGGAGGAGGAAGAGGAGGAGGAGGTGATGGTGGCGGAGTGGGAGGAGGAAGAGGAAGGAAGAAGAAAGAAAGAAAGAAAGAAAGAAAGAAAGAAAGAAAGAAAGAAAGAAAGAAAGAAAGAAAGAAAGAAAGAAAGAAAGAAAGACAGACTCTTTTTCATACGTGAAAGAAATGGTGAAGGACTCTGGAAACTTTCAGAAGGTGAAGCTCCTCAGCCTTCCTTGATTTGAGACAGTGAGTGAGAAAAATAATATCTGATAAGCTCTGAACTGGAACAAACACTGGGAAATATGTCTCGGGGGCACCAGAAACCCAGTGAATCAGACCCTGCCAAGGACAGACAATGATTCTGTGAAAACAGATCAAAGCTTTCAGCCCAGCAAGCCCAGTTCAGAACAAATCTGTGGTGACAGAAGCCAGCTTGAGTTTTTCCAGGCATTGCCCCATTCACACACGGCATCAGAAAGATGGAATTTGCACGCGAGACCTTAACTTGGCTTTTCTTTCATCTGAGTGTAATGCGGCGTAAAGTTTGCATATGGACAAACAGACGGCCAGCTTCTTTCCTTCTTTATGAGATTTACACGGAGGCACAACAACATGTAAAAATATCCAGAAATATGTTTTGTATTATCTTATTGAAAGATCTGAAAGAAAACCATCGAGCTATCTAGTACATTATAGAATAGAAAAGAATAGAATAGAATGCAGAATAGAATAGCATGCAGAATAGAATAGAATAATTGAATAGAACTGGAATAGAATAGAATAATGAAGAATAAATAGAATATAATAATAAAATAGAACTAGAATAGAATAGAATTGGAATAGAATAGATAATAGAACAGAATAGGATAGGATAGGATAGGATAGGATAGAAAAGAAAGAATAGAATAGAACTAGAATAGAATAGAATAGAATAGAATAGAATGCAGAATAGAATAATTGAAAAGAACTAGAATAGAATAGAATAATGAAGAGTAAATAGAATAGAATAATAGAATAGAATAGAACTAGAACAGAACAGAGTACAATGCAGAATAGAATAGAATAATAGAACCAAATAGGATAGGATAGGATAGAAAAGAAAGAATAGAATAGAATAGAATAGGATAGAAAAGAAATAATAGAATAGAACTAGAATAGAATGCAGAATAAAATAATTGAATAGAATAATTGAAAAGAACTAGAATAGAATAGAATAGAATAATGAAGAATAAATAGAATAGAATGATAGAATAGAATAATAGAACAGAACAGAATAGGATAGGATAGAAAAGAAAGAATAGAATAGAACCAGAATAGAATAAAATAGAATAGAACCAGAGTAGAATGGAATACAATAACAGAGTTGGAAGGGATCTTGAAGATCTTCTAGTCCAACACCCTGCTCAGGCATGGAAACTTATACCGTTTCAGACAAATGGTTGTCCAGTCTCTTCTTAAAACCTTTTTTAAAAGGGATTAGGGATCATTAAATGATGAAAAAAAAAATTGAAGTTATGCGAAGGTGTCAAGAAAGAAGACCCCTTTAGTGCTAAAAGCACAGAACTTTTCAGGGACAATTCTGTGGGTAAAAACTGTGACACTGCTTTTTGTGTCATTTCAGCTTGCCTCAGGGCAAAAAATACACCGGTATCCAATTTACGCACATTTCCAACGCTGTTTGTGTGGTTTTTTTGGGCTGTGTGTGTTTTTATGTGTGTGTGTGTAAACAGAACCTGCCGAAGAGCTTTGAAAAAAACATCTCCAGCCGGTTCTCATTCTCACTTCAACCACCTCACGGATGTCCAAAGGAAATCAGCTTTTCTTTAAAAAGCTTCCGTCCTGTCGAAAATAAGAATTGAGTACCGTGCTGCAATGGCCTCCTGCAACCCTCTGCCAGCCAAAACGAACTCTAGTTTCACTGGCAGAGGCCCCACGGCAGGGGTGGGATTCTACTGGTTTGGACCGGTTTGGGCGAACCAGATGTTAAGTTTTCATCTGGTTCACTGAACTGATATTTTAACCGACCAACTGTCAACCCTCCCCTCCCCTCCCCTCCCCTCCCCTCCCCTCCCCTCCCAGGAGTTTCCACGCCCATTTTCGATGCAGGTGAGTGCAGGGCCTGTACGGGGAGGCTCTGGCAGGGGGAAAAAATGGGCCTTCCGGAAGTCCAGAAAGAGCCCTGTTTCCAGCTTCCGGTGGGCCTCCGGAGCCCCGGGGGAAGCCGTTTTTGCCCTCCCAGAGTTCGGAGGTGAAAAACGGCCCTCCCGGAAGTTCTGGCAGGCCACGCCCACCCAGCAACCAGGCAGTGAACCATGGGCCGGCCCTTCGCTATTTCCTAGGCTGGATCTGGCCCGCAAGCCTTGAGTCTGACACCCTTGTCTTAACCCCTTGCTTTTAACTCCTTTCTTTGTTTTGGGCTAACAAGGTTCATTCGATACGTCCCTTCCTTCCGTTCTTTTCTTTCTGCTGTTCTCTGGGGGCTTTTGAGATTTTTTTTTTTTTTTTAAATTTTCAATGGAGAAAGAAGAACCGGGCAGCCAGGAAGAATTTTGTCTTTTCTGATTTGCAGGATTGATATATCCTTTAGAAGAATTTCAGGGCGGTAACCTTCCGCTCCATATATGTAAACTCCTGTTTCCTTGTTAGAATGAATCAGCAAGAGTTTAAAGAGGTTACTTTGTCATTTCTGCAGAAAGGAAGGCCGGAGATCAAACTGGTGAGGGTTATTCAGGATGCTGCTTATAAGAGCTATGTGCTTGGAGCTCAAAGATGACCCCACACACCCACTAAAGAGAATGAATGGAATGGAATGAGGAAGAGAAGAGAGAAGAGAAGATAGGGAAGGGAAAGGAAGAGAAGAGAAGAAGAAAAGAGAGAAGAGAAGAAAAGATAGGGAAGGGAAAGGAAGAGAAGAGAGAAGGGAAGATAGGGAAGGGAAAGGAAGAGAAGAAGAGAAGAAAAGAGAGAAGAGAAGAGAAGATAGGGAAGGGAAAGGAAGAGAAGAGAGAAGAGAAGATAGGGAAGGGAAAGGAAGAGAAGAGAGAAGAGAAGATAGGAAAGGGAAAGGAAGAGAAGAGAAGAAGAAAAGAGAGAAGAGAAGAAAAGATAGGGAAGGGAAAGGAAGAGAAGAGAGAAGAGAAGATAGGGAAGGGAAAGGAAGAGAAGAGAAAAGGGAAGATAGGGAAGGGAAAGGAAGAGAAGAGAGAAGAGAAGATAGGGAAGGGAAAGGAAGAGAAGAAGAGAAGAAAAGAGAGAAGAGAAGAGAAGAGAAGAGAAGATAGGAAAGGGAAAGGAAGAGAAGAGAAGAAGAAAAGAGAGAAGAGAAGAAAAGATAGGGAAGGGAAAGGAAGAGAAGAGAGAAGAGAAGATAGGAAAGGGAAAGGAAGAGAAGAGAAGAAGAAAAGAGAGAAGAGAAGAAAAGATAGGGAAGGGAAAGGAAGAGAAGAGAGAAGAGAAGATAGGGAAGGGAAAGGAAGAGAAGAGAGAAGGGAAGATAGGGAAGGGAAAGGAAGAGAAGAGAGAAGAGAAGATAGGGAAGGGAAAGGAAGAGAAGAAGAGAAGAAAAGAGAGAAGAGAAGAAAAGATAGGGAAGGGAAAGGAAGAGAAGAGAGAAGAGAAGATAGGGAAGGGAAAGGAAGAGAAGAGAGAAGGGAAGATAGGGAAGGGAAAGGAAGAGAAGAGAGAAGAGAAGATAGGGAAGGGAAAGGAAGAGAAGAAGAGAAGAAAAGAGAGAAGAGAAGAGAAGAGAAGATAGGGAAGGGAAAGGAAGAGAAGAGAAGAGAAAAGAAGAGGGAAGAGAAGAGAGAAGAGAAAAAAGAGAAGAGGGAAGAGGGAAGAGAAGAGAAGAGGGAAGAGAAGATAGAGAAGGGAAAGGAAGAGAAGAGAAGAGAGAAGAGAAGAGAAGAGAGAAGAGGAGTGAAGATAGGGAAGGGGAAGGAAGAGAAGATAGAGAAGGTAAGAGAAGAGAGAAGAGAAGATAGGAAAGGGAAGAGAAGAGAAAAAAGAGAAAAGAGAGAAGAGAAGATAGGGGATGGAAAGGAAGAGAAGAGAATTCTTTATTGGCCAACTGTGATTGGACGCACAAAGAATTTGTCTTCGGTGAATAAGTTCTCAGTCTACATAAAGGCTATAAGTGATAAATCATGATCATAATCATAATAAAAACACATTTCATGCTAAATGATATGATGCAACACACAGGGATAGTCACAAGATACTAAATAAGCAGCCAATACAAATCATACCAGGACACTAAATAAAACCATATCAATCATAAAGACCTTTCAACATGCTTGGGTTTGGTTTTGTTTTGTTGCCTGTGCTGTTGTGGCTTGAAATATGAGCGCTTGTGGGAAAACCCATCCGATGGAGAAATAAAAGATCTTCTTTGTGCAAGCAAAGGCTCTTCGGTGCTTTCCCAAGGAATCAAGTGCTGCTGCCATTTATTTGAGGCAAATCCCCCACCCATTCCGATCAACACCAGCAGCCAACAAAAAGTATTTTGAAAACACCGAAGATTAACACTGTACAGCTTGGAAGGAGAAAAAAACAAACCAACCAACATTGTTTTATCTATAGGTCTTCTGTGTCAGCTTCTTTCCACTTTTAACTTTTCCCATTGCAATCTTTGGTACTAACAATGGACCTGGATGGAAAAAGGTTCTGGATACCTCAGCAGCACTTTCGGGTTGGCGGAAGGAAAAATTGTGATCATCTATAAACATTGGACACTCTGGTGGCTCAGTGGCGCAGACGCGAAGCTTGTCGATCCGAAAGGCCGGCAGTTCAGTGATTCGAATCCCTAGCGCTGCGTCATGGAGTGAGCTCCCGTTACTTGTCCCAGATTCTGGCAACCTAGCAGTTCGAAAGCATGTAAAAATGCAAGCAGAGCCAGACCCCTTTGGTGTGAAGGTAACAGAATTCCATGCACCTTCGAAGGCGTTTAGTCCTGCAGGCCACATGACCACGGAGACGTCTTCGGACAGCGCTGGCTCTTTTTTGGCTTTGTAACTGTTCTGACCCAAACCTTGTTCCAAGTAAATAAATACCAAACAGAGATAAAAGCAAAACTTTTTAATGCTTCTCTGTGAATTCTGTGAATTCATGGTTAAAAGGCTATTGAACCTAATTGATAAGAATGAGCCTTGCTAAGGTTGTGCAAGGCTGCCAAGAACACTAGATAAAGTTGCCAGGAAATATTTCAAACACAAAGAGTCTCCAAACACAAACTAAGAGAATCTGAACGTCCACAAGGCTTGAGTGCAAAAACTTCTTTGCTTCCTGCAAAGAACTGCAGTTTCTCAGTTGGCTTTTATCTCTTAAGGGAGGGGCCATCACCTTGCAGCCTTACTCCTGAGTCACCTGTGCTGCTGCAGCTGCTCTTTCCTTCGAGCAGCCCTGCGTGCACACATACTGGGCACAGGCTCCTCGGGGGGCTCTTCATCTCTGCTGCCAGCCTCCAAAATCTCCGAAGGCAGCACTTCACTCCCCGATGGTCCTGGCCCCATCCCTGCATTCCACGCAGGTCCGTCATCTGAATCCTTGCTGTCCGAGACCTCAGCTGTCCGCACCTGCTGCCGGCAAACCACAACATTTACAGAGATGAGCACTGCCCCCTAGAGCCGGAAACAACGAGCACGTATGTGCGAGGGGAACCTTTAGCTTTTTTGACCTTGACCTATGTTTGGTTTTGCTGGCAGGTTCTGTCTTTGGCGTTAGGTGGAAAACTTCCCTTTATAGGTGTTTTAAACACCTTCCCAATACAAGGAACAGGGGTTTGAGTGGAATTACAGTCCTCGACTTGCAACAGTTCATTTAGAGACAGTTTAAAGTTGCAACAACACTGAAAAAAAAATGACTTAGGACCCTTTTTCACACTTACGACTGTTGTGACATCACTGTGGCCACGCAATCCCAATTCCGAGGCTTGGCAACTGGCATGTACTTATGATGGTTGAAGTGTCCTGGGGTCACATGATCCGCTTTGGCAACCTCCTTGACCAGTCAATGGGGAAGCCATTAACAAACTCACTTAACAACCGTGTCACTAACTTATGGCCTGCAGTGATTCACTTAACAACTCTGGCAGAAAAGGTCATAAAATGGAGCGAAATTCACTTAGCCAGTGTGGGGAGGGTCAATGGGAAGCCAGATTCACGTCACTAATTTAACAACTTCAGGGATTTCTCTTTAGTGTCCTAACTTCACGCAAGTCCTTCCTGAATTATTTCTGCCCTACAACAGTGAGGTTGCATTTGGGTCTTTCTGGGGAGGGAAGAAGGTTCTTTGGTTCTGGTTGGTTTACAGACTTTGAACCTTCTCCACGTCTACAATGACTTTCTTATTCTGCCTTCCCCAAGTTTTGGTTCAATTTGCCATGGGCAAGTCAGAGTTCGTGGGTGTGTTATGGGATGAATGCCAACCTGTCTTAAATCTAAGGTTTATAAGACAACCATCCGCCCTGTTGCTGTTATGGCCCACCAGATTCGGACAGTGAGGAGGTTGGGGAGGAACAGGGGCAAGTCCTGGAGTCTGGGGAAGGCTCTGACGAGGGCTCTGCATCGGCGGCAGAGATGGGGCCAGGGCAGTCTGACAGTGATCAGCTGCCTTTGGAGTCAGAGACCAGTGGGACGGAAGAATAGCGGGAGCCTGTTCCCAATGTGCACATGCGCAGAGCTGCCAGAAGAAGGAAAGAGTTAAGGAACAAGGGTCGACTAGGGAGTAAAGGCTCAGGTGGACATTGAATGGCCCCTCCCCTAGGGAATAAAGAGGAGTAAAAGGGGAGTGGGGTTTGCAGGAGACAATTAGTTCAATTAGGGTTAAGATCTGTTCCTGACTCCTTGCCAAGTCATTGCTGCTACAGTGTGGCGTTTGGAAGATATCAGCCTGGCAATCCTCCAAGCCTGATAAAGGTCTGCAGTTGTAAAATCTCTTGAAAGGCCGGGACTTTCCTGGAGAGGAATTCCCTTTAACCTAAATAAAAGGGGTTTTATCAGGACGAGGAGTCGGCTTCATGATCTTGGGAAGCCTCGGTCAGAACCACCACCCTCCGCCCTGTTGCACTGTAGGGCCCTGAATGCTGGGCAGCAACAACAGGGACCAAAAGCTCTCTCCAAGCCATGGAAATATGAAGGCTCCATGGGATATTGGGCACCTCCCTTCTCAACCACATCATAAAGGACACGTGGCACCAATTATAGAGAAGATGAGAGAAGGCCGACTCTGCTGGTATGGACATGTACAGAGAGCAGCACCTCCCACCATGACCAAGACTTGCTTACCAACTAGAAGTCCATGGCCATCAAAGATGTGCAGGCCGTGGGCCTGTGCCCTGGAGATGCAGCTGACTGTGCAAATTGGCATTCAATGATCCGAAAAGCGGACCCTGCACTTGCGGGAATATACGAGGAGGAGGAGGAGGAGGAGGAGGAGGAGGAGGAGGAGGAGGAGGAGGAGGAGGAGGAGGAGGAGGAGGAGGAGGAGGAAGAAAAGGAGGAGGAGGAGGAGGAGGAGGAGGAAGAGGAAGAAGAAGAGGAGGAGAAGGAGGAGGAGGAGGAGGAGGAAGAGGAGGAGAAGGAGGAGGAGGAGGAAGAAGAGGAAGAGGAGGAGGAGGAAGAAGAAAAGGAGGAGGAGGAAGAGGAAGGAGGAGGAGGAGGAGGAGGAAGAGGAGGAGGAAGAGGAGGAGAAGGAGGAGGAAGAAGAGGAGAAGGAGGAGGAGGAGGAAGAAGAAGAAGAGGAGGAGAAGGAGGAGGAGGAAGAAGAGGAGAAGGAGGAGGAGGAGGAAGAGGAGGAGAAGGAGGAGGAGGAGGAGGAAGAGGAAGAGGAGGAGGAGGAAGAAGAAAAGGAGGAGGAGGAGGAGGAAGAGGAAGGAGGAGGAGGAGGAGGAGGAATAGGAGGAGGAGGAAGAAGAACAGGAGGAGGAGGAGGAAGAGGAAGAAGAAGAAGAAGAGGAGGAGGAGGAGGAGGAGGAGGAGGAGGAGGAGGAGGAGGAGGAGGAGAGGAAGTAGTAGTAGTCACAGTTCGTAGGAGGAAGTTGCTAGCATATCATTTCTTTTTGGAGACAGGTGTGTGGAACAATATTTGCATCAAGATAGAAGCTGGGATGGGCTTCCCAGGATGATCTTAAATGTCCAAACCTGAAGACCATGAGGTTAAATACGGGAGTTGAGATCCACACCTCTTAAAATCACCAAGGTTGGGAAAATCCTGCCTTTGGGAGTTTTAAGTTATTTAATTCTGGAGCAACCTGTTCCACGCAACAGGACTTCGGTTGCTATCTCCTGCAGAGCAGGGATTAAAATTGATTATACAACTGTGTTAACTATGACGCCCATCACTTTGCCTTCCACCGTGAAAAAACCAGCCTTTCCACTAACCACAGACTATATAGAATCACAGAGTTGGAAGGGACCTTGGAGGTCTTCTAGTCCAGCCCCCTGCTTAGGCAGAAAACGCTAAACCCACTTAAGACAAATGATTATCCAATCTCTTCTTAGAAATATAGCATAGTGGGAGTATATTGCTGGAGGAGAAAGAGAGGAAACGGGGGAAAAAGAATACAAGGAGTGATTTCCTGTGAAGGATCCTTTGCAAGTCATGACCAATCCACGTATTTTTTATCCCTGATTATATTGGATGCACATAGTTAACAGAACATACCGAGGCAGACAAAATCAACAAGTCTTCCTTCCCCTTAATATGGCACAAAGGAATAAAATGTATGATTATATTTACATAGCTGAGTGGTATTGATCCACTGAGCTGATAGATTCCAAACTGCATCATAATATGAGCGGCATTTTTCTCTCTCTCCAGCTGATAAAAACAAAGCTCCAGAATTACCCAGACTCCCAAATGCCTTTAAAATGCTGCTAAATAGACTTGCAAGGGAGGTTAAATGGCATTTTTAACTGCACAGTGCCACCCAGTGAATGGGGTCTGGAACTGAGTAGTCAGGAAAAAAACACCTAAATTGGACCTTCTGCATTAAAGCCTACATCCAGGAGACCATATATATATAAAGATATATATATGGATCTTTGCTTATTCGGGTTTTCTCCTGCGTAAGATTGGAAGTATCTAGGCAACGTTTCGATGAAGTCTCATTCATCATCTTCAGGCTTGTGTCTTCAGCTCTGTGCTTCTCAGAGTGATGTGAGCTTGAAGATGATGAATGAGACTTCATTGAAACGTTGCCTAGATACTTCCAATCTTACGCGGGAGAAAACCCGAATAACCAAAGATCTACATACAAATACCCGCGAGAACCTCAGAAAGCAGATATATATATATATATACATACATACACACACACACATATAAAGAATCTTTATATATGTGTGTGTGTGTGTATGTATATGTGTATATATATATATATATACACACATATATATATACACACACATATATATATACACACATATATATATATACACACATATATATATATATACACACACACGCACACACACACAAAGCAAAGATAGAATATAGAGGAGCAAAGATGCTTAAAACTGAAAATTAAATTAAAATTAAGCTACTGGTAAAAAAAGGATGGTCCTTCAAATGCAGGAAAACGGGATGTGTACTGTTAACTTGTCCGGCAGTTCCTTTACTTCCTGATTGTTGGGCTGATATTAACCTTGGTGTTAATCACTGCTCATCTAGGTGTTGATTGCTGGTGGGGAGGTCATTCTGGGTCATTTTGTTTCTTTTTTGGCAAAATAAAGCCACATCGAGTTATAGAATAGAATAGAATAGAATAGAATAGAATAGAATAGAATAGAATTCTTTATTGGCCAACTGTGATTGGATACACAAGGAATTTGTCTTTGGTGCATAAGCTCTCAGTGCGCATCAAGGAAAAAATAAAATACAATCATCAAGAATCAGAAGGCACAACACTTAGTGACAAGTCATAGGTTACTAATAAGCAATCAAATCATTCTAGGGAACAACTAAAACAATATAAATTGTAAAGATACAGGCAACATGGTTATAGTCATAAGTGGGAAGAGATAGTAGCAGGAAGGATGAGAAGAAGAATAGTAATACAGTCTTACTAAATAGTTTGACGGTGTTTATGGGAATTAGTTGCTTAGCAGAGCGATTGAAAGCAGAAGATTCAGCAGAAGCATTTGAAGGTCAGAATAGAACCAGAAGAGGCCTTGGAGGTCATCTAGTCCAACCCGTACTCAAGCAGGAGACCTTACACCCTTTCAAATGGCTGTCCAGTCTCTTCTTAAAAGCCTCCAGGGGTGAAGCAGCCACAACTTCTGAAGGCAAATTCTGTTCCACTGGTGTCAGGAAATTTCTCCTTAGTTCTCAGTTGCTTCTCTCCTTGATTAGCTTCCATCTGTGGCTTCTTGTCCTGCCTTCAGGGACTTTGGAGAATAATGTCACCCACTCTTCTTTTTTATGGCAGCCCCTCAAATACAGAATATTGCTATCAATATCTCCCCTACTCCCTCTTTTCACTAGCCATACCCAAAATTGTTGGTTGCAAACAGTTTAAAAAGTTGGTTGGAAACCGTAACCATTGCTAGGAACTTTCTACTAATGAAGGTTCATCAACCTTCATCAGTAATTCCCACGGTGTAGGATGTCCTCTCAGTTTTTAATGCAGATGAAGCCAATCTGAGTGCCAAAGTTTTCTCCATCGCGAATGTGTGAGTAGAACTTGTCAGGCTGACAGGAGGTGCAAAGTGTGAGGTTTTGCTCTGGGTCTGTTACGGAGTCGTCTTGAATATTCCTGGGTAGAACCCCTCCAGCTTCTAGGAGAACTCTGTTGTGGGGGAAGAAAATTTTATGTTGTAATTATCAGTCACCACAAAAAACAAATGATGATGAATCAGCATCGAGGATTTTTCAACGGGGGTGGGGAATGAATCACCAACATTTCTACAGGGGTTTGAGAGCTGGTTAAAAAAAAAGTCTGAAAAAATCTGAAGTGAATAAGGTGCGCGAAGCGCACATCATGAGCGCTAAGCGCGAAGTCCCTTAGGCCGGGGTCCAGCGCGCGCACGATCGTGCTGCATGTACATCCTGTTTTGGAAAGCCACCATCTCTTTCACAGCTCTCCCTCATGCCTCCATTGCATGTGCACACATGCCACGGCTCAGTAGTAGGTCAACATACAGATGTCACACTAGGTTCCCTCCTCAAAAGGAACATCCAACCTTTCTTGAGAAGTACAAACTTCATCTGTTCAGGATTGTGGTGACAAAGGTGAAGGAGGATGGGGCTGAGAGAAGGGAAGGGAAGAAAAGATCATTGACAGGGAGAAAGACAGGGAGAAACACCTGGAAGTGTGAGCCCTCGAGTTTCCTTAGGGAAGACCAGACAACAAGGGGAGAGGAGAGGAGGAGGAGGAGGAGGAGGAGGAGGAGGAGGAGGAGGAGGAGGAGGAGGAGAGTTTAAAAAAAAAGAGTGGGAAGCCAACTCACGCGTGCCATCAAAGCCAGGGGGAAGTGGGGCTTTCTCCGCCTGCTGCCGCCAGAGGAGTGCGGGGGGGGTGGAGTGCGGGGAAAGGGGGTTCGTGCCGAGGCTCCGCAAGCGATTACCAGATTTGCAGCTCCGTTTGTTGGTGAAGCTGGAAGCACGCAACGCAGGAACTTGCGGGGGCCCCGGGCGCCCGTTAATGGGGAAGGAGAGGCCGCTTGGGGTCACCAGGCTCAGGCAGCCTCCCCCACCCCCTCCCCTAGCAGCGAAGAGCTGCTTCGGGGGCTCCCGCCACGGCGCAGCCAGGCACTTTGTCTCGCTGCCCCCGGAGCAGCTCTTCGCTGCTAGGCTAGGGGGTGGGGGAGGCTGGCTGAGCCTGGCGGTTTCTTTGCGAAGCTGGAAGCGCGCAACACAGGAGCTCGCGGGGGCCCTGGGGGCCCGTTAATGGGGAAGGAGAGGCCGCTTGGGGTCGCCTGTGTGTACCTCAGTGGGTAGACAGCTGCGGTGGCGATGCTGCCCTGGAGGCGCGATCAGTTGCAGCCACGCCAGCGCAGGCCAGGCATGGTGCCGTAGCGGCTGACTCGAGTATAAGCCGAGGGCGGGTTTTTCAGCACAAAAAATGGGCTGAAAAACTCGGCTTATACTCGAGTATATACGGTATGCCTGAGCTGAGAACTGAAGTGTTCCGCTTTTCTGAAGAGCGAGCGAATTTCCGACTCTCGGATCTCGATCCGATGGGGGAAAAAAAACGCGGAAAATGTAGATTGGTGTTTGAGGGAAAAAAATCGGAATTCCGCGTAAAATCGGAGATTTCACAGCCCTGATTTCTAGCAAGAATTGTTGCTGGTTACTTTGTTGTGTTTATCTTTGATATTTAGAACCTTCAAGGTTATCAACATGATTAGAGGCTCCCAATTTTTAACATCTGAGGCCTCTAAAGTTATCTTAAGAGCAGAATAAAACCAACTTGCCTATTTGGAAAAAAAAAAAAACAGAGAAAAATCATACACAGGGCCACGAAGGTATGAATTAGTATAATTAATGTTTTTTTTATAGCAGAGCAGTGTTCCAATAATTGAGGGGCTGTCACAGAGAGAACCCCCCCAAAATGGATGGAAACTCATCAAGGAGAGAAGCAACCTAGAACTAAGGAAAAATTTCCTGACAGTGAGAACAATTCACCAGTGGAACTACTGGCCTCCAGAAGTTGTGGCTGCTTCATCACTGGAGTCTTTTAAGAAGAGACTGAACAGCCACTTGTCTGGAATGGTTTAAAGTCTCTTACTCAAGGATGTGGTTGGATTAGAAGACCTCCAAGGTCCCTTCCAACTCTGTTATAAGGAAGCAAGGAAAGAAGGAAGGGCGGAAAGAAACAGAAAGAGGGAGAAAGGAAGGGAGAAGGAAGGAGAGGAGGAAGGAAGCAGAAGGAAACTGTTACAGCTATTTGGGATGGAAATATATAAACCAGGACAGACATTTTAATACTGTCTCTTTAAGAGAATCCTAAAAGTGTAATTGGGTGTGGTTTCTCAAACAGCCATAAGATGGAGCCAGAAACCTGGGTTGTTTAGTCTTAGTTTCAGAAGAGAGTGTGTCTGAGTGAGTATCTCTGTTTCCTTCTGTTGGAGAGTATTGCCATTCTTCCTAATTGACTGATATTCATGGATTTGATGTAAGTCTGATACTGACCTGTTTTTGACACTGGACTTTGTTATTGGATTATCCCTGGATTGAAAACTGACTGATTTAACCTGTGAATGACTTTGGACTGCTTATCTTGAACTTTGCTTAAACCTTTCTGGAAGTAAAAACCTACATTTACTGTACAGTGTATCTATGTGCTCTGTGTGCATTATTCAATCACTTCTCTCAAATACGTCTCCCTGTATGCGCTCATTCTCCTAACGGGGAATTACTTCAATCGAAACAAAGAGAGGGAAGGAAGGGAGCAGCAGAGAGAGTGAAGGAAGGAAGCTTGAAAGAGGGAAGGGGAAGGAAGGAAGGAAACAAAGGAGGAAGGAAGGAACTTCCTGACTATGAGAACAATCAACCAGTGGAACCACTTCCCTCCAGAAGTTGTGGGTGCTCATCACTGGAGGTTTTTAAGAAGAGACTGGACAGCTATTGGTCTGGAATGGAATAGGATCTCCTTATTGAGCAGGGGATTTGACTAGAAGACCTCCAAAGGTCCCTTCCAACTCTGCTCTTCTGTTATTCTAAAGGGTCCACAAGGCCAGACTTACCGTGTTGCTCTCCGAATATCCACGTACGGGTTGGGCGATTCAAAACCTCTTACGCATGTTGGATCAATCTTGTAAAATTCTTTTGCCGATTTCTTGGGCAGCGTAAAGCAACAGGGCCCCACAGACGGTCCAAGAACTACAAGGATATCCTTTACGTTGCAACCATATTCTGTCACCATCGCGTTAACTACAGCCATCGAAACCCCTAGTAAGGTGCCTTGCCAGCCTGAAACACAGACAAAAAATAATAATAAGGCGATTTGTACTTTTAGGATTTCAATGCAAGAGGTTGCAAAGTCACACTGCGAATCCTGAATTGTATACTGCAGAAACGTGCAAGAAGAGATAGTCTTTTGCAATTACACACTGTTGTAGGTGTTGCGGTCTGCTGGAGGCCTGCGGAGACAGCAGCAGAGTTGGACGGCAGGGAGGAACAGGGGCAAGTCCTGGAGTCTGGGGAGAGCTCAGATGAGGGATCTGCGTGCGACACAGAGATGGGGCCAGGGCCATCTGGGAGTTATATGCTGACTCCGGAGCCTCCAGAATCTGACAGCAGTGAGGCAGAGGAATAGCGGGAGCCTGTTCCCAGTGCGCGCTTGCGCAGAGCTGCCAGAAGACAAGAAGAGTTAAGACAAAAGGAGTGATGCAGGAGTGGGACTTGGAGATGATTGGCCCCTCCCATAAGACATAAAGGAGGAGCAAAGGGACAGGAGCCTTTGCAGGAAGCAACTTTGTTTCATTCTGGTTGGTTTAAACTCTGATGCTCCGTGTTGACTTTGTGCTCCGTTTGGCCTTGTACAGTGAATTGAGTCGATGGCAGCATTCCAAGGGAGATAAAGGTGGGTGCTTATCAGCCTTATCCCAAAGGACTTTGGCAGACTTCCATGGGACTTATTCACCAACTGTTTGGGACTCATAATGGGCTGCGCATGTATATAATTCATAGCCGTTGAAATAAAAAAGGGTTTTTGGGGGACTGTGTGATTGTGACTGTCTCCGGAAGTCTTGGTCAGAACAGTAGGGTTCCCACGGTCACGTGATCAAAATTCAGTGTATAAAATTTGTGGCGTGTCTTTATGATAGCTGCAACGTCCCAGGATGGTGGAATCTCCATCTGCAATCTTCATCATTGGTTTTCAACAAGCAGAATCAATGCCTCCCCATTGGATTTGCTTAACGGCTCACTGAACAACTCACAGTGATTCCCTTAACAACGGACGTACAATCGGGCACGACTTCACGAAAGCCACAGAACTTCTGATCCCAAAATGCAGTCCTAAGTCAAGGACTGGGTCAGCGTTCCAGCAACCCTCCACTCCAACCAATAACTCTGAGACAGGAATCTTCTCAAAAGTTCTTTTTATTTTGGATCGTAAACTGGCACAACTGGGGAATCCCGAATCTGAAAGTTCCGGATTTCCTTGGAATAAGTAAAAAACTACAAAATCCATCCCCTGCGCCCATCATGGCATCCCAGGCCCCAATAACCATCCGTCCCAACTTGAGACGGCCTCTCACCCAGGTGTAGAAATAACATGACCTTGATTTATAAAAAGAATGTTATTATGCCTAACCACATACACTCCAAGAAATTCCCCCCTCCCATTTTCCCAGATTCAAGAATGTGGGAGCATTTGATCTCAGTAGGGCTTCCAAAGCTGACAGACTGTCCATGCAAAGAAGAAGAAGCCAACCTTTCTCACAGAGCCGTCCTCGACTTACAACATGACCGCTCAAAGTTACAACGGCACTGAAAAAAGTGACCATTTACACACTTATGACAGTTTTGGTGTCGGACACTTCGCAACTGACTCATACTTAGGACAGTTTGCCATGTCGGGGGATCACACGATCTCCTTCGGAAAACTTCCAACAAGGAAAGTCAATGGGAAAAGTCAAATTCTCTTAATAGCGATGTGACCAACTTAACACCTCCAGCGATTCACTTAACAACGGTGGCAAAAAATTATCACGACCACAATGGAGTGCAAAGTTTCGGTTGCTAAGGGAAACATTTGTTCAGTAAGTTTTGTCCCAATTTTATGATTTTGTTTGCTACCCTAATTGTGAAGGGAAGGACCAGCTCTAATCATCCTGCAGATTTTATCCATTTCACAGGTTTAAAACCAGGAATGCCTTTGTTTTTTTTTAAAAATAAAAATAAAAGCAGGATGATTTGGAATTTCAATTTATGTACAGATAACAGATAATCAGAGTTGGAAGGGACCTTGTAGGTCATCTAGTCCAACCCCGCCACCCAAACGGAAGACCCTACACCATTTCTGACAAATGGCAGTCCAATCTCTTATTGAAAGTCTCAACTGATGGCATTCCCACAAATTCCGAGGGCAACTTCTGTTCCATTGGTTGATTGTTCTCATTGTCAGAAAGTTTCTCCTTATTTCCGGGTTGAATCTCTCCTTGATCATTTTCCATCCATTATTCCTTCTCTGGCCTTTGGGTGCCTTAGAAAATAGCTTGACCCCCTTCCTCCTCTTCTCTGTGGCAGCCCCTCAACTATTGGAAGACTATCCTGTCTCCCCTGGTCCTTCTCTTCCCTAGACATTCTTGCAACCGTTCATCCTATCTTTCATCCTCCAGTCCCCTCATCATCCTGGTTGCTC
Organism: Hydrophis major; assembly: GCA_033807585.1. Classification (NCBI taxonomy): domain Eukaryota; kingdom Metazoa; phylum Chordata; class Lepidosauria; order Squamata; family Elapidae; genus Hydrophis; species Hydrophis major. Next base: position 4,485,963 of record CM066332.1, read on the forward strand.
TTCTTTGCACTTTTTCTGGAGTCTCAACATCTTTTTTTATAGCGTGGTGACCCAAACCTAGTACTCTAGGTGTGGCCTTACTAAGGGTTTACGGAGTGGTATTAGCACCTACCTTCATCTCGGTTGTATCCCTCTGTTAATGCAACTTAGGATTGCATTCGCTTTTTTGGCTGCTGCTGCACATTGCTGGCTCCTATTTAGCTGGTTGTCCACCAAGACTCCAAGATCCCTCTCCCAGTTCCTGCTCTTGAGCCTGGTTTCACCCCGTCTATTTCAGTGTCCTTTGGGTTTTTCTTGCCTAAATGTAGGACTTTCCTTTTCCCTACATTTGAATTTCATGATGTTAGATTCTATTGCTTTTTTCCAGTGGCCTGTTTTAAACTGCTGGAGGTGACTCAATCAGGCTTTCAAAATTGGATGGGAACAGAATGTGCTAGCCCTCCACGGATTTCCCCAAACAAAGAACCAGGAAGTAATGACAAAACACGGCAAGGGATTAGCCATTAATCTTCACAAGCTTAGCAATAAAAGCCTTTGAGGGCAGAGCAATCTTCGTTATGCAAGACTTTTTTTTTTTTTTGGGGGGGGGGGAGGCAAAGCTACAATTACCTGAAGTCAGCATAGCTCGGAAGGAGCAAGCAAGCGACATAAGCGTGTTTCTTTGCACTTCTTCAAACTCTTCCTCTTGCCTTCTGCCTAACAAAGCATGTCCTGTTCTTTCTCACAGTGGTTTTAAGACAATGATCTAACTCGGTCACCAACTAGTGGGCTGGGGAACCACTGGTGGTCCATGAGAAAATTTTGGTGGTCCACAGAAAAATGTCACCCCCGAAGCAATGAATCCAAGCTGTGCAGAAACACAAGGCTTGTGTTGCTTGCATTACGATCACCACGAGGGAGTGAGGGAAGGGGGGAAAGGGCGGAGGAGGGGACTTGCCCCACTAGTCCCACGCGCCTGGCCTGGCCACCAGGTTGCTTCTTTCTCCTTCTGCTTTTGGCTTCACGCAAGGAAAGCAGCCAAAGTCTTTCTTTCTCTCCCCCAAACTCCACCAGAAATGAGTCTTTGGGGCCCTACAAGGCCTCCTGCTCCAAGAAGCTGTGTCAGCAAAGACTCATTTCTGGTGGAATTTGGGGGAGAGAAAGAAAGACTTCTGCTGCTTTCCTTGCATGAAGCCAAAAGTCTCTCCCTCTCTCTCTCTCCCCCTGAGAACAGAGCTGGAGACGGTATCCTGCGATCCCAAATAAAGAACGATCGATCGGTAGGAAAACGGGGGTGGGGATTTCCCTGCAGACTTTTGGAGGCCTTTTCTCAGGGTGTGTAACCTGGGAGCTCCGAGTGGGAAGACGGAATGGAGCTGGCAGAGAGAGAGAGAGATGGAGGTGGAGCCTGGGCTGTCCGTCAGCCCTCAGATGGAGAGTCAACAGCCCCCAAGTCTGGAGGTGTCTGATGTGGAAGATGAGGACCATCAGGGTCCAGTGCCTGACTTGCGGATGTGCAGAAGGCAGAGGAAAGGAGAGCAGGGGAAATCTATGGGATGGTCCTCGGGACAGAAGAGCCACCTTTGCTAGCAAAGCCCCGCCCAGGCTCTGGGGATAAAAGGCCGGGGGCAGAGATGAATAGGTGTGGCTGACAACTATTCACCTCCCTTCCAGACAGACTTTTTGTCAACTAAAAAAATACTCCTTTGGGTTTTTTTTAGCTGCCAGAAAAAGGGAATGGGGGAAAGCAGGGCATTCCTTAAGTGCCTAGATAATCACCCTGGCAGCCCAAAGTTGTCGGAGCGCATGAATATTATTGGAGAGCCTGATTGATGACTCTTGACTATGGAGGTGTCCCATTGGAGAACATACATCTGGGGGTGGGGGGAAGACCAGGGTCAAGGGGGAATTGAGTGACGTACTTTAGTATCGGCTGCACCCAGCTATTGCCAACATGGCCACTTCTAATAAATCAATTTTAGCCTGCGGTGAGAGAGAGATAAAATTTTTGCCAGGGCTGCTGGAAACATTTGTTTAATTACAGAGGGTTGGTCGTGTTTTGGGAGCCGGGTCAAAACAACAGGTATTTGGTTACCTGAATGGGCAGCTCCACAAACTTTCTTGACCGGGTCCGCAAACACAAGAGGAATGCAGTCTGCGCCGGGAGCAGCAACGACGATGCCTCTTTGGTTCGTTACAATCCCATCGTAGCTCTCTGGTTGGGGTTGTTCCATCACCCAGACGTCACTGGTGTGATTGACCTGTTCACACAGCAACAAGTGGGGGCCCTGTGAAATACCCCTTTTGGTTCCAAATATTCCCTTTGGGATATTCCTCCTCCTCCTCTTCCTCTTCCTCTGAGCAAACTCCTCCCCCTTTCTAGCTCTGATGATGTTACCTAGTTGGGTCATGAAACGTCTGCAAGAAAACCATCAAGCTCAGAGACCACCAAGGACTCCACAGTCCTCCTCCTCCTCCCTTCCCCTCCTCTCAGCAAACTCCTCCCCTCTTCTAGCTCTGATGAAGTTACCTAGTTGGGTCATGAAACGTCTGCAAGAAAACCATCAAGCTCAGAGACCACCAAGGATCCCCAGTTCTCCTCCTCCTCCTTTTCCTCCTCTCCGCAAACTCCTCGCCCTTCTAGCTCTGATGATGTTACCTAGTTGGGTCATAAAAGGTCTTCAAGAAAACTATCTAGCTCGGAGACCACCAAGGACCCCCCCCCCAGTTCAACCTAAGGAGGTTTCCCTGGACCTCACCTTGATGCTGTGATACATATCTGGGTTAAACCCCGCCGCGTGGGCTAATCTTCGAAGGTTTTCCTTCACCACAGCTGGGGGGTCTCGCCGCTTAGAGCTGCTGAAGAGATTTAAAGAGCTCAACGTTGATACATACGAAATGCCCCCAGTTCTCGTTGTGAATCCATGCAGGAAAATATGTCCTAAAAGAAAAGTTTTAAAGCACAAAAGGGGAAAAAAAAAAGCAGTTTATATTCAGGGCATAAGCAGGGGTGGGGTTCAAATTTTTTAACAACCGGGTTCTGTGGGCGTGGCTTAGTTGGTGGGCGTGGCTTGGTGGTCACATGACTGGCTGGGCATGGCCAACTCAATATCATTCACATCAAGGCACGCATCTCCTCGCCTGGCCTCTCGTGACTGTGGGGATGCTGCAACAGTCATAAGTGTGAAAAAGGGTCACAAGACACTTTTTTCAGTGCCATTGTAACTTTAAATGTTCACTCCACACAAGCAAAGTACCCTCAAAGGAGGGGAAAGAAGAACTCCAGAGATGTTCCTGAGACAGGAAGTCTAGTCCTGCCAAGAATGTAATAAGGGTTAACGGAGAGGCAGTTTCTATAAGCAACACCAGAATGTTTCCTTCCTGCCTTCCTTACAGGATTAGCCCAGTAATTTCTTCTAACAACCAGTTCTCCAAGCTGCTTAGAGTGTTAACAACTGGTTCTAGTGAATAGGTGCAAACTGGTAGAATCCCATCCCTGGGGCATAAGCATAAGTTTTCTTACGTTTTTAAAATGCTTTTAAAAAAAAAATCCTTTCAGAGAACTCAATCTGATTAAAAATTCCAGCAAACAGACTCCAGTTTAAAAACTGCTTTCTTGTTTATTCAAAGTTTTCTTATGGATTACAAAACAGATTAAAGAGTTTACTAACAGTGACTTTGGGCTCATTTTCTTACACATGCTTAAAGTAAAATGATCTGATACATTAGCAATATCTGAGTTTCCTAAATTACTGATATTACTGGACAAGTATTTAAGGCTCCTGAATCTGCATTTAATAATTTAATGTTATTTAGAAAGGATTATATAGTCGCAGGAAATCACATGAAACTAGTGAATCAACAGCATATAAAGTTTTAAATAATTTTAAATTTCTATGATCCTACAACACAGTTACTTAACAATAAAAAACTCTCAATGGATATGCAGCAAAGAATGTATTTTTAAATATTTTAATTTTAGAAATCTAATATTTCTGAAGAAACCAGATCTATATAATTTGAGCTTGTTCTACTGTTGAACTGAATACCAAATTGTTTACACTAATATTAATTAATAATAAATTATCTGGTCTTATGAAGACACATTTGGCCTGGAGTGTGTTGTTGAATTAAACAGAATTATACTGAACATTTGGATTTACTGAAGCACAAAGACTTTTGGATTTACTACTGTATATAGCTATAGTAAAACGTTTACTGAAAATATCTGATTTGAAACTGTGAAGTCAGATGTTTGCTTTCTACAAATAGAATAGAACAACAGAGTTGGAAGGGGGACCTTGGAGGTCTTCTAGTCCAACCCCCTGCCTAGGCAGGAAACCCTGTACCATTTCAGACAAATGGTTATCCAACATCTTTTAAAAAGCTTCCGGTGTTGCAGCATGTACGACTTCTGGAGGCAAATGATTACTTACTATGGTCTGCTCAATATTTCTCAAAGTCAGAAGGGATGATCTGGATGGTTAAGAATGGAATTTTTTGCTTTTCTCTGTACAACTTTTTCAACATTTATTTTTCTACCCCCCAAATAAGCCCTAATTAAGATCCCGCCCACTCCAGAGTGGACGGGTAAAAATTCAGCTAGGGTGGGGAGGGAGGATGGTGGAGTTGCCCTACTCCTTACCTTTGGATGGTTGTAGCCAGACCTCGCACACCCCAACACCTGCCTTGCCGGCCCATTTCTTCTTTAGCCGGCGAGGCTGGCAAGGCTTTCCTGAAGGCCTCTGGAGCTGAGAACAAAGCTCAGGATCGATCCAGGTCTGTTATCGGCTGCAGAGGCCTTCAGGAAAGCCTTTCCAGCACAGAAGAAGATCCTGAAGGCCTCTGACAGCAAAAAGGAGGCTGGGGGTGATGCATGCAAGTGAGGTTAGTCAGTGGATGGCATCGCCCAAAAATAAGACCTGGTGCCCTTTTTGGGTGGCAAAACAATAAATAAGACAGGATCTTATTTTGGGGGAAACATGGTACTTAATGCCCTCATTGCAATAATCACTTCCTAGTTCTGCTGAGTTGATTGTTGAGTAGGTTCTCAAGAAGCCTGGACCTCTAGTGCTGTTCTTTTTTTAAGAATAGAGTTGGAAGGAACCTTAGAGGTTTTCTAGTTCAACCCTTTGTTCAAGCAGCAGATTCTATACCATCCCGGTCAAATGGCTGTCCAGTCGCTTCTTAAAAACCTCCAGTATTGGAGAATTCACAACTTCTGTAGGCAAATTGTTCCACTGGTTAATTGTCCTCACGGTTAGGAAGTTTCTCCTTAATTCCATATGGCTTTTCTCCTTTATTAGTTTCCATCCATCGTTTCTTGTTCTGCCTTCAGGTGCTTCGGAGAATAGCTTGACCCCCTCAAATATTGGAAGACAGCTATCATGTTACCCCTAATTCTTCTTTTCTTTAGACTAGCCAAACCTACTTTTTGTACAATGGCCTGCAGGGCTAGAAGTTAGTCAATGACTTCCCCCGAAAATAAGACCTGGTGTCTTTTTTGGTGGCAAAAAATATATATAAGACAGGGTCTTATTTTCAGGATAACACAGTAAAGGTAGGATACAAAATGAAAGAATGAATGAATATTTCCCACGTTACCTGGAATTAATGAAGATTTGAGGATCGTGAGGTCTCCTTTCAGGCTGGGAAGACTTTCCAAAAATTGGCTTATTTCTTTCTGGATCCTTTCCACCTCGGGATCTATGTGAGGCCCTGCTTTGCTCCTTGACTCCCAGGAGTTCTTCAAGCATTTTTCTTTGGAGCTCATGGGCAGCTCTATCAACTCATACTGGTAGAGTCTGGTGAAGAGCTGCTCCACGTACTTCCTCACCAAGAATTTTCTCCCCCAGGACAACAGGACGGTGAACTTTTCCATACCATTTTCGTCCAGCTTCTGCTTCATGGCGTATAAGGTCGCAGCATAAGTTTTGGCGGCCACCACCTCACCACAACCTAAATCTTTTAAGGCTCTCTCAAGCTGCTCTTTGTCCTTCCTTTCGTGGTCGGGGGTCTGGCAACACATGAAATACACCAACCCACTGAAACTTTTCATGCGTGTACTTTCAATCATCTCAAGTAAAAAAAGATCAAGCTCTGACTTGGAAACCTCCGGCCCTAAATGCCACATATCAATCAAGACCGCCGTCTTTGGACTCTGTGGCTGAGAGGCAGAGTGACCAGCCATCATCCCTACCCTTTAAAAAAATTTTTTTTAGAAAGCTGTTGTTGAGTTGTAATTATTTATTTTCTTGGTTTGCTCTTGAGTTTTCCTTTGGAAAGCTGTTTCAAGTTATAAGATTGTTATTATTTTTTAAATCCCTCTGGTCCTCTTTCAGTTTTCTCCCCTTTTCACGCCTTCCTTTGTTCGTTTTCTTTCTTTCTTTCTTTCTTTCTTTCTTTCTTTCTTTCTTTCTCTTTCTTTCTTTCTTTTTTTCTTTCTTTCTCTCTCTTTCTTTCTTCTTCTCTTCTCTTCCAATGATTACTGTACCAATGAGCAGTTGTGTATTTCAGAGAGCAGTGAAAGTGACTCTTGGCTACACGAGACCCAAAATTATTTTGAGGAAGCACCAGAGACAAAAGCCAACCTTTGGAGAGAGAAAGTGAGAGAAAAATAAAATTGTGAAGAGCTGAATTTGTCCTTTTGCTAGACAGGTAGACACGTGCTATTGTATACATGTATACAATATAAATATATTTATATATTATATATTATAAATTTATAAACAGTAGACCTGTGCTATTGTAGTTCAAGCAGGCAATGGTGATTCAAGCAGGGAAGCATAAATAATCAACAGTCACAAACCTTAAATTACTCAGAATTGTTCAAAGTTGAATGGAGTGTTGGTCCTGCCTTACCAATACAGAACACAGAATAATATGGTTGGAAGGGACCTTGGAGGTCTTCCAGTCTAACCCCCAGCTCAAATAGAAGACCCTATCCCATTCCAGACAAATATCTGTCAATCTTTTCTTTAAAACCTCCAGTGTTGGAGCAGTCACAACTTATGAAAGCAAGACACTCTGCTGGTTAATTGTTCTCACTGTCAGGAAATCCCTCCTTAGTTCTCTCTTTAATGATCTGCCCCTCCCCCCATTACTTCTGAATGCAAAAATATATACAAACATCTTAGTGCCAAATTCAAACCCTGAAATTCAAGTTCATTGAACTCACCAGTTGCAGAAAACCTTGGTAAGAAACCACCCAGATGCACTTCACAGAGAAGTGACTCTGAGACCCACAATTATCTTGAAGAAGCACCAGAGACAAAAGCCAATGACTCATATGGATGCCTGCACACGTGCCTCAAGTTTGCACTGCCTGAGTAATATGCAAAACTTGTATGATAAGAAATGAAAGTTAGATAAAAACCCATGCAAAAACAAAACAAAACAAAACCCCACACGGAATATGGCGGAATTAGGCACTTCTGCTGTTTCCAGACTTCTGAAAAAGGAGGCAACTTGGATATAGTCAGGGATGACGCTCATCACCCCAGGCTGCAACATAACCAACATTACAGCATTAGCCATTAGCTGTCTATCCTGCTGGGGATTATGGGAGCTAGGATCTAACACATTTGAAGTCCATACCTGGAATATTGCATCCAGTTTCGGTCACTACAGTACCAAAAAAAAAAAAGACATGAGAATTTTGAAAAGAGTGCAGAATAGAGCAACGAAGATAATCAGGGGACTGGAGGCTAAAACATACAAACAACAGTTATAGGAACTGGGTATGTCTAATTTAATTTAGTTTCCTTTATTGTCATTGCGCCTCGTACAATGAAATTAAATACCATCTTCGTTGTATAATTTATGACTGAAAATAAAACACAAACACACATCCCTCACACTTTACACATTGAATGGAAAACCCCTGACATTGCATACAGCAGAATTCCATAGAGTTACTGCCCTGGGAGAGAAGCTCTTTTTCAGCCTATTTGGTCTTGTTTTTATTGTCCTGTACCAACTGCCAGATGATAACAGTGAAAAAAAAAAAAGGGTGCCCAGGATGAGATGGATCTTTGAGGACATTTTGAACTTTCTTAAGGCAGTGGGAGCTCTAAAGCTCTTCCAAAGAGGGGAAAGGGCAACCCAGGATCCTCTGGGGGGCAATGACGTTCACCCTCTTGAGTGGTCCTATCTGCCATTCTACAATTGGCAAACCCTACACAGGTGTGTAGTAAGTTAGGATACTCTCTAGGGTGCAGCAGCTTGAAGGTCACCAGCAGTTTTCCATTCAGTTGTTTCCTGAGAAGCCTCAGGGATTATAAACTCTGCTGGGCCCTTTTGACCAGGGCTGCAATGTGGGCACCCCAGGAATGAAAAGAAGGACTAGGGTGACATGAGAGCAGTGTTCCAATATTTGAGGGGTTGCCACTAAGAAGAGGGAGTCAAAATATTCTCCAAAGGTCCTGAAGGCAAGGCAAGAAGCAGCAGCCAAAAAAGCCAATGCAATCCTAAGTTGCATTAACAGAGGAATACAGTCAAGATCAAGGGAGCTACTAATACCACTTTATAAAGCCTTAGTAAGACCACACCTGGAGTACTGCATCCAGTTTTGGTCATTACATTATACAAAAGAGGTTGAGGCTCTAGAAAAAGTACAGAGAAGAGCAACCAGGATGATGAGGGAACTGGAGGCTAAAACATATGAAGAATGGTTGCAGGAACTGGGCATAGCTAGTCTAGGGAAGAGAAGGACCAGGGGAGACAGGAGAGCGTTGGTTTAATGTTTGAGGGGCTGCCACAGAGAGGAGGAAGGGGTCAAGCTATTTTCCAAAGCACCCTAAGGCCAAGCAAGGAATAATGGATGGAACCTGAACAAGGAGAGATTCAACCTGGAAATAAAGAGAAATTTTCTGACAGTGAGAACAATCCACCCATGGGACAGAAGTTGCCTTCAGAAGTTGTGGGAGTTCATCACTGGAGGCTTTCAGGAAGAGATTGGACTGCCATCCATCAGAAATGGTGTACGGTCTCCCACATGGGCAGGGGATTGGACTAGATGACCTACAAGGTCCTTTCCAACTCTGTTATCTGTTAAGATGCAATGGGTGGAAACTCATCAAGGAGAGAAGCAACCTGGAATTAAGTATTTCCTGACAACGAGAAGAATTAATCAATTAATCAGAACTTGCCTCTAGAACTTTTGTGGGTGCTCCATCACTGGAGGATTTAAAGAAGAAACTGGACAACCATTGAAATGGTAAGTCTCCTGCCTGAGCAGAGTGTGTGGACTAGATCCAAGGTCCCTTTCAACTCTGTTATACTGTCATTCAAGGCATTGAACACTTTATGTACATTGGCCTTAAATGGAGAAGAAAAATGTCATGCCAGCCACTTGTGTGTGTGTGTGTGTGTGTGTAGCTCCATCAGCTGAATTCACAGCAATTGTTCCATGTAATAAAAAACTGATGACTTTGGGTGATTGGCCAAAGAAACACAAGATCAGCCACAAAAGAACAACGGATCTCTTGTGAAAAGCTGACCCATTCAAGTTTCTGCCTCCATCCACTTCCTCCTTAAGAACCAGCTGTTGCAACTCAAATCTGAAGATGCATGCCAGATAACACATAATCAGAGTTGGAAGGGACCTTATAGATCACCTAGTCCAACCCTCCGCACAAGCAGCAGACCCTACACCATTTCTGACAAATGGCAGTCCAATCTCTTCTTGAAAGCCTCCAGGGATGAAGCTCCCACAACTTCAAAAGGCAACTTCTATTCCATGGGTTGATTGTTCTCACTGTCAGAAAGTTTCTCCTTATTTCTAGGCTGAATCTCTCCTTGTTCAGTTTCCATCCATTAATCCTTGTTTGGCCTTCAGGTGCCTTGGAAGACAGCTTGACCCCTTCCTCCTCTCTGGGGCAGCCCCTCAAATATTGGAAGGCTGCTCCCCTGTCTCCCTCTTCCCTAGACTAGCCAGGCCCAGTTCTTGCAACCATTCTTCCTATGTTTTAGTCTCCGGTCCCCTAATCATCCTGGTTGCTCTTCTCTGCACTTTTTCTAGAGGCTCAACATCTTTTTTATAGTGCGGTGACCAAAACTGGATGCAGGACTCTAGGTGTGGCCTTACTAAGGCTTTATAGAGTGGTATTAGTACCTCCCTTGATCTTGGTTGTATCCCTCTGTTAATGCAACTTAGGATTGCATTGGCTTTTTTGGCAGCTGCTGCTGCACACGGCTGGCTCCTATTTAGCTGGTTGTCCACCAAGACTCCAAGATCCCTCTCTCAGTTCCTGCTCTTGAGCCTGGTTTCACCCAATCTGTATATGTACTTTTGTTTTTTCTTGCCAAAGTGTAGGCCATTCCAGACACAGGAGGGCTCTTGATGCTCTCTGAAGTTGGTGGGGTTGTTTTTTTTTTGCAGACGGTGTGCACTGATGATGTTATCTAGTTGGGTTATGAAACGTTTGCAAGAAAACCACCAGGCTCAGAGAGGACCCAGGACTCCACAGTCATTCTCCTCCTTTTCCTCTCCACAAACCCTATTCCTTTCTGGCACTGATGGTGTTATTGAGCTGGGTCACATCTGCAAGAAAATAGCCAAGCTCAAAGACCATCAAGGATTTCAGAGTCTTCTTCCTCCTCTCTGCAAAGCCCATTGATGATGTTCCCTAGTTGGATCATAAAATGTCTGCAAGAAAACAACAAAGATTAGAGAGCACGAAAGACCACACAGTAGTTGTTATTGTTATGCTCTTCTTCCTCTTCCTCCTCCTCTTCTTCTCTTCCTCTTCCTCCTCTTCTTCTCTTCCTCTTCTCCTTCTCCATCTTTTCTCCTCCTCCTCCTTCTTCCTCCTCTTCCTCTTCTTCTTCTCTTCCTCTTCCTCCTCTTCTTCTCCTCTTCTCCTTCTCCATCTTTTCTCCTCCTCCTCCTTCTTCCTCCTCCTCCTCTTCTTCTCTTCCTCTTCTTCTCTTCCTCTTCTCCTTCTCCATCTTTTCTTCTCCTCCTCCTCCTTCTTCCTCCTCTTCCTCTTCTTCTTCTCTTCCTCTTCCCCTTCTCCATCTTTCCTCCTCCTCCTCCTCCTTCCTCCTCTTCCTCTTCTTCTCTTCCTCTTCCTCCTCTTCTTCTCTTCCTCTTCTCTTTCTCCATCTTTTCTCCTCCTCCTCCTCCTTCTTCCTCCTCTTCCTCTTCTTCTTCTCTTCCTCTTCCTCCTCTTCTTCTCCTCTTCTCCTTCTCCATCTTTTCTTCTCCTCCTCCTCCTTCTTCCTCCTCCTCCTCTTCTTCTCTTCCTCTTCCTCTTCTTCTCTTCCTCTTCTCCTTCTCCATCTTTTCTTCTCCTCCTCCTTCTTCCTCCTCTTCCTCTTCTTCTCTTCCTCTTCCTCCTCTTCTTCTCTTCCTCTTCCCCTTCTCCATCTTTCCTCCTCCTCCTCCTTCTTCCTCCTCTTCCTCTTCTTTTCTTCTTCTTCTTCTTCCTCCCCCTCCTCTCTGCAACCCCCCCTCCTTTCTAGCACTGATGCTGTTCCCTAGCTAGGTCATGAAAGGTCCGCAAGACCCCCAACCAGGCTCAGAGAAGCCCAAGGACCCCTCCTTTCAACCCCTCAGCTGTTGAAACATTCTCTTCTTGGTCAGGTCTCTCTCTGCAAAAAAACAAGGTCTCGAAGAAACGGCTCTCTCTCCACCCCCCCTCCCCCTCCCCAACCCTCGGAGGTTGGAGAGATGCCACGGAGGCACTTACGGCGGAGAACGACGCTGTGCGGTCCACCGTGGGAATTTGCAAACCTCGCTGGCCGCTTCCGCCCGGCTCAGCAGCGCTTCCGCTTTAAATGGCAGGTAGGCTCTGACGTCACCCGCCGGGGGGGGAATTCCCACCTTGAGTCAATTGGGACTTTCCCCGCCCGGCTCCGGACGGCGGGCTGGCGGGCACCGGCGAGGAAGGTGCAGCAAAGAAACAAATAAATAAATAAATTGGTGTAGGGTTCCCTTGCTTGGGCAGGGGGCTGGAATAGATGACCCTTCCATGGAGCTCCCTTCCAACTCTCTTAGTCTTGTTAGATACACATCCACACAAAACAAGCCGGAGGCGCTTATAGGGGCCTCCTGGGCTGGAAGGGAGACGACGGCCTCCTTTCTCGGTGCAAAGGAGAGGAGGCCACGAGGAAAGCTTTGGCAAAGGGGGATGGGAGGAGGATTGAAGAGCTGTTGGGCTTGGCAGGAGCGGGGTGAGGTGGAGGGCTGGCACGCCACAGGGAAGAGGGCTGGGGGTTGGGAAGCGTGCATTTGCAACCGCTCCGCAGTGTAGTCCCTTTTTCAAAGAAATACATAAATAAATATGACTATTAATTTGGGTCTGTCCCATCGCAGCTCATTGGATGAGCTCCGTTTAAAATCTACCCTTCCTTTAAAAAAAGCAGCAGCAGCAGCATGCAAGAGGTTGCTGGAAATTTATAGGGTGCAACTTCAGCTGCCACCCCAAACTTTCAACGCTGAATTTTGGGGACACGCCCGCGGGCGGCAGGTTGCAGTTTCACAAAGAGCTCATTTCTCTAAAGCGCCTCTTTGCTCTTTGGCCGAATGGAGCCCGAAATAAATCCAGGAGGTAGTAGGACCAAAGGCCTCTTGCAATACCTCCTTACGCCCACGAGCGACCTGCCCTTTCTTCTGTAAGTCGTCGCCTGCAAGGGTGCGTGTGTGCACGGACGTTTTCTCCCCAGCGCCTAACCCGGACACGTGTTGCAGAGGTGTGCAGGGGAGAGAAAGGCCAATCCGAGCAGATGCACGCGCGTCCCGGCTGCAAAGGTTTTTCTGCCGCATTCCCGGTGTGCGTACCGCACCGTATGGCGTCTGTGCCGGGAAACGCCGGCAGGGCTGCTTCGGCGCGGCTCTGGAATACGTGACCAGCTGAGAAAGGAAGTTGAAGGGTTTTTGGAAGGGGGCTTGGGGTCTGCAAGGAAGGTTCCCTCTGTGTGTGTGTGTGTGTGTGTGTGTGTGAGAGAGAGAGAGAGAATAACAGAGTAAGAGTTGGAAGGGACCTTGGAGGTCTTCTAGTCCAACAGAGAGAGAGAGAGAGTTGGGAAGGGACCCTGGAGAGGAAGGAAGGAAGGAAGGAAGGAAAGAAAAAAGATAAAGAAGGAAGGGAGGAAGGAAGGAAAGAGGGAGGGAGGATGGAAGGAAGGAGAGAGAGAAACAAAGAGGGAGAGAAAGAGAGGTAGAGAAAGAAAGAAAGAAAGAAAGAAAGAAAGAAAGAAAGAAAGAAAGAAAAGAGAGGAAAAAAGCCCCTTTGGGATAACCACGACCTGGATTACTGAGAATCTCCATAGATATTTCATTTAACCACCATCTTATCTGCTTATCAATAGTAACTTTGAGCGCAATGGTGATCATAAGTCAAGAACTATCTATATGCTCAATGCCACACCTTGCCAGTGAAAATTTCTTCTGCTTAAAGTATTTCCAAATCATGGCTTGGAACCCCTTTAAAAATATACTTTGCAACAAATAAAGGAAAGGAAATAGTGAAGTGGAAACAAACAGCATACAGTGAGAGCTCCAACATTTATCATCATTTACCCAGCAAGAAAATCCATCCCCATTAATCACATATGGTACATACTGTATATCCGGTCAAGTTATGTCTCTTTTCAGCCTCAATTGTGGTTATTTTTTGGCCTGTTTCTCTCTCTGTTCAGCTTTGGAGACTTGTTCTGCTGATGGACAGAAAACAATAACAAAAACAATAATAAATAAAATAAAAAAGCTGAATAAAAAAAGAAGTAATTGAAAAGCGAATTGGAAATTGGAAAAGCAAAGCTATGCATGGCCAATACCTGCAAAGTATTGAAGGCAAAGCTGACAAAAAGCTTACTTGGAATTGGCTAAAATCAGGAATACTGGAAAAAGAAAGTGAAGGTTTTATTTTGGCTCCTCATAACAAGCCTTAGCCACAAATTGCATGAAGGCAAAGATTCAGCATGTCACCACCAACAGCAAATGCCATCTCTGTAATGAGAAAGATGAAACAGTTCAACATTTAATCAGTGGGTACAGCAAAATTTCACAAACTGACTACCTAGAATGCCATAACCGAGTTGCTAAAATCATTCACTGGAAACTGTGCCAAAAGTTTGGATTTGAGTATAGTAACAACTACTGGGAACATCAGGTTGAGAAGGTTCTAGAAAATGAAAAAGTCAAGATCTTGTGGGACTTCAGATGGACAGACATTTGGCCCACAACACACCTGACATAACAGTAGTTGGAAAGAAAAAGGTTTGGTTCATTGACATTGCAATACCTGATGATGCACGAATTGAAGACACGGAGCAAGAAAAAAAACCACAGAGTATCGGGACTTACAAATTGAAGTTGAGCAACTTTGGAAAAAGAAATCGTGTGTTATCTCAACTGTAATTGGAGCCCTTGGAGCAATACCTAAAGGGCTGCCTCACTATTTGGAAATCCTGAATTTATCAGATTTGAACACCCTAATTCTACAAAAAAACGCCCTGCTTGGAATGGCTTATATCCTCTGATGCTACTTGAACAGTTCCGAGGTCCTTGGTTAGGACTCGAGATGTTGAGCTACCAACCAGCCCCAAAGGCTGTGAATCTCACTAAAGATTAAATAACAATAATAACAACAACAACAACAATCTCTCTGATACTCTAATTTCCTCCTGGCCAAAGAGGCTGTTGTCAAAGTTGAGAAATCCTACAGCAGAGGAATCATAATCCTCTTAAGTCTCCTGGGAAGATCCTGATCAGATGGGTGGTTTGGATTTGGAAGATCCTGCTGTGGGCCCAGGAGTTACCTGAGGACAACCAGACCCTCCCTTTGCTCTGGAAACTCTATTTCAACTACAATGCTCAGCAGTTTTCCCCAGCGGTAGAAGTCATCTCAGAAACCTGCCCATTTGTTTTTTCCAGAGTCAGCATGACTGCAGCAGAATCAGAGTAGAGCTGGGAGGAACCTTGGAGGTCATCTAGTCCAGCTTCCTGCTCAAGCGGAAGACCCCATTACTATTCCAGGCATGTGGCTGTCCAGTCTATTCTTAAAAACCTGCAGTGGTGGAGCACTCACAACTTCTGGTGACAAGTTGTTCCACTGGTTAATTGTCCTCCCTGTTGGAAAGTTTCTCCTTAATTCCAGCTTGCTTCTCTCTTTGATGAGTTTCTTCATACGTTTTAGCCTCTGTTAGCAAATACTGTAATCTTTTTTCTCCTGGGGCATATTCTCAGAGCAGAAGTAGGCTTAACAGATAATCAGAGTTGGAAGGGACCTTGTAGGCTATCTAGTCCAACCCCCCCCCCAAGCAGGAGACTCTGCACCCTTTCTGACAGATGGCAGTCCAGTCTCTTCTTGAAAGCTTCCAGAGATGAAGCTCCCACAACTCCTGAAGGCAGCTTCTCAAGATCTACCAAAGCCATCCTTATACTAAAGTCTCCTTAAATCTCAGTCCTGGGATTTTAATTAGACTTGAAGATAAGGAATAAATGTTACAGCCTCTGCTGCACCCAGTGCAGGGGGTTGGGCTAGATGACCTACAAGGTCCCTTTCAACTCTGATGATCTGTTATCAGTTCCAAGGGCAAACGTCATGCCAAAGCCAAGAAATAAACAACCAATGGGCAAAAGTTCAACGAGAAAACATGTTTCCTTGGAAAAAGTCTTGTGGAGTTCTGCAGGGCTCCCTTCCTGGATAGAAATCTCATGGGATAATCTTATTAGTTGAGGGCAGCGTAAACAAAGAGACAATGTAGGTCCGTAGAACCTTGTTTACTCGACGGGAAAGTGACTTCAGCGTTGTGACTTCAAGCTAACTTTGGCAAACAATGGCCTCACACCTTTGCTGAAAATCTGACCTCATCCTTGTCTTTCAATACAGGTCGTCCTTGACATGTAATAAAAGATAATCAGAGTTGGAAGGGTCCTTCTAGGCTATCTAGTCCAGCCCCCTGCCCAAGCAGGAGACCCCACACCATTTCTGACAGAGGGCAGTCCAATCTCTTCCTGAAAGCCTCCAGGGATGACGCTCCCACAACTTCTGAAGGCAACTTCTGTTCCAGGGGTTGATTGTTCTCATTGTCAGTTTCTCCTTATTTCCAGGCGGAATCTCCCCTTGTTTAGTTTCTATCCATTGTTCCTTGTCTGGACTACAGGGGCTTTGGAAAACAGCTTGACCCCTTCCTCTCTGGGGCAGCCCCTCAAATATTGGAGCACTGCTATCATGTCTCCCCTGGTCCTTTTCTTCCCTAGACCAGCCATGCCCAGTTCCTGTAAGTGTTCTTCATAAGTCTTCATACTGAAGACTTGAAATTCTAGACCTAGAAAACCTTGAATTACACCGTCTTTGGTCTGATTTAAGCATGGTATATAAAATCATACATTGCAATGTCCTACCTGTCAATGAATACTTCAGCTTCAACCATAACAACACGAGAGCAAACAATAGATACAAACTCAAGGTTAATCGCACCAAACTTGATTGCAGGAAATACGACTTCAGCCACAGAGTGGTCAATGTCTGGAATACTCTACCCGACTCTGTAGTTTCTTCCCCAAACCCCCAAAACTTTAACCTTAGACTGTCTACTATTGATCTCACCCCTTTCCTAAGAGGTCTGTAGGGGACGTGCATAAGCGCACCAATGTGCCTACTGTCCCTGTCCTATTGTTTCTCTTATTCTTTTATTTTTCTTATATGTACCCATTTCATGTATTCACAACTATGTATACACTTATTATCTTGTAAACAATTGGCAAATCAAATCAATAAATAATAAATAAATGTTTGAGCCTCCAGTCCCCTCATCATCCTGGTTGCTCTTCTCTGTACTTTTTCTAGAGTCTCAATATCTTTTTATAATGTGGTGACCAAAACTTACTAAGGGTTCATAGAGTGTTATTAGTGCCTCCCTTGACCTTGATTGTATCCCTCTGTGAATGCAATTTAGGATTGCATTGGCTTTTTTGGCTGCTGCTGCACACAGCTGGCTCTTATTTAGCTGGTTGTACACCAAGACTCCAAGATCCCTCTCCCAGTTCCTGCTCTTGAGCCTGGTTTCACCCAACCTTTGGGTTTTTCTTGCCTAAACTTTCCTAAACTGGTTTTTCTTGTCAACTGCTTATAAAGAAAATCTGTATAAGATGTTCTATAGATGACACCTCGCGCCGACGAGGCAAGCAAGAATGTTTAAAGATAAATCAGATAAATGCTGGAAATGTCATCAGACACCTGGATCATATTACCATATGTGGTGGACATGCAAAAAAGCTAAAAAAATATTGGACAAAAATACACACATGGTTGGAAAAGATGATACAGCAACATACTGATTTAAAATTGGAAATATTTCTGTTGTGGATTATATCTGAAATATATAGTAAAGAAAAGCTATCTTTAATCATGCGTGTATTTGACTGCAGCTTGAATTGTATTTGCACAAAATTGGAGAAATCCAAAGATCCCAACCAACAATGTGATCAGGAAAATATTAGAATGCACAGAATGTGAACAGGTTAACCCTTGCAATTAAAGAAAAGGAACAAGTGGAATATTATATGGTATGGGAATTGTTTTATCAACGGCTGGAGAATAAAAATGGAAATTAGAAAATCCAAGAAGACCAGTGAAAAATAGTCAACATGGGAATCAGAAATTAAATATGCTAAGCATTCTTATTATAATTAGATACATTATGTGTGGTCATATGAAGTAAGAATAGAGCAATGATATTATAGTAATGAATATGTACTAATTGTAATGGTTATTGCACCAGATATTTTTACCCACACGACACACTGTTTAGAATAGAATTAGAATTAGAATTAGAATTCTTTATTGTCCAAGTGTGATTGGATACACAAGGAATTTGTCTTGGTGCAAATACTCTCAGTATACATAAAAGAAAAGATACTTTTGTTTAAACGAAAGATGGACTGTTTATATAAAATAAAAATTTAAAAAATACAGGTCGTCCTTACAA
Source organism: Hydrophis major (assembly GCA_033807585.1). Lineage (NCBI taxonomy): Eukaryota > Metazoa > Chordata > Lepidosauria > Squamata > Elapidae > Hydrophis > Hydrophis major. The sequence goes on from CM066332.1 coordinate 4,503,882, forward strand.
CCGTTCGAAGTTGCATCGGCACTGAAAAAAGTGACTTACGACTGCTTTCACGCTTCCTGTTGCAGCCTTTCTGCAGTCACATGATCCAAAGTCAAACGCTTGGCAACTGGCATGTACTTACGATGGTTGCAGCTTCCCGGGGTCACATCACATGATTTCCCTGTCAACTAAATATATATTGAGTTGCCAGCAGAAAGGGAGTGGGGGAAAGCAGTGCATTCCTTAAATGTCCCAGATAATCGCCTTGGCAGCTGAAGTTGTTGGCACGCAATATTATTACCAGAGAGCATGATTGATGACTCTTGGCTATGGATGTGTCCCATTGGAGAATATACATCCAGGGGGTGGAGGGAAGACCAGACTCAAGGGGGAAATGAATGATGTATTTTAGTGTCAGCTGCATCCAGCTAACGCCAAATGGCCACTCCTAATAAAACAATTTGTTTTACTCTGAGAGATGTGGCTAGAGTCTTATGATTTGAATGGGGCTGGATTTGTTGGAGCCCTGACATTCCCCTTTAGTGACCGTCTGATGAGCTTAACAACAAGGGCGAGAAAGCTTGTGAATGGGAAAAAAGTCACTTTACAACTGAACATTCTGGGCTCCCTTGTGGTCATTTAAGTCAAGGTTTGCCCTGTAGCTTTTGTCACACTGAGGGGCTGGAAGCGAAAGAATATGATGCATTTTGGTGCTTTGGACTTAAGTTCAAACACCTTGAAGTCTGAAATGAAAGAGACAAATCTGTTGGGGTTTTTTTGCTGGTCAAGGTTTTTTTTTATTTATATAATAAACATTTTGAATACAGTGTGTTTTTTGGGCATACTATTTTACAAAAGAAAAGAAAAAAAACAAATAGTAACATATATACTGACTAGCTCTATACCTGTGATGGTGAACCTATGGCATGCGTGCCATAGGTGGCATGCAGAGCCATTTGTGCTGGCACATGAGCAGCAGGGAAACTTACCTCGCTGCGCATGTGCGAGCCTCACAGCTGATTTTAGGCTGGTTTGAGGCCTTTTGAGGCCTCTCAAAGGCTTGAGGAAGGCTTCTGCAGGCTTTGCAGGCCGAAAACTAGCCCTGTTTCATCACTTCCTGTTTTTCCGAAAATACCGGAAGTGACGAAATGGGCCTAGTTTTCGGCCTACAAAGCTTGCAGAAGCCTTCTTAAAGCCTCTGGGAGGCCAAAAAAGGCCTCAAACTGGCCGAAAATCAACTGTGAGGCTCAGTGCAGGTAATGGGGCAGCGGGGAGATTGTGCGCGCATGCGTTGGGCGCATGGGGGGGTGCACATTGCCCTCTGGGTGCTGGCACGCAAGCATGAGCATGCAAGCATGTGCACAATTTTTGGCACAGGAGCCCAAAAAGGTTAGTCACCAACGCTCTATACCCCTGTTTCACTACGAAACGATGTGGTTGGGCTTAGTTTTGGGGGAGGAAAATAAGGAGAAAAAAAATTCTGCCTCTGCCTACCAGCATCCATTGGTATTCATGTGGCTAGCGTCCTTTCAGTGTGTGAGAGAGTTGAGGGCTGTTTGGTAACTGAAACAGTATATTTGCTATGTGAGCAAGAAAGAGACAGCAAGGAGCCCGGGCATTGCTTAGCTTAACTGTTCTGTATTAAAGCTGCTTGGTGCTCTGAAACTAAAACTGAAACTCTTCTCTTCTGCTTTTGTGTTTTGCCTTTGGAAGAGATTTCTTTTCAGATGGGGAGGGGGAATAGAACTCCTTAGCATCAGAGCGTGTTAATAATAATAATTGTCGTGTCCGCAAAAAGACGCCAGGAGTCGGTGACTACGTTTCAAGCTCTTTATTTAACAGTTGTGAACCGAACCAGCGAAAAGGAAAAAGCCCGCGGCTTTTATCCTTTTCGCTGCGGCGGCCGCGGCCAATGGCAGCGATTCAAGTCTCCCGCTCTTGGAGTGAGCCAATCGCGGGAGACCTAAAACGGGCCAATCGGCGCGGCTCGCCTGGCCAATCAGAAATCCCCGCGCTTTAGCCAATCAAAGCGCGGGGATTTCGAGTATGTAAATTAAGGACAGAACACCCCTCCCCTCTTGGTATAGTCCTTACGTTGCGTAGTCACGTAGGTAGGCGGGGCTCCGTCTAGTCCTACTTGACCTGCGCAACTCAGTTGCAAGCTGGATTTCGGCCGGAGCGGTCATGTTTTTGGCTGCTCCCTCTTCTGTGCGAACCGGTTGGATGATCGGGCCGGTTCCTTCTCCGTGGCTCCCACCTGGGCCTTCCGGGTTGGTTGAGCTACGGGTTTCGCCGCTACCGCTTGGTTTCTCCGAGTTGGTTGAGCTGGCTAGGTGGTTCTTCTCCGGTGGGGGATCGCGATGGCTGCGTTCCGGTAAGTACTGCTGGTTTATTTTTTCTTGCGTTTGCTTATTCGGGTATTCCCTCCCCCCTTGGTTCGTGTTTTGGGGGTTGAGCTCTGTTGCTGTTCGTGACCTGAGCTGGTCAATGTGCCGTTTCCAGGCTCGCCCATCTGTGGTTTGGAGCCGGTAGGATCGTGGGCCTGTGATTTGGGTGATGACGGCTGGGATCCATAGGGGGTCCCCCGTCAGGTTTTTCGTGTACACTAAGTCGCCGGGTGCGAATGTTCGGTATTTTGTACTCGAGTCTGGGGGCCGCTCCGGGTTATATGTTGGGTGTAACCTGTCGAGTGGGGACCTCAGCTTCCTTCCCATTAGTAACTCGGCTGGGCTTTTGTTGGTAGTGGTGTTCGGGGTGATATGTTGTATAAAGAGGAGTTTATTGATTTTGTCGTTGATCTCCCCGTGGTCCATTTTCCGGATGGTTTTTTTGGTAAATTGTACCATCCGTTCCGCCCTACTGTTCGCCGCCGGATGCGCCGGTGCTGTTAATGCGTGGCGGATGCCCCTCTCCGCCAGAAATCTCTCGAAGTCGAGGGAAGTAAACTGGGGCCCGTTGTCGGAGACGACGACGTCTGGGAGGCCGTGTGTTGCAAAGAGTTTGCAAAGTTCTTTGATTACGGCCTCCGTGGTAGTAGATTTCATGTCGCTTACCTCCAACCAGTTGGAGTAAGCGTCAACTGTTATTAGAAAGGTATGCCCATTCGTGGGACCGGCAAAGTCTAAATGAATTCTGGACCAGGGCCCCCTTGGTGTTTCCCACTCCAGGATGGGTGCTGCGGGTGGGCTGGGTCTGGTCTCCTGGCATCGTTGGCATTTGGCTACCCATGCTTCTATCTGCTTGTCCATCCCTGGCCACCAAGCGTAACTCCTGGCCAGGGCTTTAGTTCTGACGATGCCAGGATGCCCCTCATGCAACATCTCTAAAACCTTCCCTTGCAGCTTGTCCGGGATGACCACCCTGTCACCCCATAAGATACACCCCTTAAGTAGCGAGAGTTCGGTCTGGCGGTTTCTGAACGTCTTAACGGATTCGTCATTGTCCCTTTCAGGCCAACCTTTTTCCACCCAATGTAAAATCCGCGCCAGACGCCTGTCTCTAATAGTTTCCCGGGCAATGTCTGACGCGGTAATGGGTAGGTTGGGCAGGTTTTCGATGTTAAGGGTGTTTGTCGTTGGTGCTGGGTCAGGATCAGAGTCTGGTAAAGGCGAGCGGCTTAAAGCGTCCGCGTGCGAAATTTTCTTACCCGGCTTGTGTATCAGTTCGTAGCTGTAGGCTGCCAGGAACTCGGACCACCTTGTCATCCGGGGCGACAAAATGTTCGGGGTGGCTCGATTTCCTGCAAGGATGCCCAGCAACGGCTTATGGTCTGTCACAATGATAAAAGGGCGGCCGTAAAGGTATTCGTGGAACCGCTTAACGGCGGCAACTATAGCCAAGGCTTCTTTGTCCAGCTGGCTATAGTTCCGCTCCAGTTTGGTTAGAGTCCTGGAAAAGAACGCGATGGGTGCTTCTCTTTTGTCCGGGAGGGTATGGCTGAGGACAGCGCCGACGCCGAAAGGTGATGCGTCGCAAGTGACGGCCAGGGGCAAGGTTTCGCTGAATTGGAGCAGGACGGCGTCGGAGGTGAGGAGGTCTTTAGTTTTTTGGAAGGCGGCTTGCTCCCGTCTTCCCCAAGTCCAGGTTGCCGCCTTATCCAGGAGCCTATGCAAAGGCTCCGCTGCCGTTGCCTTTTGGGGTAGGAAGACATTATAAAAATTCAGCAACCCCAAGAAAGCCTGTAATTCAGTCTTAGACCTAGGGGTGGGGGCCTCTTTGATAGCTTTCACTTTTTTAATTGTAGGGTGAATGCCATGCCGGTCTAGAAGGTAGCCCAAGAATTCCACTCGCCCCGTGCACAGTTGGCATTTTTCCCGTTTTACTTTAAGTCCCGTTACTTTAAATTTTGTTAAGACCTCCCTGAGTCGGTTTTCTAATTCGGCTTCGTTTGGCACCGCCACTAATATGTCATCGAAATAGGGCACCACCCCCTTGATGCCCTGCAGCAAACGTTCCATCAGGCTCTGAAAGATGCCTGGTGCCACGCTGACTCCGAACTGGAGTCGGTTGCACTTGAAGGCCCCCCGATGGGTAACGATGGTCTGGGCTTCCGCTGTTTTTTCGTCGACCGGCAACTGTTGGTATGCCTGGGCGAGATCGAGCTTGGCAAAGACCCTGTCCCCTCCCAGTGAGTGCAGTAGGTGTTGCACGATTGGGACGGGGTAGGCGCTTTGTTGCAACGCGCCATTTAGGGTGGCCTTATAGTCCCCACAAATTCTCACGGACCCGTCTGGCTTGACCGGGGTCACTATAGGGGTCTCCCATCTGGCATGGTCTATCGGCTGCAACACCCCCTGTTCGACGAGCTTGTCAATCTGCTCGTCGATCTTAGGTTTTAGGGCGAATGGCACCCGCCTAGGTTTAAGTCGCTTGGGGGGAACCCTAGGGTCTAGGTCAAATGAGATAAGGGGCCCCTGGTACTTGCCCAGGCTTCCGTCGAAGACCTCCCGGAACTCCTGGGCTAGCCGCTGTTCCCAGCCGTCGTCGGCGACGTGGTTGACTCCTGTTAGCGCGATGTCGAGCGGGGCGAACCATTGTAGGCCCAGCAGGCTTGGGCGGTCGCGATCGACGATTGTGAGTGGGAGTTGTTCGGTGCGGCCCTTATAAGTCACATTAAAGTTCCTGGTGCCCACTACCGGGACGCGGTTTCCCTGGTAGTCTTTTATAATAAGTCTTTGGGCATTTATGTTCCTTTTACGGAGGGTGGGCACTAACCGTTTTATCTCGTGCCATGCAATCATGGAGAGGTAGGACCCGGAGTCCACCTCCATCTTGCATGGTTGGCCCTCAATATGGACTTCTACGTGTACCTTTCTGGCGCCGTCGGAGATGGCGTGGCCGATGGTTACCGTCTGGTGGGTTTCTTCCTTGCGCCGACTGTCGCCGCCTCTTGAGGGTCGCTGGATTCGGTCCCACCGGCCGTCCGAATGGCGATCTCTGGTCCTGGGCGGGGGGCTTTCCTTTTTACGATCGTGTTGGTCCCATCTGGGTGGACTGCGAGTCTTCTTTTGGCGGCAAACGCGAGCGATATGTCCCCTTTTTTCACAATGCCGACAGATAGAGTCAAAAAATCGGCATTCTGATCTGGGGTGGTCGCCGCCGCAACCGGCACAGTTGGTCCTCGACCTACGACCTCTTCGGTTCCATTGGTCGCCGCGCCCCGTCTGCACGCGATGTATGTCCTCCTCGTCTTCTGACGTGCTGGATGCAGACTGGAATTCTCCGTAGTGTGCGGTTGATTCGTTTTTTGGGTCGGCCGACCTTGCCGGGTTGTTGTTTCCGCCCTTCGCGTCTGATTTTCGCATGCTGTCAGCGGAAGTGCGGGTTGCTTCTGCGGCTGCGGCTGCGGTGAGGGCGTCTGCTAGGCTGATGTCGCCCTTAGCCATAAGCCGGCTCTGGAGTGCAGGGTCCCATAGGCCGAGTACGAATCGGTCTCTTAGGAGGCTGTTCAGACCTTCAAATTCGCAGAGTCCTCCTAGGCGCCGCAGCTCGGCGACAAAATCGCTCAGTTTTTCGCCCGGTTTCTGGTCCCGCCGGTAAAATTCGTTGCGCCGGATCAGGATGGGGACCTCGGGGGCGTAATGGCGCCGCAGGATAGGTTCGAGGACGTCCCAGTCCATGGCGGTTGCGTCGGCCGGCTTGGCCAATGCTTTGGCCATCTGGAAAACTTCGGTTCCGCAATGGGTGAGGAAAACGGCGCGTTTTAGCGGGCCCGGGGCGTCCTTCATTCCGGTGCACTCGAGGTACATGCGGAAACGGTCTGAGAACGATTCCCAGTCCTCGGTGGCGGGATTGAAGGGGGCGGGCGGTGCTATTTTCGCCATTTCGGTGCTGAAACTGGCTCTTGTTGGACACGGGGTTCGGTTCAGGGTCGGGATCCCACCTTCGTCGCCAGTGTCGTGTCCGCAAAAAGACGCCAGGAGTCGGTGACTACGTTTCAAGCTCTTTATTTAACAGTTGTGAACCGAACCAGCGAAAAGGAAAAAGCCCGTGGCTTTTATCCTTTTCGCTGCGGCGGCCGCGGCCAATGGCAGCGATTCAAGTCTCCCGCTCTTGGAGTGAGCCAATCGCGGGAGACCTAAAACGGGCCAATCGGCGCGGCTCGCCTGGCCAATCAGAAATCCCCGCGCTTTAGCCAATCAAAGCGCGGGGATTTCGAGTATGTAAATTAAGGACAGAACAATAATAATATAGGAAATACTCTAAATGCTCTGATGGTCATTTTGCAAAATTCTTTCTTAGTGAGCCCCTAGAAGCCAAGAGGAACATATATACAAGCCAAATTTCAAGTTTGTAGGCTTTACCATTCTGGAGATTTTGTGATGATACATGAGTGGTATTTTGCATATATATATGTGTGTGTGTGTGTGTGTATGTATATGTATACATACATGCACATACACAGGGGTGGGATTCAAATTTTTTAACAACTGGTTCTGTGGGCGTGGCTTAGGTGGTGGACATGGCTTGGTGGTCATATGACTGGGTGGACATGGCTTAGTGTTCATGTTATTGGCTGGGCCAACTCAATGTCACTCACATCGGGGTACACATCTCCTCACCTGGCCTCTTATGACTGTGGGGATGCTGCAACAGTCGTAAGTGTGAAAAATGGTCATAAGTCACTTTTTTCAGTGCCATTGTAACTTTGAATGGTCACTCCACACCAGCAAAGTACCAGCAAAGGAGGGGAAAAAAAACTCCAGAGAAGTTCCTGAGACAGGAAGTCTAGTCTTGCCAAGAATGTAATAAGGGTTAATGGAGAGGCAGTTTCTGTAAGCAACACCAGAATGTTTCCTTCCTGCCTTCCTTACAGGATTAGCCCAGTAATTTCTTCTAACAGCAGGTTCTCCGAACTGCTTAGAATGTTAATTACCGGTTCTAGCGAATAGGTGCGAACAGGTAGAATCCCAACCCTGCATGTACAAACATACATACATACATACATACATACATCAACAATAGTAGTAGTACAACAAATTTATAATTATGTTAGCTTATTTGTAATCGTATTGATTATATTAGCATACTTATGGTTGTAAACAATGTTCATGTTTAATTTATACATAACAATGCTCTTTCTTCATCTAATTTCTACCTCTTATCTCTAAACCATTGATAAAACCTATTCCACATTAAGTAATATCCTGTATCTCCTTTGTCTTTTGTTTTCAATGCCAATCTATCCATCTCTGTACAATGCTATATTTTTCTGAATTATATTTTCATCTGAATGGGGTGTTCTAATTTCACCAATTTTGTGCAAATACAATTCTTGCTGCAGTCAGTACGTCTAGCGTTAAAGATATAGCCTCTTTGTCATAGCTTTCTCCAAAAATATGTCTGGTTTCAAATCTATATGTTGCTTGATCATCTCTTCCAACCACGTGTGTATTTTCGTCTAGTATTTTTTTGCTTTCATACACACCCACCATGTATGATAATCAGTACCCAGGGTCTGGTTACACTTCCAGCATGCGGTGGACATATTGTTAAAACATTTTTGCTTGTCTTGCAAGGAGCAAATGCCACCTAGGAACCATTTTATAGAGATTTTTCTTAAATGCATTTCAGCCATTGTCAGTTTGTAGTTCCTATCCCAACATTTTTGACAAATCTTATTTTTTTTTTGTTTTTTTTTTGGAATGGGAGCCAGGGTTTGCTTTCAAGATTTCCAAGAGGTATAAATAATTTAACAAGAGCTTTGCAGGGATGGCTGAGATCAAGAATTGATGTTTGGAGGTGACAATCTCTGGGCTGGTAAGAAAATGCTATTTCTTTGTGAAGCTTAGGCTTCCTCTCGGCCTAGAAACGGAGGAACACTTAGAAAAATCGGGTGAGGGGGGAATATCCCCCTTTTTCAAGGAAAACGGGAGAAGCATCTTGGCAGTGTTGAGTGGGGTGAAGGGCAAAGACTTCGGGGCAAGGTTGAGAAAAAAATCATTTGCAAGCAGTCCTCAACTTACAGTACGTCCATCATTTAGCAACGGTTCGATGTTTGCTTGCTTGTTTTCTTGCAGACGTTTCATGACCCAACTAGGTAACATCATCAGTGCTAAAAGGGAGTAATGGGAAGGGAGGGGAAGGAGGAAGAGAAAGGAGAATAGGAGATTGTAAGGTCCTGGGTGCTCTCTGAGCTTGGTTGTTTTCTTGCTGACGTTTCATGACCCAACTAGGTAACATCATCAGTGCGAGGAGGGTGTGGGGTTTGCAGAGGGGAGGAGAAGGAGGAGGAGGAGGAATTTCTATCCTTGCTGCTCTCTTAGGTGGGTATTCGCAGATGTTTCATTATAATAAATAATGTGAAAAGAGTTGTTTGCACATGAGGAATGCAAACATGCAGATTTTTAAACGGAGTCTCATTTAAAAGAGGAGCTTAGAAATATAAAACTAAAAAAAAAAAAGAGTTTGAAAGAGCCCCATATTTCCACCTGCTCTCTCTGCCTAAATTCAGCCCTTCTCCATTTTCATCACTCCCTTTTAGCAGTCAAGAAAGAATACACAATAATCCTGCAGAAAAAGAAAATCAGATTAGCTGTGGAAACAGCCATTTTATTGCTTTGGCTTTCCATGTTAGTTAGAGCTGGATTGCACTGAAGTTCTGATAACTCAGTTTGTCCAAATTTCCTTTTTAAAAAGTCTTTTTTTCTGTTTCTTGGAGTGATTGCTTTCTTGTTTTCCTCCAAGACCGTGATTTGGTGATACTTTGTGCATCTCAAAACCTGCTTTAAAAATATGGAAATCCAGATATATATATTATTTAAAAAGAAACTAATATTAGGTTTTCCAGCATAGTGAGGCCTTGCTAGCTACTGTCACAGAATCAGAGTCAAGTAATTTGAGAATAATACAAAGAAGAATTTGCAAATTTCTCTGTTTAGTGTGAATGTAGATTGACTCATTTGCAGTTATCTTAACATTTTAAGGAGCCCCTGGCATTGAAGATGGCCACAGGAAGTCTTCAAATTACTTTTGAGAATTAGGAGTAAGGCAGAGTTGATGCTGGGTGTGAGAATCACATTAATTCCTATTCCCCCCGCTTCTTCTTCTATGTTGTCTAGGCATGGCTAACTCAGATTCTTTAGGAATTGCTGAAATGGTGAAACAGGTAGCAGAGCAACACAATTCTCAGGCATCTGAAATACAAAAGAACAAGGAAGTCCTCAAACAAATGCAGGTAATATTTCAGAAATACTTCACGGTCCGGTGGAGAAAGAGCGAGACTGACCGACTGATTCTAGTTTGGTTTGGAGAAAGGAAGACAGAAGCAGAAAACTTTCTAGCCAAGAGAATAACTCTCCATTAAATTTTCTTTCAACTCCTCCTTTTTTGCATCAGTGACAATGCCAGGAGGAACAAAAACAAACCAAGCATTTTCTTGGATTCCAACCAAGTAGGAGAATCTCGGCAGATGCAGTCTCAGCTATTGAACTTCAGTCAACTTTTTATGATGGTCAAAGACCAGCATAAGGAAGATGGGGTACAAATAATTAAAAAGCATAAAAATACATCAGTTTATATATAAATTACAGATAAAAAGCTTTAAAAAAAAATCTAAAAAGAGGGTTAGGAGCAGTGAAGAGAGCCAGTTTGGTTTGTGGTTAAGGCATCAGGCTAGGACTAGGAGACTGGGAGTTCTAGTCCCGCCTTAAGGCATGAAAGCTGGTTGGGTGACTTTGGGCCAATCACTAGGAGACTGGGAGTTCTAGTCCCGCCTTAAGGCATGAAAGCTGGTTGGGTGACTTTGGGTCGATCACCAGGAGACTGGGAGTTCTAGTCCTGCCCTAGGCATGAAAGCCAGTTGGGTAACTTTGGGTCAATCACCAGGAGACAGTGAGTTCTAGTCTTGCCTTAGGCATGAAAGCCAGCTGGGTGACTTTGGGTCGATCACCAGGAGACTGGGAGTTCTAGTCCTGCCCTAGGCATGAAAGCCAGTTGGGTAACTTTGGGTCAATCACCAGGAAACGGTGAGTTCTAGTCTTGCCTTAGGCATGAAAGCCAGTTGGGTAACTTTGGGTCAATCACCAGGAGACTGGGAGTTCTAGTCCTGCCCTAGGCATGAAAGCCAGTTGGGTAACTTTGGGTCAATCACCAGGAGACGGTGAGTTCTAGTCTTGCCTTAGGCATGAAAGCCAGCTGGGTGACTTTGGGCCAATCACCAGGAGACGGTGAGTTCTCATCCCACCTCAGCCATGAAGGCTTGCTGGGTGACTTTGGGCCAATCATCAGGAGACCGGGAGTTCTAGTTCTGCCATAGACAAGAAAGCCAGCTGGGCAATTTTGGACCAATCCCTCTTTCTCAGGCCAACCCACTTCACCGGCTTGTTGTTCACGGGGAAAACAAGACGAGAAAGGTGTATTGGACATGTTCACCTCAAATGTTCGACTCCTTTTCAGTATTCACTGGTTTAAGCCCCGCCATGTTTTTTTCCTCTGTAGGCCCAGCTTCGGGATCTTGAGATCCAGAGGGACTTGGTTGTAGCCGAAAGAAAGGCTGTGGAAAGGCAAAGGTACTTCTCCGAAGAAGCCCTCGCCGCTGCCAGAGGCCACTGTGAAGATCTGGAGGCTCAAATCGCAGCCTCACACGGCGAGAATGTGAAGCTGACCCAGGAGGTTGATGCTCTCCAAGAAGATTCAGAAACAAAGGTTTTAGGAAACCGGGCTTACTCCGAGAAAATGGCCGCCCACCGAAAGCGATTTGAGGAAGTAGAAAGCAAATTGCCTTTTGTGGTGGAGCTGGCGAGAAAAAGAGCCACCGTCCAGCAGCTGATGGAGAAGAAGGAAGAAGAGCTGTTGGCTTCTCTTCAAGAAGGAGAAGAAGAGGCTACGGTTGGCCATGTCCAGGTCTGGGTTGTTGGCCTTTGTGATTATTTTGTCTTTCACTGGAAAAAAGGTGATTTGTGACCGATTTTGATGATCCTGCTGCCATCGTAAGTGTGAAAATCGGCCACAAATCTCATTTTTCGGTGCCATTGTGACTTCAAACGTTCAGTAAACGAAGATTCATGGGGTTAAAATTTGGACGCTTGATAACCGACTCATATTTATGACGGTTCCAGTGTCCCCTTTTGTGACCTTCTGACAGGACTAAAGCCAGATTCACTTAACAACCATGTTACTAACTTAATGACTACACGCTGTGTCCAATGAGAACTTTGGCCTTTAACAAGCTCGTCCAAAGTGACATTTTTAACCTAACGTAAATAAGTATTGTGTATAAACACAGTCATTGTATATTGTGTACAATGATTCACTCAACAGCGGTGGCAAGAAATGTCGTAAAATAGGGCAAAATTCACTTAACAACGGTCTTGCTTAGCAATAGAAATTTGCGACGCAATTGTGGTCATAAGCTGAGGGGCTACCTGTACTTAAGGTGCATTCCCTTGTAAAGTATTCTGCACAGGTGAAACTTGGTGAATTGTTCTTACTGTTGATGAGTGTTTCCCCCTAACATTCAGTAGAATCTGTCTTCGTGCAACTTGAAATTATCATTTTATGTAAAGCCCCTTGTGCTCTCTGAGCTGGGTTGTGTTCTTGCAGACGTTTCATTACCCAACTAGGTAACACCATCAGTGCTAAAAAGGAGTGAGGATTGCAGAAAGGAGGAGGAGGAGGAGGAGAGGAGGAGGAAAACTGTGGTGTCCTTGGTACCCTCTTAGGTGTTTGCTTACAGACATTTCATTATCCAACTATGTAACATCATCAGAAACTATTGTATAGTAGCTCGATACCCCTGCTTCACTACAAAACTATGTAGTTGGGCTTAGTTTTGGGGGAGGAAAATAAGGGGGAAAATTCTGCCTCTGCCTACCAGCATCCATCGGTATTCACCTGGCTAGCATCCTGTCATTGTGTGAGAAAATTGAGGGCTGTTTGGAAACTGAAGCAGTATTTGCTGTGTGAGCAAGGAGACAGCAAGGAGGCTGGGCATGGTTTAGCTCAATTGTTCTGTACTAAAGCTGCTTGGTGCTGTGAAAGTAAAACTGAAACTCCTCTCCTCTGCTTTTGTGTTTTGCCTTTGGAAGATATTTCTTTTCAGGTGAGGAGGGGGAATAGAACTCCTTAGCATCAGAGCGTGTAAATAGTAATAATATAGGAAATACTAAATGCTCTGATTGAAGCCAAGAGGAACATATGTGCCAAATTTCACGTTTGTAGGCTTTACGGTTCTGGAGATTTTGTGATGATGCCTGAGGGGTATTTTGCTTCTATATATGTGGATTCTGTACAAGAGCAAATAAACGTGGGTTGTGTTTTTATCCGACACTTCTCTGGTTCTTTAAGAGCCCAATCTTCCTACTTATCTCCTTTTTCTCTTCCAGGTTTAAATAGATCCTTTTCAGCTTTGAGTAACAGCCTGTAGTTTCCAATTGGTGCTAATATAAGTGATCACTCCCATGTTAACAAATATGAACAGAAAAAAAAATTAAAACCCTTCTAATTATCAACCCATATGAAAACATTTCTGTTTTCACATCATGTCTTCTTCCCAAATATTATCTGATTTATTTTACCGTGTCTCTATATATGTGTAGGGTCTTCTACTTAGGCGGGGGGGGGGAGGGGGGGAGGGGCAGGTTGGACTAGATGACCTACAAGGTCCCTACCAACTCTGATTATCTGAATTTCCCTTTTTTGCATCCCCTGCCGCAGGATGAAATCTCTTGTCTGCAAAGTGAAATGAAGGTTTTGAAAGAGGCCGTTGGTGAGAAGGAGAACGCCATTCGAGATGAAAAAAGCAGACAGGCTACACTTCAGAAAGAAATTGAGGTGAGTTTTCATCTCCACAATTATTGAATCTCATCTATCTTTTCTTTTTTAAAAAGCGCTCTTAAATGTATGCATTTTGGAATAACAATGTTTTTTAAAATGCATCCCTAAAATGGCAGCATCTTTATCGCAGAAGAATAAAAGTAGCTAGTTCATTTTATCCCAGTATGAAATTATAAAATCTTTCAAGTTAGGTTCTGAGAAAATACAATGGCTGCCACTTTAAACATAATTTAAAGTGTTGAAATTCATACTCGGTACTCAAAGGCACTTTTTAAAATCTGTCTCAGCTGTGAAGATCTGCAAAATCTTTCAAGGGAAGCCAAAAGATCTACTTCTCCCGCACGTAAAACAAATTTTATCCTCTCCTGTTTCCGCGCAGTACCATTTACTCAATTGCTAATTCCGTACGGCTTCATGTTTCAGAAAAAAATGGGTAAAGTTGAATCTCTTTAGCAGGCTTTTCATTGGAAGCCATGTTAGGCTGAATTTATTATTTAAATCTGCTCGGCTGAGGGTGTTATTTTTACAACAGTTTTCACAGCTAAATGGATAATTCACTTGCATTGAAAGAGACAGTGTGAATCCAAGAAACATCTTTCATCATAACATCTAAACAATAAATGTATTTTGACTTAAAAGGTTCAGATTAGAAATGGCAATAGAGAATTTTTCAGATTTATGTACTTCTGTAGCACAGTGACCCAAAATTGAGAAAGGCCATACTTGGAAAGCTGGGTTCAGGTTTGGTCACCAGGATACCAAAAAGATGTGGAGACTCTGGAATGAGTGCAGAGAAGAGGAACAAAGTATAAAGAACGGTTGCAGGAACTGGGTATGTGTAGTTTGATGAAAGGAAGGACTAGGGGAGACATGATAGCAGTCTTCCAATATCTCAGGGGCTGCCCCAAAGAAAAGGGAGTCAAGCTATTCTCCAAAGCACCTGAAGGCAGAAGAAGCAGCAACAGAGGGAAACTAATCCAGGAGAGAAGCAACTGAGAACTGAGGAAGAATTTCCTGACAGTGAGCAGAATTAACCAGTGGAACGACCTGCCTCCAGAAGTTGTAAATGCTACAACACTGGAAGTTTTTAAGAAGAGATTGGACAACCACTTGTTTGAAGTGGTGTAGAGTTTCCTGCCTAAGCAGTGGGTTGGACTAGAAGACCTCTGAGGTCCCTTCCAACTCTATCATTTCGTATTCTGATGGATAAAATCTAGTGATATTTTCACGGGATGTTTTAGTTTTATGGATACTTATAAAGAGACATTTTCTGTTGAATGTTATTATCTACTATTATCTGCGTTTTGTGCTGAACAGATGCCCTGTATTATTTTTCTGTTCTTTTAATTTTTTTTGTACTTCTAAGTAGATATGCCCTGGATTGCATATCTGGATACATTTCAGACGTGAGATTTAGTTCCATTTTAATTCTAATTTTAATTCCTTCCCAAACTATTCAGCACCTAGTTACTCGGCAATAAGTTGCGCTGCCTTCATTGAGTTTATTCTAACACCTTTCACAGGAAAGGCCAACCTTTCATGCTGCAATCTGCACATTTTTTGAAACCCCCCTATACTGCTGTGCTCTAATTTTTCTCAGGCCTTTCTCAGTGCTGTCCTTTTATTCTTGCCCTTAATAGCTGCAGCGCAAGAGATCCGAAGCAGTTCTCAAACGGCTGCGTTGCCAAGTGAACAACCTGGAGTTGGAGAGAAGGCAGTGGCGTTTGAAAATGCAGCAGCTGGAAGGAGAAGCAGAAGAATTACGTAAACGGTTGCAAGCCACCGATGAGTAAACTCCCGCCAAGGAGATAAGCCCCTCCTTTTCGGGAATTCACGTTCCTCGTTTTGGTTCATCAAACTTCTGGCTGCGTTAGCTTTGCAGTTGTGTTGTTGTCATTTTTTTCCTGGCTGTTCTCCTAGCATCACTAAGGGTATTTATTACCGATGCAAAAGTGAATTTGTGACACCTAAATGTTGAAGAAAGGTGTAGCAGCCAGTTGCTTTTTGATTTGCTGCTGTACCCATGTTTAATCTTTGCTCCCTGAGGGTTAGACCTTGGAAGGGCGAGCTAAGGAGGATCCAGTTGATGCCATGTTAATTTTTATGACACCCTCAATGAGGCCTTGTTCAGTACTGGGACTTCCAAAGGTCAGAAAGTTTAATCATTTAATAAGATGAAATGTGTTTGGATCAGCCAGCAGGTTGGAAAACACGACTTCACGCATTGCGATTTGAAGCACTCTAGCAGCACCTTTGCAAAAAAAAACTAATTAAAGACAGGGGGTATAATTATATTTTAATGAGCCCATGAGTTCCTTTATATCTTCAGTGCTTTCTGGAGGCCAATAAATTTCCTGACAGTGTTATAGAGCGGAAAGGAAAGATGGATTGGTTAGGAGTTGCATACCTTTTCCTGCAGAAAAAGCAGGTTCAGAAACACTCAATCCCGTGGTGGGTTTCAACATTTTTTTTCCTACCGATTTGGTGTGAGCTGGTGCTTGATCCTTGGAGTAACTGGTTCGGCTGAACTGGGCCAAACCGGTAGAATACCACCACTGACTCAATCGGTCCTTTGGATAAGGCAGGTCCTCCAGAAAATTCAAAACAAGATAAAACCAAAAAGGAGAGTGCCTTTTCTTTTAAAAAGAAAGCATGGTTATTCCAGTAAAACTAAATCCTTTCCTTTTCCTGTTTCCTTTTCAAAGTCCACATCCATTTGACCATCTTTGATATTGAAAAGAAAGACTGTATGGATTATAATCTTCACGCTCGAATAAGTTCTCAATTAAAACATTGTTTCTTTGCATATGTTCTTTCGTTCTTGGTTACGCCATTCATTCCCCATTGGTTTTAGTGGTCATAATTAGGAATACCACAGTTGAGAAAGCCATTTCTCTTATACTCTAATTCCCTTCCATATCACACACACACACACACACACACACACACACCATTATTCTGGTGTGTGTTTTTCCTATTTTAAATGTTACGGAGTTTAATGGTTTAAAGAAAGTGCAAGGGAATTGCACTTTTTATTTTATTTTATTTTATTACAATTTTTATTTTATCCTTGGTTTGTGTTTGTGTGTATAATATACATAAACACACACAAACACAAACCAAGGTTAAAATAAAAATTTTATATACATGCATATATCCAAATATGGTTTGATGGTGCCCCCTTGTGGCAGCATCTTGTCTTTGCTTGATGCTCACAGGAGCAAAACACGGGCATTTTCCATTTATGCAATACCTAAAGAGAAATCGAGGCAGCTTTGTTCCCTTGTCCAAAGAGAATAAGAATTATATCCACATAATTCAAACCATCATGTGGCCTTCTGTAAAAAAAAACCCACTCTAATTTAAAATAACTCATGGGAAGCTAAGAACCTGCCTTTGTCATTGCGTCTCACCATGGCCAATTGATGAATCACTTAATTAGCTAATTAACTAATAACAGCATTTGGGTTAGTAAACAATCTGTCTAGAAGAAGGCAATGGTCATCTACCCAAGATGGTTTAGTGGAGAAGAAGAAAGGAAGGAGGAGGAGGAGGAGAAGAAGAAGAAGAAGAAGAAGAAGAAGAAGAGGAGACCTTGAGAGTCTCTTTGAACACTGCAGATGTCTGTAATTCAAATGCCATCCAACAAAACTGCTGGACTACAGAGACCAAGAAAGATGTCATAGCCAAGCGAAGCATTGACACCCAGAAATTGGCCAGAGGGAAGAAAAACAGCTGAATTTTGTAGTCATCAGCTGATAATCCATATAGACCAGGGGTCTTCAAACTTGGCAACTTTAAGACTGGTGGACTTCAACTCCCAGCAGAGCTGGCTGGAGAATTCTGGGAGTTGAAGTCCACCAGTCTTAAAGTTGCCAAGTTTGAGGACCTTTGATATAGAGTTTACAATGTGGCAGTCAGCTCTGCTGGGAAAACCTGTCACAACTATTGTCAACTGTCCCACATTTTAGATTTAGCTATTGGAGAAAATTGTTGGAGCAACATCCAAGAGACCATTTAGAGAGCTTGTTCCTCTTTTCAAAATATTGGAACTTGAGCCATCATTCCCATTCTTTTTATATCATCTGCCAATAAATCCACGCAAGATTTCCAGAAAGCTGCTGGACCAAAATTCAGGACTTTTGATGTTATTCTATATGGCGGTGGAAAGAAAGATTACCTTATGCACACAAAAAAGGACACTTTGATTGGCTGCCAAAGGTGATTGTCATGCCCCTGTTGGAGTCTGACTCTGAGGGAGAGATGGAACAGCTGACAAGGAGTGAGAGTGTAGCTCCCGTGGTTGTGGAGAAACTGGGGAAGGGTACAGTCCAGTTCTCCTCCTCCTCCTCTTCCCTCTCCTCCTTATTCCTCCTCCTCCTCCTCCTCTTCCCTCTCCTCCTTATTCCTCCTCCTCCTCCTCCTCTTCCCTCTCCTCCTTATTCCTCCTCCCTCCTCCTCCTCCTCCTCTTCCCTCTCCTCCTTATTCCTCCTCCTCCTCCTCCTCTTCCCTCTCCTCCTTATTCCTCCTCCTCCTCCTCTTCCCTCTCCTCCTTATTCCTCCTCCTCCTCCTCCTCCTCCTCTTCCTCTCCTCCTTATTCCTCCTCCTCCTCCCTCCTCTTCCCTCTCCTCCTTATTCCTCCTCCTCCTCCTCCTCTTCCCTCTCCTCCTTATTCCTCCTCCTCCCTCCTCCTCCTCCTCCTCCTCCTCCTCTCCCTCTCCTCCTTATTCCTCCTCCTCCTCCTCCTCTTCTCCCTCTCCTCCTTATTCCTCCTCCTCCTCCTCTTCCCTCTCCTCCTTATTCCTCCTCCTCCTCCTCCTCTTCCCTCTCCCTCCTTATCCTCCACCTCCACCTCCTCCTCTCCTCCTCCTATCCTCCTCCTCCTCCTCTTCCCTCTCCTCCTTATTCCTCCTCCTCCTCCTCCTCCTCCTCTTCCCTCTCCTCCTTATTCCTCCTCCTCCTCCTCCTCTTCCCTCTCCTCCTTATTCCTCCTCCTCCTCCTCTTCCCTCTCCTCCTTATTCCTCCTCCTCCTCCTCCACCTCCTCCTCTTCCCTCTCCTCCTTATTCCTCCTCCTCCTCCTCTTCCCTCTCCTCCTTATTCCTCCTCCTCCTCCTCTCCCTCTCCTCCTTATTCCTCCTCCTCCTCCTCCACCACCACCACCACTTCCCACACCTCCTTATTCCTCCTCCTCCTCCTCTTCCCTCTCCTTATTCCACCTCCTCCATTCCTCCTCCTCCTCTCCTCCACCTCCTCCTTATTCCTCCTCCTCCTCTTCCTCTCCTCCTTCTTATTTCTCCTCCTCCTTGTCTTCTTCCTCCTCCTCCTCCTCTTCCTCTCCTCCTCCTCCTCTTCCCTCTCCTTATTCCTCCTCCTCCTTTCTTCCTCCTCCTCTCCTCCTCCTCCTTATTTCCTCCTCCTTCCTCCTCCTCCTCACCACCCCCACCACCACCTTATTCCACCACCTCCTCTCCTCCAACTCCTCCTTATTTCTCCTCCTCCTCTTCCCTCTCCTCCTTATTCCTCCTCCTCCTTTCCTCCTCCTCCTCCTCCTCTCCTCCACCCTCCTCCTTATTTTTCCTCCTCCTCCTCTTCCCTCTCCTCCTCCTTATTCCTCCTCCTCCTCTCCTCCACCTCCTCCTTATTTTTCCTCCTCCTCCTCTCCTCCCCCTCTTCCTCCTTATTCCTCCTCCTCCTCTCCTCCACCTCCTCCTATTTTCCCCTCCTCCACTTCCCTCTCCTCCTCCTTATTCCTCCTCCTCCTCTCCTCCTCCTCCTCCTTATTTTCCTCCTCCTCCTCTCCCCCCCCTCTTCCTCCTTATTCCTCCTCCTCCTCTCCTCCAACTCCTCCTTATTTCTCCTCCTCCTCCTCTTCCCTCTCCTCCTCCTTATTCCTCCTCCTCCTCTCCTCCACCTCCTCCTTATTTTTCCTCCTCCTCCTCTTCCCTCTCCTCCTTCTTATTTCTCCTCCTTCTTGTCTTCTTCCTCCTCCTCCTCTTCCTCTCCTCCTCCTCCTCTTCCCTCTCCTTATTCCTCCTCCTCCTCCTTTCCTCCTCCTCCTCTCCTCCACCTCCTCCTTATTCCTCCTCCTCCTCTCCTCCCCCTCTTCCTCCTTATTCTCCTCCACCTCTCCTCCACCTCCTCCTTATTCCTCCTCCTCCTCCTCCTCCTCTTCCTCTCCTCCTTCTTATTTCTCCTCCTTCTTGTCTTCTTCCTCCTCCTCCTCCTCCTCTCCTCCTCCTCCTCCTCCTCTTCCCTCTCCTTATTCCTCTCCTCCTCCTTTCTCCTCCTCCTCTCCTCCCCCTCTCCTCCTCCTTATTCCTCCTCCTCCTCTCCTCCAACTCCTCCTTATTTTTCCTCCTCCTCCTCTCCTCCCCCTCTTCCTCCTCATTCCTCCTCCTCTCCTCCAACTCTTCCTTATTTCTCCTCCTCCTTTCCTCCAACTCCTCCTTATTTCTCCTCCTCCTTTCCTCCACTCCTCCTTATTCCTCCTCCTCCTCTCCTCCAACTCCTCCTTATTTTCCTCCTCCTCCTCTCCTCCCCCTCTTTCTCCTTATTCCTCCTCCTCCTCTCCTCCTCCTCCTCCTCCTTATTTTCCTCCTCCTCCTCTCCTCCCCCTCTTCCTCCTTATTCCTCCTCCTCCTCTCCTCCAACTCCTCCTTATTTCTCCTCCTCCTCCTCTTCCCTCTCCTCCTCCTTATTCCTCCTCCTCCTCTCCTCCACCTCCTCCTTATTTTTCCTCCTCCTCCTCTTCCCTCTCCTCCTTCTTATTTCTCCTCCTTCTTGTCTTCTTCCTCCTCCTCCTCTTCCTCTCCTCCTCCTCCTCTTCCCTCTCCTTATTCCTCCTCCTCCTCCTTTCCTCCTCCTCCTCTCCTCCACCTCCTCCTTATTCCTCCTCCTCCTCTCCTCCCCCCTCTTCCTCCTTATTCCTCCTCCTCCTCTCCTCCACCTCCTCCTTATTCCTCCTCCTCCTCCTCTTCCCTCTCCTCCTTCTTATTTCTCCTCCTTCTTGTCTTCTTCCTCCTCCTCCTCTTCCTCTCCTCCTCCTCCTCTTCCCTCTCCTTATTCCTCCTCCTCCTCCTTTCCTCCTCCTCCTCTCCTCCCCCTCTTCCTCCTTATTCCTCCTCCTCCTCTCCTCCAACTCCTCCTTATTTTTCCTCCTCCTCCTCTCCTCCCCCTCTTCCTCCTCATTCCTCCTCCTCTCCTCCAACTCTTCCTTATTTCTCCTCCTCCTTTCCTCCAACTCCTCCTTATTTCTCCTCCTCCTTTCCTCCAACTCCTCCTTATTCCTCCTCCTCCTCTCCTCCAACTCCTCCTTATTTTTCCTCCTCCTCCTCTCCTCCCCTCTTCCTCCTTATTCCTCCTCCTCCTCTCCTCCAACTCCTCCTTATTTCTCCTCCTCCTTTCCTCCAACTCCTCCTTATTTCTCCTCCTCCTTTCCTCCTCCTCCTCCTTATTTTTCCTCCTCCTCCTCTCCTCCCCCTCTTCCTCCTCCCTCTGCTCTTCCTCCTTATTCCTCCTTTCCTTCCCCCTCTCCTCCTCCTTATTCCTCCTCTCCTCCTCTTCCCTCTCCTCCTTATTCCTCCTCCTCCTCTCCTCCTCCTCTTCCTCCCCCTCCTCTCCTCCCCCTCTTCCTCCTTATTCCTCCTCTCCTCCTCTTCCCTCTCCTCCT
Source organism: Hydrophis major (assembly GCA_033807585.1). Classification (NCBI taxonomy): domain Eukaryota; kingdom Metazoa; phylum Chordata; class Lepidosauria; order Squamata; family Elapidae; genus Hydrophis; species Hydrophis major. The sequence goes on from CM066332.1 coordinate 4,524,809, forward strand.
TATTCCTCCTCCTCCTCCTTTCCTCCTCCTCCTCTCCTCCCCCTCTTCCTCCTTATTCCTCCTCTCCTCCTCTTCCCTTCCTCCTTATTCATCCTCCTCTCCTCCACCTCCTCCTCCTTTCCTCCTCCTCCTCTCCTCCACCTCCTTATTTCTCCTCCTCCTCCCTCTCCTCCTTATTTCTCCTCCTCCTCCTCTTCCCTCTCCTTATTTCTCCTCCTCCTCCTCCTCCTCTTCCCTCTCCTCCTTATTTCTCCTCCTCCTCCTCTTCCCTCTCCTCTTTATTTCTCCTCCTCCTCGTCTTCTTCCTCCTCTTCCTCCTCTCTTCCCCCTCCTCTTCCTTCTTATTCCTCCTCCTCCCCTCCTCTCCCTCCCCTCCTCCCTCTGCTCTTCCTCCTTATTCCTCCTTTCCTTCCCCCTCTCCTCCTCCTTATTCCTCCTCTCCTCCTCTTCCCTCTCCTCCTTATTCCTCCTCTCCTCCTCTTCCCTCTCCTCCTTATTCCTCCTCTCCTCCTCTTCCCTCTCCTCCTTATTTCTCCTCCTCCTCCTCTTCCATCTCCTCCTTATTTCTCCTCCTCCTCCTCCTCCTCCCTCTCCTCCTTATTCCTCCTCCTCCCCTCCTCTCCCTCTCCCTCCTCCCTCTGCTCTTCCTCCTTATTCCTCCTCTCCTCCTCTTCCCTCTCCTCCTCCTCCTCCTCCTCCCTATCTCTCCCTCCCACTTTATGTTTCTAGCAAACGGATAGTTTTCCGGAAGCATCACATTCTGGAAGCTCTAAGGAAGGGACTGAACTGCCACCTGTCAGAAATGTTGTAGGGTCCCCTGCTTGGGCTGGGGCGGCAGTGGGGTGGGTGGGTGTTGGACTAGATGACCTACAAGGTCCCTTCCAACTCTGTTCATCCAACTATTTATCTGATTGGCGCTGTCTGGATCCGTGATCTCTCAAGGCCTTGAGGAGGAGGAGAATTAAATGCATTTTAAAAGGGCTCCTAGTTCAGGAGAAGAAACGGTTTTCATTAACCGCCCTGCAGGACGAAAGGTTGAAGCGCCTCTCTTCGCCTCCGGCATTTTATTAATTATGAGGCCTCCAGCAGATGCTTTGTAAATGAATATGCAGCCTGCAAAGAGCCGTTTAACCTCCTATCTAATTTGGCCTGATGGAAAGCAAAAAACACAACAAAAAAACCCCAACCCTCTGACCCAGCAATTGAGGTTTGGAGAGCAAACAGCCAGCAGGGGGCAGCATTTCTCCCCTTATGAATTCCCTCCCTCCCCCCCCCCCCCCAATGACTTTTTCTTAAATCCTTGGGAACCTTATCCTCCATCAAGGAAGAAAGGTGACTGCAACTTAGCCTAGGGGGTCGAATTTAAGAGCCATTTTCGGAGCTATTCCTCATGCACCCTGCATTTAAACACTGCAGTAGGTTTGTTTTTTATAATAATTTTTTAAATTACTTTTATATTTTAAAAACATCTCTTTCAGTGAACAACGTGGTTCCAGATTTTTACACTTTAATGCAAATGTGACATTAGTACATATTTATCTTTCACATTCAATTCTATATCGTATCATTACTTTCACCTTCCAGTAAATTTTCTCCATTATTCTTGTTTTCTTTACACTTATTAAATCCATTCTCAATTTATATCTTAATTTAATCCCCTTTTCTATAAATGTTCTCATATCTTATTCTATAGTCTCACATTCTTATTTTTTTTTTAAATCTGAATTCATTACACCTTTATACTTTTATCTGCCACATTTGCAATTTTATCATATACTTTTATTTCATTATTCAATCAATTCCATCTGAAATCTAATAATTTCCCCAATTTCCCCCTTTAATTACCAATTAGAGTGTGCCACCCTTTTATCTTATACATGCCTCAATTTATTCCCCTTTAATCCATAATCAAAATTTATCGTAATATAATCACTATGTAATTATCACATTCTAGTTTAATCACAATAATCTCCTAACTACTATATGTCACATGTGCATATATATATATATTTTAAGCGAGATTCTGCATGGTATTCTTTTCCCACAATTACTTTCTAAATCATTTATTATTTCAAATATACTGATCTATTCAGTTAATGATAGAAACTGATTTTAGTCTTTTCACTAGGATCTTCATAATTCATTTTAACTATATTCTTTGTTTTATTATCTCTATATAAATTAACAATAATCCTTAAAAAAACAGCCAATTAGAGAAAAAAGAAAATATATCAGTTTCATTCATATTTAAAAGCTACATTCTTAGGTATTACCACACATTATCTTTCAGAATCCCTTTTCTTTAATCTTTATCTATCCATTGTCTCTATGTCTCCTGACTAAACAATTTCTTATTGTAAAATGGCAGTGTTTATTATGAGCTGATCGAACACCTGGAGACTAAACCGTATGAAGAAAGGCTGCAGGTTTTGGGTCTGGCTAGTCTAAAGTGGCTAAGACGTGGAGCTTGTCTATCAGAAAGGTCGGTGGGTCGGCGGGTCAAATCCTGAGTGCGGTGAGTGAGTTCCTGTTCCTTGTCCCAGCAGCTTCTGCCAACCTAGCAGTTTGAAAGCATCTAAAAAAATGCAAGGAGAAAAATAGGGAGCCCCTTTGGTGGGAAGGGAACAGCGTTCCTCCATGCGCCTTCGAAGGTGTTGAGTCCTGCCAGCCACATGACCACGGAGACGTCTTCGGACAGCTTTGAAACAGAGATGAGCATCTCCCCCCTCGAGGTGGAAATGACTAACACATATGTGGAAGGGGAACCTTTTAGTCTAAAGGAAAGAAGAATTAGGGGTGACATGATAGCAGTATTCCAGTATTTGAGGGGCTTCCATATAGAAAAAAGAGGTCAACTTATTTCCCAAAGCACCAGAGGGTGCAGGACAAGAAGTAACGGATGGGAACATGAATCAAGGAAAGAAGCAACCTGGAATTAAGGAGAAACTTTCTAACAGGGAGGACAATTGACCAGTGGAACTGCTTGCCACCAGAAGTTGTGCATGCTCCAATACTGGAGGTTTTCAAGAAGAGACTGGACAGCCATTTGACCGGAAGGGTATAGAATCTGTCTAAAATGGCATAGAGTTTTCCTGTTTGAGCCAATGGGTTGGACTAGAAGACCTCCAAGGTCCCTCCCACTCTTTAGGATAAAGCCAGTCAGGGAAGAGACATACCCAGACTTGCAAGATTGCATAATGGGTGATCTGATAATAAAATAAACTTATATTAAAAATAGCCTTAGCATTCATAACTTTGGATTGATCTTCCTTGAAGCGTTGACAAGTGTTGGGAATGTTACAAGATGTGATATATCTTACAATAGGGCTCCTTTGATTTTAGGTGACAAATGTATAATCATGGGTTGCTTTTGTGTGTATGTGTGTGTGTGTGTGGGTGAGTTAATATGCCATGCCTGAATAGGAGTGAGGTCATTTTAACTAATTTCCCCCAAAGTCACATCTGTTTCCTTTTGATGTCCCTGAAGGATATTTGCATTTATATGAGACTGGCCTGCAGGATGCTGCTTCACCAACCACCAACCTCTGTAAAATGTGCTTATATAGTTTGGGACTTGGTCAAAAATCTTGACTTTCACCCACATAGGTGATGATGAAATCCCACCATCCAGTTAGGCATTTAACCTTTTCCCCCACCAAAGGCAGATGACATTGAGTGAGATTGAAATATATTTTGGGTCTTTTGGGACCAGTTTAAATGCGTTGTTGTTGCTCGTGAGAAACCAAAGGAGGTTGGAGAAGAATGGACAGCCCATCTCCTTGGAATGAAGACATGGTAGGATCTCAAAGCTGCTGAGATGTTTCCTGTTCTGCCTTGAGTTTTCTACACTTCTGAGCATGTATCTGGCTGAAGGGAGCAGTGCAGAGGTGGATATTCAGCAGGTTCTGACCAGTTCTGGAGAACCAGTAGCGGAAATTTTGAGTAGTTCGGAGAACCAGCCAATCCCATCTCTGACTGGTCCTGCCACACCCATCTATTCTCTGCCTCCCAAGTCCCAGCTGATCAGCTGGGTCTCCTTTGGTTGCCCTGCGCAGGAAAATGGAGCTGGAAAGCAGGTTAGTGGGATGGGGAGGGAATGGGATTTTGCAGTATTTCCTTCCCTTGCCATGCCCACCAAGCCACACCCACAGAACACCACACCCATCAAGCCACGCCCACAGTTGATAGGCTGGAGTCTTCTTTGGTTGCCCTGCACAGGAGAACAGAGCTGGAAAGCAGGTTACTGGGCTGGGGAAGGAATGGGGATTTTGCAGAATCTTCACCCTGCCACACTTGCTAAGCCACACCATGGCCACCAAGCCACGCCCACAGAATTGGGAGTAAAAATATTTGAATCCCACCACTGAAGTAGTGGATGAACGAGGGGGATTATAGCAAGGTCTTGCAACTGTTGTCCACCCAATTATACATTCTGAACTCAAGCTGTTTCATCTTCTCATTGGCCATTAGCTTGGGGTTAGAGAGGATTGAACAAAATACCCGAAGAAGCTTCATTCTTTCTAATTATTCTTTCCCAGGACTATCGAGATGTCAGCTGGCAATACTCTTGGGTTTGGAAAAGGGAGTTAAGCCAGCTGAGGAGGGTGGTTGCGATTCCCCCGGACCCCTGCTGGATCTCCCCTGTCTTCAGTTGCCTCTACAGGGTAACTTAGCTCCCAAATCTGGCTGGATCGGGGGCACTCCAGCGGTGAGCTCAGCAGGAACGGCGCATGATTGCGGATTCCTGCCGCCGCCGAAGCCTTGCAAACTGGAAGTCCTATGCTCTTGGGTTTTAGGCATAAATTAGCACAAGGTATTTGAGCTGCAGCTTCCTTGCCAAGAAGACCTGGACAGGAAACGAGAAGTAAAGCACAATGCAACATCTTCTTTGTTCATCTCCCCATGGAGTTGGCTAAGTCGTCCCTTAATTTTACGCCGAACGGGTTGACGTTGGTAGGTTCCCTCCGAAGGATGAGGAATAACCAAGGAGAAATCAAATCTCGACAAGGGGAATGTGTTGCATCTTTTTTCAGTTGGGCTTGGGCTGAAATGCCAGAACAAGGGGGCTCGACCTTATTTATTTACCATGTTTCCCTGAAAATAAGACCTTGTCTTATATTTTTTTGGCCACCCAAAAAGTCACCAGGTCTTATTTTCAGGGGAGGTTATTCCCTGACTAACCTCACTTGCACACGTCATCCCCTGGGCTCCTTTACATTGTCAGAGGCCTTCAGGAACTTCTCCTTCTGCGACTGGCAAGGTTTTCCAGAAGGCCTTTGCAGCCTCAGGATCGATCCAGAGCTTTCTTAGCAGCTCCAGAGGCCTTCAGGAAAGCCTTGCTGGCTGCAGAAGAAATGGACCGGCATGGCAGGTGTCAGGGTGTGCGAGGCCTGGCTACACCTGTCCAAAGGTAAGGAGTAGGGCAGCTCCACCTCCCCCAATCCCCAACTTAGCTTAATTTTTACCCCTCCACTCTGGAGTGGGAGGGATTTTAATTAGGGCTTATTTTTTTTTGGGGGGGGGGGTAGAGCTTATACTGGGCACACATGTAAAAACCAAGCTAGGACTCACTATCAGCGTAGGGTGTATTTTTGGGGAAACAGGGTATATATTCAACATTTTTATACCTGCCTATCTAACCTGTCAACCCTGGGTGATGAAAAAATGGGGGAAACACAGTGCGATTATCCCAAGACTTCATGAAGGTCAACAGGAAGTAACCATGGCAAAGAAGGAACATTCCCTATGATAGGAATGAGTTATTTGCAACATATGTGTCATGCATGAAGAATCCGGGCCACACACGTTAAGCTCCAGTTAACCTGGTTAAGCAGATGTATTGTTTATGCGATAACAAGAATCCAGCCAACGAACGGTCAGCAGTAAACTGACTCCAGATAAGAGTCAGTGGAATTCAGGAAGGGTTGGATTTATTTAGACCGTTTATGGGAATGTAATGACTCCAGGCTGATTACTTGCTTGACTCTTCCCCCAGGCTCTGCCTCACCTTCTCCTACATTATGCTAGACATAAGTTTTATGTACTTCATTAATTCTCGTTGGTTTTCAATGCTTCACTCTTTCTTCTCCATCAGTGGGGAGGATCTTTGATGCTTCCCATTAGTTTATCTTTAGAAGATGATGCTGGTGGAATTATTGTTATTATAGGACCAGGTATTTTGGCTATTACAGATAGCATGATGTCCTAGCATTATTTTGATTGTTTTCATTTACACAACTTTTTTTTCTTCCTCTTCCTCTTCCTCTTCCTCTCCTCCTCTTCCTCCTCCTCTGCTTCCCCTCCTCCTCCTCTTCTTCATCTCCTCCTCTTCCTCATCCTCTGCTTCCCCTTCCCCTCCCCCTCCTCTTCCTCCTTCCTCCTCCTCCTCTTCCTTTCCTCCTCTTCCTCATCCTCTGCTTCCCCTTCTCCTTCCCCTTTTCATCTCCTCCTCCTTCTCCTCCTCCCTTGAAACATGAAGCAAACAGTCGGCTCCTCAGCTATTTAGCAGCCTTTAGGATGGTTGATTTATGGTGCCATCTTATGAGTTTGCACAGGAAAAGTTTACCCACTCCTCCAAAGAGGCAAAGAGAGTGATTACCCCCTTTCAAGAGAAAGCTTGTTGTAGACACCCGCACGTGTGTAATGAACACAACTTAAATCACGATGTTCAAATGTACTCTTTGACAAGCTGTCAAGATAACAAGCTAATTATGGCTGCCAGGCCATGTCTAAGAGCTGCTACGGATAGAAGAGAAGCAGGTGGATTCAAAACAACTACTCACCCTGAAGAAAAGTGATGGGGAACAATGATCTCACTCCCCTCTTACTCCCCCCCCTCCAAAAGCAAGTGGGAGTTTATGGATGTCCAAAAGTCAGAGATTTGCACACACCACTTAAAAGGAAGACAGGAAAGAGTACAACACTCCTCTGCTCGCAACAGAATACCCTACACCAGCAGGCTTGAGATTTGGGGCTTGAAGAACCTTGAACTACACCGCCTATGGTTGGGCTTAAGTGTAGTACACAAAATTATCAGCTACAATGTCCTACCAGTCAATGACTACTTCAATACAAGAGCACACAACAGAAACTAGAAAACCTTGAATTACGCCGTCTTCAGTCTGATCCAAGTATGGCATATAAAATCACACATTGCAATGTCCTACCTGTCAATGAATACTTCAACTTCAACCATAACAACACGAGAGCAAACAATAGATACAAACTCAGGGTAAACCGCACCAAACTCGATTGCAGGAAATATGACTTCAGCCACAGAGGGGGCAATGTCTGGAATGCAATGTCTGGAAGAGGAGGACCAAGGGAGACATGATAACAGTGGTCCAATATTTGAGAGGCTGCCGCAGAGAGGAGGGAGATCAACCTGTTTTCTAAAGCCCCTGAAGGCCAGACAAGGAATAATGGATGGAAATTGAACCAAAGAGAGATTCAACCTAGAAATAAGAAGAAACAGTGAGAATCTTTGGAGGTTGCAGGAGCTTCATCCCTGGAGGCTTTCAAGAAGAGACAGGACTGTCATCTGTCAGAAATGGTGTAGGGTCTCCTGCTTGGGCAGGGGGTTGGACTAGATCGGTGGTCACCAACCAGTCGGGCGGGGACCACTAGTGGTCCGCAAGAAAATTTTGTTGGTCTGCAGAGAAATGTCCCCCCCCCCAAAGCAATTAATCCAGGCTGTGTGGGAACACAAGGCTGCACCACCCACATGGGCCACGGGAACACAAGGCTTGTGTCGCTTGCATTGTGAATAACACGAGGTAGTGAGGGGAGGAGGGAAAGCACAGGGGGACGGACTTGCCCCACTGGCACCACGTGCCTGGCCTGGCCACTGGGCTGCTTCTTTCCACTTCTTTCTTCCTCTGCTTTTGGCTGCATGCAAGGAAAGCAGCCAAAGTCCTTCTTTCTCTCCCCCAAACTCCACCAGAAATGAGTCTTTGGGACCCTGCAAGGCCTCCTGCTCCAAGAGGCTGCACTGGCACAAAAGACTCATTTCTGGTGGAGTTTGGGGGAGAGAAAGAAAGGCTCCTGCAGCTCCTGCTGCTTTCCTTGCATGAAGCCAAAAGTCTCTCTCTCTCTCTCTCTCCCCCTGAGAACAGAGCTGGAGATGGTATCCTGTGATCCCAAATAAAGAATGATCAATCGGTAGAAAAACGGGGTGGGAAATTTTCCTGCAGATTCTTTTGGGGATTTTCCCAGGGTCTCTGGTCTGCAGGATTTAAAATTATGAGTTTGGTGGTCCCTGAGGTCCAAAATATTGGTGAGCCCTGAACTAGATGACCTACAAAGTCCATTCCAACCAGTGGTGGGATTAAAAAACTTTTACTACCGGTTCTGTGGATGTGGCTTGGTGGCATGGCAGGGGAAGGAGATTGTAAAATCTCCAGTCAGAGGTGGGATTTGACGGTTCTCCAAACTATTCAAAATGTCCGCTATTGGTTCTCCAGAACTGGTCAGAACCTGCTGAATACCATCTCTGCTTCCAACTCTGTTCATTCTGTTCATTCTGGACAGAGAAGACCGCTGGTTTGAACAAAAGGTCAAAGAAATCATCTGTTCAGAACAGTCATTCTGGGAGGGACACAACATCACAAATATCCTGTCCACAACACAGTCTTCTCAGCAGTTCCAAGAAGGCTCCCCACCCATTTGGTACATCCCAACCTGTAGAGCAGTGACAAAATAATCCATTTGATTTTCCAGCAATATTTAGACAGGAAGAAAGCAATTGACGGTCTGGACAGAGGAGAAGGAGTAGTGGATCCTTTGTTTCCAACACCTAGTAGTTTATTTCTTATTTCTTCCAGAGTGCAAGCAGTTAAACTCACACATGCCTGAAGTAGTGAATGAGTTTTCTATGCTCCAGCCTTTACAGAGAATTGCCAGCATAATTTGTGTCAGTATGGTTTGGTTGTCACCACACAAACAGAAGCAGTGACACTTACATTTGCCACACTCAGCGAAGAGTAGAAACACACACAAACACAACACCACCCCGCAAACCAGGATGGCTTAAATCAGCCACTCAGACAGCACCAAGGTTGCACTGGGGCACGTATGAGTGTGCTAGAAATGTGCTATTTTATTATATATATATTTATAAATTTATTTATTTGTAATCTGCAGTTCCGTTTTCCTTTCTAATTCTTTTTCCTGGCAATCTGTTAGGTTTTTAGCTAATATCTTAGTTTTATTTTTGTTAATTTTAAGACCCGCCACCTTGCCAAATTTCTCTATTTCTTCTAGTAGTATCACCCCTGACTCAATCGGATTTTCTGCAAAGAACACCAGATCGTCTGCGAAAGCCTGTGTTTCGAATTCTTCCTTTTTTATCTAAATTCCCGTGATTTCTTTATTATTCCTAATCAGCACTAATAAACTTTCTATTGCAAGGATAAAAATCAGAAATGTGCTACACAAGGACATACAAAACCTTTGCCAGGCCAGTTTTCAAATACAGCTCGTCCACCTGGAACTCACACTGTATATCAGACATTAACATGATTGAGCAGGTTCAAAGGGATTTTTCGAGAAAAGTTCTCCATTCCTCTACTCACAATAGTATCCCCTATGCTTCTAGGCTTGAAATTTTGAACTTGGACAATCTGGAATTGTGCCACCTGTGGTCCAATCTATGCATAGTATACAAAATTGTCTTCTACAAGGTCTTGCCTGTCAATGACTTCTTCAGCATCAACCACGGGCAAACAACTGGTACAAACTCAAGGTAAACCGCTCCAAACTCGATGGCAGAAAATACGACTTCAGCCACAGGTAACAGATAATCAGAGTTGGGAGGGACCTTTTAGGTCATCTAGTCCAACCCCACTCTCTGCCCAAATAGGAGACCCTACACCATTTCTGACAAATGGCAATCCAATCTCTTCTTGAAAGTCTCAAGTGATCACGCTCCCAACAGAGTGGTCAACGCCTGGAAAGCCCTATCCAACTCTGTGGTTACAGCCTCAACCCCTCGCAGCTTCAACCTCAAACTATCTACTGTGGACGTCTTCACCCCATTCCTAAGAGGTCCTTAAAAGGGGCGTGCATAAGCTACCATCCCTGTCTTACTAATCCATTTATCTGTATAAGGAGACCCTGCAAGGCCTCCTGCTCCAAGAGGCTGCACTGGCACAAAAGACTCATTTCTGGCAGAGTTTGGGGGAAGAGAAAAAAAAAGACTTCTGCTGCGTCTGCTGCTTTCCTTGCATGAAGCCAAAAGTCTCTCCCTCTGTCTCTCTCTCTCTCTCTCTCTCCCCCCCTGAGAATGGAGCTGGAGATGGTATCCTGCAATCCCAAATAAAGAATGATTCATCAGTAGGAAAACAGGGTGGAGGGATTTTCCTGCAGACTTTTTTGGGGGGATTTTCCCAGGGGGTCTCTGGCCCACGGGATTTAAAATGATGAGTTTGGTGGTCCCTGAGGTCCAAAAGGTTGGCGATCCCTGGACTAGAAGACCTCAAAAGGTCCCTTCCAGCTCTATCCCAATTGATCGATTGGCTGGAGGCCTCCAGACAGGAGGGAGCCAGGGCAGAGTCTCTGCTGGCAGCCTCCACTTACCACCTCCGCCGTTCCTCTCCCTTATTTGTCCTTGCAAAAGCTGGCTGGGCTTCCAGCTTCCTATCCCTCAGTTGCTCATCTATAATTTAAGCCGTGATTTACTCCGTAACAACCCGCCGAAGCTGGAGGATTTGTCCCCTTGCTTAGCAGCTGATGAAACCTTGTTCCTTAGTTGCTGCCTGACGCTGTTCCAGGACATTGGCTGGATGAGAGAGCAAGAGAGCGTGGGCTTCCTTTCCCCCAGGGGGGTTGTTGAGGGGGGGGGAGCAGCAAGGCACCAAAGGGATCGCACAACAACTCTCCAGCCCTGGTCCTCCAGCTGGAGGGATCCCTGGCAGATTCAGGGGCCCTCACTGCAAAGGAAGACATCGGTCTGAAATATCCTTGCTGGAATCAGCAGCTTCCAACTCTCCTTTGCCTGAGCAAAAGGAGCCTTTGGGTGAGGCACCTCGGTCCACATCTCTGTAGGCTCTTTCTCCCTGCCTTTGGTAGCCAAACCAGGTCTGAGGAGTCTTTATCCTCTCCAGGTCTTGAGTAACTGCAACTGCTAAGGATAAGAGGGGCTCCTTGGTGCTCTCTGAGCTTGGTTGGAGGAGGAGGAGGAGGAGGAGGAGGAGGAGGAGGAGGAGGAGGAGGAGGAGGAGGAGGAGGAGGAGAACTGTGTGGTTCTTGAGCTTGTTTGCTTTCTTGTAGACATTTCATGACCCAATTAGGGAACATTATCAGAAAGGAGTGGGGTTTGTGGAGAGGAGGAGGAGGAGGAGGGGAAGACATAATAACCTCTCTCCCTCCTTCCCTCTCTCTCTCCCTTCTCTCCCTCCTCTCTATCTCTCTCCTCCCTCTCCCCTCCCTCCTTCCCCCTCTCATTCACACACACACACACACACACACACACACACACACATATATTCTTAACTTTTCGCAGGTACTTACATGTATGGCATTCAGCTTTGTTCTCACGTCATTATAGTTGTGCTTTTAAAGTTATAGCAACATTTCGGCAGAATCTCATCTGCCATCATCAGGCTTCTGTATGAACACTATACAGAACACTATACAGTATACAGATGAACACTATACAGAAGCCTGATGATGGCAGATGAGATTCTGCTGAAACGTTGCTACAGCTTTAAAAGCACCACTATAATGACGTGGGAAAATATCTGAACAAAGCTGAATGCCATACATGTAAGTACCCGCGAAAACTTAAGAATATATATATATATTCCAGAAATTTTTCACAAGAAGAGTTCTCCACTCCTCTACTCATTGCAGAAGACCTTATGCCACCAGACTCGAAATTCTAGACCTGGAAAACCTAGAACTCCGCCGCCTTTGTTCCGATCTTAGTATAGTGTATAAAATCATACATTGCAATGTCCTACCTGTCAATGAATACTTCAACTTCAACACAAGAGAAAACACAAGAGCAAACAATAGATGCAAATTCAAGATTAATCGCACCCAACTTGATGGCAGGAAATACGACTTCAGCCACAGAGTGGCCAAAGTCTGGAATATTGTACCTGCTCTGTGGTTTCTTCCCCAAACCCCCAAAACTGTAACCTTAGACTTTCTACTCTTAACCTTCCCCCTTTCCTAAGAGGTCTGCAGGGGGCGTCCATAAGCGCACCAATCGTGCCTACCGTCCCTGTCCTATTGTTTCTTTTATTTTTCTTATATGTATCCATTTATTCATAACTATGTCTTTACTTATACCTATTATCTTGTAAGCAATTGACAACAATAAATTTTATACATACATACATATTTACAGTTGCTTTGCCAGTGCATCCTCTCTCTCTCTCTCTCTCTCTCTCTCTCTCTCTCTCTCTCTCTGTGTGTGTGTTCGTATTGCCGAGCCGCTGCCCTAAGCCCCTTCCCAAAGTGCCGAACTCTCTTTCCTCGCCTCCTCCTCCCGGGTGGGGTCGGGGAAACAATCCCCCCTATGCCCCATCTCAGCCTCCCCCCACCGGTCCTCGCTGCCTCCCACGTCCGGGGCCTCCGCTGCCTTTGGAAGGCAACCCCCGCGCCGCGCCACCGAGCCGGAGACCAATCCAGCTGAGATCCGGCCTCCGGGTTGCCAGCAACGCGCTTCCCCGGGAAAGGCGGACTCGCCACGGAGGAGGAGGAGGAGGAGGAGGCAGAGAAGGAGGCGGCGGCGGCGGCGGCGGCGGCGAGAGCTGAGCCTCGGGGCGAGGCTTCCTGGCCGGAGACCCTCGCCCCTCGCCCGGCGCAGGGACCTCTCTCGCCCCCTTCCTTCTTTCTCCCTCCCTCCCTTGGCAAGGCTGGCGCTTTGCGCCCCTGGCCAAGCGCTCTTTTGTCTGCGGCTGGCCAGGAATTTCGCCCCGCTCCCTTGCAAAAGGCAGGCAGGCAGGCAGGCAGGCAGGCAGCCAGCCGCGGCCCCTCCTTCCCCGGCGAGGCTTCGCCCAGCCTCTCCCGCTCTCGCTCCTCGCCCACCCGGGCTGCCAAGCAGCAGCGCGCTGCCGCTGGAGAGACCGGTAGGGCGGCTGCTGCTGCTGCTGCTGCTGGTGGTCCTGGCGCTCCTTCTGCTCGCCTCTGGCCGGGCCAGCTCTCCAAGGGAGACTCTCGCCCAGGTAAGGCGGGGGGGGGGGGGAGGCGGGGAGACAGGGAAGGGAAGGGGCGGCCGGGGAAGCAAGCGCCGCCGTGGCTGGGAGCCGCTGCCCGAGCTGATGGCTCCGGAGAAGGCGGAGATGTCCGGCATCCATGCGGGGAGAGAGAGCCCCGGGCGGCGCAGGGCAGCGACGGTCTCAGCTTCGGGGCCAAGGAGAGAGCAGCAGGCCGGGCTGAGAAAGGCACAGGCAGGCAGGCAGGCAGGGCCGGGAGGCACCGGCTGCTGGTCCCCCTCTCCACTTTCTCTCCGGCCGGCCCTCGCCTTCCTTCCTCCCTCCCCAGGGCACTGCAAAGTTTGCGTCGCGCTCCGACCCTCCGGACGGCATCCCGAAGTTTCTGGCCCGGGGGTGGATAGGAGAGCGAGATGCCTGCCTGGTGGAGGGGATCCCGGATCTTCCAACTCACGGGAGCCCCCCCCTTGCTTTGCAAGGAGTTGCGTCCGACCTTATTGGAGTGGGGAATTTGGGGAGCCCGGTTGTGCGCAACGAAGCTGTCGGGGTCGGTGATGGGAAGAGAGCCCCGAAGGGGAAGAATTGATGGGGTTCCTCTTGGCGTTCTGGGGGACTCCTGTCGACCCCACTGGGGTTAAGGCAACCTGCCCTCCTTTTTGGGGGTGGGTGGGTGGGGTGGAAGTAGCGAGCGGGTGTGTTGTGGTTTTTAAAACAATGGTTTTCTGCCTTTTGGAAGAAACGCGTTGGGATGATCTCAGTTGCTCGGGTAAGGGTTGCCTTTGGTTGTTTTGCTTAAAGGCACAACCCTACAAGGCTCCCAACCCGAAGGGAGCTTCCTTAAAGAGCAGGCACTGGGAAACTCTGACAGGTAGACAATAAGCAGCATTGGACTCTTTTTTTATGGACTTTCTTGCTGGGGGGCGGGGGGGTTGTTGGCAGAAAGTTGGCAAGAGTTGAGTTCCCTCTCGCTTCCCCCAATTTGCTTGGTGGGAGGTGCAACATCTGTGGGTCTCAGTCGGACAGCTGGGCTGGGAAGAAAACTTGAGATAGGACCAGGAACTGTCTTCACAAGAGAAAGAAATCTGGATTTTGTTCCCTCCCCCCCCCAAAAAAACCACCTTGTTTATCTGCTCTGGACATTGGACTATTTTCCTTTGAATGAGGAAAATCTTTCTCTCCCTTTCTCTGGATTGCTGGGCTCGCTACTGGTTTCCTTTTCCAATCAAAAGAAATGTGCTTTTTCTAGAAAACGTGGTGTTTTTCCCCCTCCATTATGGGGGGAAAACACCAGCCTTCATATCATTTTGAGAAACTTGCTGTAGAATGTCCTAAACCGAGTTGCGATTTGCCTTTTTCTGAACTTGCTTTTCTGCAAAGACAATTTTTGTGTGTGCTGTTGTCACTTTACCTGTTTAAAGTGATTGTTGTTACCAATTTTCCCTTGCCTCTGGAGCCACACACACCTTGGTCAAATATATAAGCAATTCTCCTAGGATCCCAAACCTCTTGGGAGCCCATTTTCCTCCTTGTTGTAAAGATGGGTGCAACTTACAGCCCCTTCCTGTGTGTAGAAGGGATTATCTAATAGACTCCTTGGTTTTCCTGCTTGTTTGTTTCTGTCTTCAAGACAGCCTTGATTCCATCCCTTGTAGTTTTCTTGACCAGATTTTCAGAAGTGGTTCATCATTGCCTCTTTCCTAGGGGCTGAGAGTGTGTGACTGGCCCAAGATTGCCCAGCCAACTTCGTGTCTCAGGGGCTGCTGGTTTTTAGCCTGGTACCATAAACACCACACCAAATTATTTCTCCAGCATTTCATTGAGTCCAACTTGGAAAAAGCCATTTTTTGCTAGCATGATAGTCACACATATTTTAGAATAGAATAATAGAGTTGGAAGGGACCTTGGAGGTCTTCTAGTCCAACCCCCTGCTTAGGCAGGAAACCTTACACCACTTCAGACAAATTGTTATCCAATCTCTTCTTAAAAATGTCCAGTGTTGGAGCATTCACAACTTCTGGAGGCAAGTTGTTCCACTGGTTAATTGTTCTCACTTTAAGGAAATTTGTCCTTAGTTTTAAATTGCTTCTTTCCTTGATTAGTTTCCATCTGTTGCTTCTGGTCCTGCCTTCAGGGACTTTGGAGAAGAGCTTGACTCCCTCTTCTTTGGGGCATCCCCTCAGATATTGGAACGCTGCTATTGTGCCTCCCCTAATCCTTCTTCATTAGACTGGACATGCCCAGTTCCTGCAACCGTTCTTCGTATGTTGGAGTAACACATTTTTATAGAATTTTCCAGAATGCAGGATTTGCTCTGCTGATCTAGCAGCACTATGGTGGTTTCTCAGTGCATTTATACATCTTTTTTATAAATAGTTTAGAATCACTGCTATGCAAGAGTACCTGAAGCATGCAGAGAGCACCATGCTGAAAGTACAGGACATTTTCAACTTACGACCACAAGGGAGGCCAATCTATGTCGCTAAGTGAGAAGTTTGTTAAGTGAGTTTGGCCCCATTTATTAAAGGAATCACTAAAGTCATTCAATTAATAACAGGATTGTTAAATGAATCAACACTGCAACCGTCGTAATTATGAGTCAGTGGCCAAACATCTGAATTCTTTATCATGTAACCATGCTGCAATGGTCGTAAGTGTGAAGAATGGTGATAAGTCCCTTTTTTCAGTGCCCTTGTAACTTCGCTAAATGAACTTTCGTAAGTCGAGGGCCACCTGTATTTGAGATCTGCAATAGCGAGGCACAAGTTGGTCTTAACATGCATTGATCATGATTAGCAAATGGATTTGGTAATGCCCAGGAAAGTTGTTGTTGTCTATATAGAACAGAGTAGAGTAGAATAGAATAGAATAGAATAGAATAGAATAGAATAGAATAGAATTCTTTATTGGCCAAGTGTGATTGGGCGCACAAGGAATTTGTCTTGGTGCAAACGCTCTCAGTGTCCATAAAAGAAAAGAGACATCCATCAAGAATCAAGAATCATCAGGTACAACACTTAATAAGAGTCACAGGGTACAAATAAGCAATCAAATCATACTAGGAAACAGTCCATATAAATCGTAAGGATACAAGCGACAAAGTGACAGTCATACAGTTACAAGCGGGAGGGGGTGGGCGATAAGGAGTGATGAGAAGATTAATAGTAACAGTAGTGCAGACTTTGTAAATAGTGCTGAGGGAATTATTTGTTTAGCAGAATGATGGCATGGGGGAGGAAAACTGTTCTTGTGTCTAGTTGTTCTGGTGTGCTCTATAGCGCCGTTTTGAGGGAAGGAGTTGAAACAGTTTATGTCCGGGATGTGGGGGGGTCTGTAGATATTTTCACAGCCCTCTTTTTGACTCGTGCAGTATGCAGGTCCTCCATGGAAGGCAGATTGGTAGCACACCAGAACAACTTGGCACAAGGACAGTTTTTTCCCCAACGCCATCACTCTGCTAAACAAATAATTCCCTCAACACTGTCCAACTATTTACAAAGCCTGCATTATTATTACTATTAATCTTCTCATCACTCCTTATTATCCCCTCCCACTTGTGACTGTATGACTGTAACTTCGTTTCTTGTATTCTTACAATTTATATTGATTTGATTGCTTATTTGTACTCTGTGACTATCATTAAGTGTTGTACCTGATGATTCTTGACGAATGTATATTTTCTTTTTATGTACACTGAGAGCATTTGCACCAAGACATATTCCTTGTATGTCTAATCACACTTGGCCAATAAAGAATTATCATTGAAGATAATGTTGCAATCCATGCAGTCATGTCCAACCCTTGGCGATTCTATGGGCCAGGTCTCTCCATATCTCCTGATCTTGCACTGATTCTTTGAGTCATTCTGTGTCAGCTCTTTTTTTAAAAATATATTTTTAATTATTTTTTTAATTATACATCCATATTATGTGTGAACAGAGTTGGTTCCGGGTATCATGCATATTAATCAAAACCACATTAACAGCATTAGTCATCTCTATCACATTTTATCCAATTTAAGTCATTAGGTTTTTGAAATGTAGAGAAGCAAAACATTCCTAACGCTTCATCTTTATCTTCATCTATATCTTTCTTATTCAATTTAACATTTCTCTATTATATAGAAAGAAATGTAACTGAGTTTCATTCCATATTTGATCCAATCCATGGCAACCCTGTTAGTAATCTCTCTCAGATTTGTCAAATTTATGTAATCCTCCTTATTTTATCCATTTTTATCCATTTTTTCATATTAATTCACAATAAAGGTATGAAGAAGTTTAACTAAGTATCATTCATATTAATCCAATTCACACTAACATGACCTGTGTCAGCTTTGATGGTGTCCTACTACCTTGTATAATCCTATGCATTCTTCTAATTTTGGGTAGATAGAACAGAACAGAATTCTTTATTGGCCAAGTGCGATTGGAGACACAAAGAACTTGTCTTGGTGCAAATACTCTCAATGTACATAAAAGAAAAGAGACATTCGTCAAGAGTCAAGAATAATCAGGTACAACACTTAATGATAGTCATAGGGTACAATAAGCAATCGAATCATTCTAGGAAACAGTCCATATAAATCGTCAGGATCCAAGCGACAAAGTTACAGTCATACAATCACAAGTGGGAGGGGATGGGTGATAAGGAGTGATGAGAAGATTAATAGTAATAGTAGTGCAGACTTTGTAATAGTTGAACAGTGTTGGGGGAATTATTTGTTTAGCAGAGTGATGGCTTTCGGGGAAAAACTGTCATTGTGTCTAGTTGTTCTGGTGTGCAGGGCTCTATAGCGTCATTTTGAAGGAAGGAGTTGAAACAGTTTATGTCCGGGATGTGAGGGGTCTGTAGATATTTTCACAGCCCTCTTTTTGACTTGTGCAGTATACAGATTCTCCGTGGAAGGCAGGTGGGTAGTAATTGTTTTTTCTGCAGTCCTAATTACTCTCTGAAGTCTGTGTCTGTCTTGTTGGGTTGCAGAGCCAAAACAGACAGTTATAGAGGTGCAGATGACAGGCTCAATAATTCCTCTGTAGAACTGGATCAGCAGCTCCTAGCAGGGATTGTAAACAATTTTTGTTTTTTTGTTTTAAAAGATGTATAAATGTAGCAAGAAACCTCAAAAGTCTTCTATCCACCATGGTGCTGGTTCAGCAGAGCAAACTGGCATTCTGGCAGGTTCTGTAAAAGTGTGTTACTCCAGCAAAATATGTCTTCTATTGGCAATGTTGCCTTTTTGCAAGCTAGACTCAATGAAAGGCTGGAGTAGTAGATATAGTACCAGGCTAGCAACCAGAAGCCTGTTGAGTCCCGCTTAGACACAAAGTCAACTGGGTGCTCTTGGTCCAGTCACTCTCTCTCAGCCCCTAGGAAGGAGGCAATGGCAAACCACTTCTGAAAATCAGGCCAAGAAAACCACAAGCAATGCTGGCTTGAAGACACAAATGAACAAGCAATGTTGGAAAACAGGAGTCTCTTAGGTAATCCTATGGAGTACTGGAGTATTTTGGAGTACTGGTTAAGGCACCAGGCTTAGTCATGAGGTCAGCTGGGGTCTGAAAAAGCAAAGACAATGGGATCTCCATGGCTTCAGAAGTTATGTCTGCCTCACCAACCATTCCATGGAGTTACTAAGTAGGGCCCATGCTGGTTTGGTTAGGGTCTTCTAGGAAGGAGGCCCAGATGTAGAAGTGTGTGATATTGCAATGTGTGTCTTGTTGTGGTGGTGAAAGATGAAGGATCTCCATGAAGGAAGTCCACTCCCAAAGGATAATGGAGACCCACATGCTTGAGTGGACACTACAAGTTGAAACGTTCTATTTTGATCTGGGGAAGAAAACTATTTAAACCACCGGTATGATATGTCAACCTTGCCTCCAGCGCAATAAACCTTGGGTACGTCTTCAGTACGTCTATGAAGGAGAGTGATAAACTCAACAACTAGAAGGCAGGGCCAATGAATCTCTGGAAATCTCTTGGAATCCTGGGAATAGCTTGCTCCAATAGAGAATATTTGTAGCTCAGGGTTGACATGATGGATCCTTTCTGAGCTTGATGGTTTTCTTGAAATGTTTCATTACCCAAACTAGGCAACATCATCAGTGCTGGAATGGTGTCCTAATTAGCTCTAATGTTACCTAGATAGGCCCTGAAACATCTGCAAGAAAAAAAAAAAGCAAGTTCAGAGAGTGCCAGGGATCACACAGGCATTAAAAGACGACGGAGTGCAATCCACAGAAGTCCAGAGAAGTGCAAATCTAGAAATTCAGGACCATGGAGAGGGACCAAGTACCGGCCCAGACAGTTCCTGGGTTGGGATTTAGGCTAATAAAGAAAATAACCAACTTTTCCCAGGTTTTTTTTTTTTTTTTTTTGCACATTGTATTTAAACGACAAAGCTTATCATTCCACGATCAGAAGATCAGCGATGTGGAGATCTGCCTTTTTTAGGGCTTAACAAAATCCAATTTAGTCAGGTCTAACTGTGCTGAATTGCTCAGTTCCAGTGGGGATTTTTTTTTTTTTTGGCCAGGGCAAAAATTGTAAAGATTCTGGATTCGGTGTCCCTTCCTTAATCTTATCTGTAGCCTTCTTATAAACGTCTGTCGATCAGAACTGGTTGGAATTTCTTGGAAATAAAGGAAGAAGTTCTTTTCTACTGCCAAATTGCATCTGTTGCTTGCAGGGTAGACTTCACTGCGTGCAACAGACCGAGGCGGGGAGGGGGGGGGGGCCCTTCAGCACAGGAAATACTAATCGGCGACTGTCAACACAAAAGAAGGGAGAGGAAAGATTTCCTGGCGTAAGGTAGGGAACCCAGAGCCCTCTCTGTCTGATAAGGTAGCACTGTTTGCTTTTCTGGGGCTCCTAATTGCTTTGAGCGGTTCTAGGAAATATCGCGTGTGGTTTAATCAATTGCTCCGGCTGGCGTCCGATGGTTGCTTCCCTCCTTCCACCTGCAGACTTTCTAGGAAGAATGATTGCCAGGAACTTTGTACAAAGCGGCTGGTGAGAAGATGAGGTCATGTCACCTTTTGTCAACCAGAGAGCAGGGATGCTGAAATTCCCTGCGCCCAAGCGCTGAGGTGGTCTTCAAACATCTGCATTCAAGTTAGCAACCGTTGGGAATCGGAGTTGGGTAGAAAGGGAGGTGTGTTTATTTACTCTCTGATGGAGTAAACGTTGCCCCTTTGTCCTACTGGGACAGTCACGTTCTAATTTCTTTTCTTTCTTTCTTTTTTGCCATTGCTTTTACGTTTCAAATTTTTTACTAGCTTTAACCAAATGTAACATCAACTACAAAAATGCAGAAGAAAATAATGGGAAAAGAAGGGAAGGGAAACAGAAGGGAAGAGTGTACAGGAAAGTGGGGGGAAAGAAAGAAAAAATGTTGACTTCCAAATCCTTTTGGTGCAGTAGAATGAGATAATAGCATCAAATCTCAGCTTTTTATTTTTTTATTTTTGTATAATAACTAGCTCAATACCTCTGCTTTACTACGAAAGTATGTGGTCGGGCTTAGTTTTTGGGGAGGAAAATAAGAGGAAAATATTCTGCCTCTGCCTACCAGCATCCATCGGTATTCATCTGGCTAGCGTCCTTTCAGTGTGTGAGAGAGTTGAGGGCTGTTTGGAAACGGAAACGGTATTTGCTGTGTGAGCAAGAAGGAGATAGCAAGGAGCTTGGGCGTGGCTTAGCTCAACTGTTCTGCACTAAAGCTGCTTGGTGCTGCTGTGAAACTGAAACTGCTCTGCTTTGCTTGTGTTTTGCCTTTGGAAGAGATTTCTTTCCAGGTGGGGGAGTAAGACTCCTTAGCATCAGAGCCTGTTAATAATAATAATATAGGAAATACTCTAAATGCTCTGATGGTGAAAAAAATCCTTTCTTAGTGAGCACCTAGAAGCCAAGAGGAAGATATGGGCCCAATCTCAAGTTTGTAGGCTTTACGGTTCTGGAGATTGTTGTGATGATGTAAGGGGTATTTCACTTTTATATATATAAGAAATAAGATATATACTAACCATTTCTATAACAACAAACCTACCAGCAAAACCCAAAATCAAAGTTTTGTTTTTTCTTTACCTCAAGCACAAAAGTCCAGATAGAAACATAATTTATTACGTTCTTTCCCCCCCCCCCAAATCAGAGCAATCAATTTGGCTGCCTCTGCTAACTCTATCCCACTTTTGCAGCCATTTGTCCATTATGGGGATCAAAATGTCCTTCCATCTTTTTGCCATTTCTTGAATGGAAGGGGTTATATAATCCTATTTCTCCCCCCGGAATCCTACAATGTCTCCCTGAGTACCAGCCCCCTTGCTCCAGCCTCTCCGTCTCTTAGTTTCCATCCAGAATTTTGTTCCTGGTTCTCTTCCAGTGATGAGATTCAAATTTTTTTTTTTTTTACTACCGTTCTGTGGCCATGGCTTGGTCGGTGTGGCATGGCTGGGTGGTCATGGCAGAGGAAAGATTCTGTAAAAATCTCCATTTCCTCTCCACCCAACTAACCTGCCTTCATTGAAGGCTTTCTTAATGAATTGGTTCCAGCAACGGAAGATTTTGATCTTGGATTGCACAGTATTTTTATCGATCGTTTTAATGATTATTTTCATTTTCTTAGACCCGAGCTGGCCAAGTGTATCTTGGCACTGGATTGGCAGTGTAGGTAGACCCCTTCTTCTCAAATTTCTTCTCGTGAGGATGGGATTGCAGCGTCCACAGTGGTTGCGATGCTTTGTGAGCGAGAGGGATCTTGGAGTCCTAGTGGAAAGTCACTGAAATATGAGCCAGCGAGTATGCTGCAACTGCCAAGGAAGCCAACACAATTCTAGGCTGCAGTAATAGAGGGATAGAATCAAGATCACACAAAGGATTAATACCAGGGATGGGATGTTCCCGGTTCTGCCCAGGTCTGTACAACTGGTAATGCACGCAAAACGTAAGTACCAGACTGGTAGTAATCCTGGTTGAATCCTCTCCCTGGTTAATGCCACTTTATAATGCTTTGGTAAGGCCACATTTGGAATATTGCATGTAGGTTTGGTCTCCATGATATAAGAAAAGATGTTGAGACTCTAGGAAAAAATTCAGGAAGAGCAACCAGGATGATTCGAGGACTGGAGGCTGAAACATATGAAGAACGGTTGCAAGAACTGGGCCTGACCAGTCTAATGAAGAGAAGGACCAGGGGAGATAGGGTAGCATCTTCCAATATTTGAGGGACTTCCCCAGAGAGGAGGAAGGGGTCAAACTATTCTCCAAAGCCCCCAAAGGCCAGACAAGAAACAATGGATGGAAACTGACCAAGGAGAGATTCAACCTGGAAATAAGGAGGAATTTTCTGACAGGGAGAAGAATCCACCCATGGAACAAAAGTTACCTTCGGAAGTTGTGGGAGCTTCATCCCTGGAGGCTTTCAAGAAGAGGTTGGACTCCCATCTGTCAGAAATGGTGTAGGGTCTCTTGCTTGGGTGGGGGTGGGATGGGGCGATTGGACTAGAAGACCTTCCAGGTCCCTCCCAACTCTGTTATTTCATTTTCTGGCATCCCGTTGTACCCTTTAGTTATTTTGGATGCGAGCTCTCAAAATCCATCACTCTGCCTAGGATTAATGAGAGTTGAAGCCAGAACATCTGGAGGACATCAGGGTTTGGTGGTCTGTTCCGTTGATTTCCATTCTCTTGTTTAACAGCCAACCATCTGCAGCCATGAAGAATGATGAATTTTCAATGAAGTGTCCCTCCGATGTGTGTTTTTCCCCATTTGTTTTCTTGGCCTTCCACAACCCTTGGCGTTCTTCCATGCTTTGCTGCTCTTTGTCTCTTCCATTGGCGGCATAGAGCATAGTAGGTTCAAACCGAGGGTGGCCAGGAAACTGAAATATGCCACGGGATACCCACTGTCTGTCCTCTTTTTAAAGAGGGGGGCAGGAGACCCCCCCTCCTCAAGCAACCATGAAAGCCAATCTGCTGAGTCCTCTGAAGGCAAAGAGCTAACCAGGCTTGGGTTTTCTAATGGATGGAAGGAGCAAATGGTGAACGATAAGCTCCGTTCAAGTAGATCTCGCGTGGGGACCCCCATGTCAGTCTGTGCTCCATTCAAAATGCAAGAAAGAAATACTCAGACTCCATAGGTTAGAGCAAAGATATCTTTTCCTGAAATTTGAAGTGGAAGCTCCAGGTAGAATTCTGAATCTAAGGAATTAGGCGCGCAGATCACATATACAAAGGGATGGAATTGTTCCGACCCCTCAAAGTTCAAAAGATTCTTCCCATTAAAAGTTCTGAATATGATCATGTGGGTATCTTCAGGTGGTGATGAGGCCTCTGCCCGTTGACCTTGACGTATTTTGATAAAGCTTCGCAGCTGCGCAAAGGAGAGAAAAGCTAGGCAAGGAAATAGAAACTTAAGAGCAGGAATTTATACTCCCCCCCCCCCGACTCCTCATTTATAGAATACAAGAATGTAACACCTCCAGTTCTCTTCCCAGACGCAACCCCTCCTCCCCCCGTTACTCAGGGCAGCCGAAAGATGCAAAGCAGTAGAAAAGATCTTGAAGGCTGACACCCCAGAAGGAACAGGTCCTCGACAGCTGGTTGATTGACATCATCTAGATTAGCCTGGTCCCCGAGGAGGATAGCTCTGCACCGATCATCATCTACAGCGGAGGTGGTATTCAACTAGTTTGGAACAGTTTTGCAGAACCGGTGGCGGAAATTTTGAGTAGTTGGGAGAAGCGGCCAATACCACCTTTGACTGGCCCCATCCACCCGCCTCCCATTGAGTCCCAGCTGATTGGTTGGGTCCCCTTTGGTTGCCCTTCACGGGAGAACGGAGCTGGAAAGCAGGTTAGTGGGGTGGGGAGGGAACAAGATTTTACAGTAACTTTCCCATGCCACGCCCACCAAGCCACGCCCACCAAGCCACGTCCACAGAACCCATAGTCAAAATTTTTGAATCCCACCACTGATCCACAGAGGGCATAGAGACCAGGTTATAGCTACAATACAAAGGATGAAAGATCCAGATGAAATACGTCAAGCTAGTCCTTGACTTATGGCCACCATTGAGCCCAAATTTTCTGTTGCTAAGTGAAACATTTGGGAAGTGAGCTTCACTCCCGTTTTACGACCTACCTTTCCAAGGTGGTTAAGTGAATTATTGCGGTTGTTAAGTTAGTAAATAGTCATTAAGTGAATCTGGCTTTCTTCCTTAATTTTGCTTGTCAGAACATTGTAAAAGGATGATCCTGGGATACTCCAACCATCATAAATATGAGTCCCCTGCCAAGAGTCCAGATTTTGATCACATGACCCTAGGGATGCTGCAACAGTCATAAGTTTGAAAAACAGCCATAGGTCTTTTTTTTCCCCAATGCCATCATAACTTAGAACGGTCACTAAATGAACTGCTGTAAGTCGAAGAGGCCTCCCTGCATCTAAAGTTTTGTGTCAACTAAAAAAATATTCTGTTGGTCTTTGAATTGCCAGCAGAAAGGGAGTGGGGGAAAGCAGTGCATTCCTTACATGCCTCAGATAATCGTCTTGGCAGCCAAAGCTGTTGGCATGCAAGATTATTACTGGAGAGCATGATTGATGACTCTTGGCTATGGATGTGTCTCATTGGAGAATATACATCCAGGGGGTGGAGGGAAGACCAGGCTCAAGGGGGAAATGAATGAAGTATTTTAGTGTCAGCTTCACCCAACTATCGCCAACATGGCCACTCCAAATAAAACAATTTGATTAACTCTGAGAGATGCGGCTAGAGACTTATGATTAGAATGGGGGTAGATTTGTCGGAACCCTGACATCTTGCTGATGATGATTCTGGGCCATCCAGGTAGACTTGTCTGGGAGTGAAGTCATGGCAACTGGAACTTATTTTCTTGCAGGTTTGAGATGTTCCACTACTCATCCAAGCAGCTTCTTCAGTCTGAACAAATTGTGAAGGGACTCTTGAGTAAGCAGAGGTAGAAGGCATTCCCTCAACTCTTGTCTCTACTTGCATTCTCCTAGGTCCCCTAACTTTGGCAACTTAAGAAAACCTGGCATGCTGGGGAATTCTGGGAGTTGAAGTCCACATAGCCTAAAGTTTGCCAAGGTTATGGAAACAGTGACCATGATGGCTGAAGACTTGGTTTCCCTGGGGAATTCTGGGAGATGCTGAAGTCCATGTACCTGAAAGTCGCCAAATTGATAAATATTGTATGTGTGTGTGTGTGTGTGTATGTGTGTGTGTGTGTGTGTGTGTATATATATATATATATACACACACACACACACACACACACACACATATATATATATATATATATATATATATATATATATATATTTTCTTAAGTTTTCGCGGGTACTTACATGTCTGGCATTCAGCTTTGTTCGGGTATTTTCCCACGTCATAGTAGTGGTGCTTTTAAAGTTGTAGCAACGTTTCAGCAGAATCTCATCTGCCATCATCAGGTTTCTGTATTCTGTATATCAGGCAACAGAAGCCTGATGATGGCAGATGAGATTCTGCTGAAACATTGCTACAACTTTAAAAGCACCACTACTATGACGTGGGAAAATACCCGAACAAAGCTGAATGCCAGATATATATATATATATATATATATATATATATATATATATATGTATATGTATATGTACATGTATATGTATATGTATATGTATATGTATATATGTATGTATATATGTATGTGTGTATGTGTGTGTGTATATGTATGATATTTAGGTTTCTTCGGGTATTTTCCCAGGTTGTATAGTTTGGTCTAGTGGTTAAGGTACAGGGCTAGAAACCAAGACATTATGAGTTCTAGTTCTGCCTTAGACATGACAGCCATCTGGGTGACTTTGGGTCAATCACTGGGAGATTGTGAGTTCTAGTCCTGCCTTATGTATGAAAGCCAGCTGGATGACTCTTGGTCAATCACTAGGAGATAGTGAGTTTCTAGTCGCATCTTAGCCAAGAAAGCCACCTGGATGACCTTGGGTCAATCATAGGGTCTCCTGCTTGGATGTGGGGTTGGACTAGATGACCTACAAGGTCCCTTCCAACTATGATTATCTGTTATCTGTTATCAGGAGACTGGGAGTTCTGGTCCCGGCTTAACCATGAAAGCTAACTGAGTGACTTTGGGCCAATCACCAAGAGACTGTGAGTTCTAGTCTCACCTTAGGTATGAAAGCCATTTGGGTAACCTTGGGCCAGGCCTTCTCTGCCCAGCCCATCACACAGGGTTGTTGTGGGGACAATAGGAGGAAGGAGCACCATTAGAAAGACAACCGCCTTGAGTTATTTACAAGACTAACGCAGGAAGAGTATAATTTGAAATAAGGAGTGAGCTTGCACTGAATTCAAGGGCTTCACTGCCAGCTGCATGGACGTGTCTGGCTTCCTCCCTCCACATTCCCAGCCTCTGGCAAGGAAAGAAGAGGAGAATTGAAACATGCATTTCTGCAAAACGATCCTTGTACGTCTCCCAAACAAGCAGAGGTGCGAGTAAAAGTGAACATGGGAAATGTTGGACTAGAAAGAGAACAGAAATGAATTCAAGGAGGGCCGGAAGGTGCCGTTTGCCATCCACAGGCGGCAAAGTCCAGACACTGATGGGCTCCTGATGGAAATGATGTTGGTTTGACAGAATCCAAAGCATGAGGCTCCATCTGGAGGGAGCCTCGGGTTTGGTTGGGCTTCTCCAGTGATGTTTTGCGCATTGGCAGATATTTTCTGACCTTCTAATCATCTATCAGCGCAGTGGTAGGATTCAAATGTTTTTACCACTGGTTCTGTGGGCGTGGCTTGGTGGGCGTGGCAGGGGAAGGATACTGTAAAATCCCCCTTCCCTGCCCACCCCACTAATAGCAATAGCACTAAGACTTTTATTCCACTTTATAGTGCTTTCACAGCCCTCTCTAAGCGGTTTACAGAGTCAGCCTCTTGCCCCCAACAATCTGGGTCCTCCTTTTACTCACCTCGGAAGGATGGAAGGTTGAATCAACCTGGAGCCCGGTGGGATTTTAATTGCCAAACTGCAGGCAGTCGGCAGTCAGCAGAAGTAGCCTTCAGGACTGCATTCTAACCGCTGGGCCACTGAGGCTCACTAACCTGATTTCCAGCTCTGTTCTCCTGAGCAGGGCAACCAAAGAAGACCCAGCCAATCAGCTGGGACTCAATGAGAGGCAGAGAAGAGATACGGGGTTGGCGGGGCCAGTTAGAGGTGGGATTGGCTGGTTCTCCGAACTACTCAGCATTTCTGCTCCTGGTTCTCCAGAAATGGTCAGAACTGGCTAAATACCACCTCTGCCTCCTTGTTCTCTGAGGAGAGGCTAGTGAACACTAAGACTTGGGACCCCCTCCTATACGTTATACACTCTCACCCTCTAAGCAAAGTTTCTGTTAGGTTATCAGAGAAGGGCAGAACTATCCTGTTTCTCCAACAATACGGCCTCCCCCAATAGGAAGTCCCAGCATGTTTTATAGGCATGAAATGAAATTAAGCCCCTCCATCCCCCAAATTAAGGCCTATATTAAAAAATGCAAAATGGGGGGGGGGAATAGTGGGGGGGGGCTTGCCGTTAGGAAGTACTTTTGTTTCACACCCGGATATGGTGCTGCCTGCGTTGACCCCGATACGAAGTGCTCCACCAATGCCGAGGTCAACATCCAAGCTGTTGCTGCCCGCCCGAAGATGCAAGGGGGGGGGGGGAGGGAATTAAGTCACCTAGACGGCCTAGCCGTTTTTTCGGGGCTCAAAAAAAAAAAAAAAAAAAAAAGAGCCGGCCTTATTGTATGAGAAACACGGTAATAGTTCTACAGCTTTTTTGAACTCTCTTATCATCTGCCGGTTGAATGCAGCTGTTTTCTTCTCCCTCAGTTTTATTGAAACATCTTGGCAGCTTTTGTGAAGGCTTGGAGATTGTTTGGCTTTCATTTCTCTGCTTGCTGGGAAAATCTTGGCTCTTTCTCACCCAGTTTTCCATAGGGACCTATGAGGAATCCCTGAAAGGTCTACTTCTTAATTATTGCTTCCAAAACACAGCCTTGATCTTTAAAAGTCAGGAGTATCTAGGCCTCAAAATCCAGTCCAATCTAGAAAACACCCACAGGGTTTGTGTATCTGACTACACTTTTGCAACCCAGTTCAGATCCAATGGCCCCTTTAAAAGGGCTTAATATTTTATGCAGCATAGAGCTAAAGAAAGACTAAACAATCTTAAGGGTGTTTTCCTGTGAACACGTGACACCTTTAGTCGTCGCTCTCTAGGTTATACTCAGATAAAACATCAAGATTCAGAAGGATCTTGACAGAGTTGAACAGTGGGCCCTGTCCAATTGGCTGCAGTTCAGTGTGGTGAGAAAAGTTAAAGGTAAAAGTTCCCCTCCTTGCACATCCGTGCTGGTCATTTCCTGCTCTCGGGGGCGGTGCGCATGTCCGTTTCAAAACCGAAGAGCCATCGCTGTCCGAAGACGTCTCCGTGGTCATGTGGCCGGCATGACTAAAAGCCGAAGACGCACGGAACGGTGTTACCTTCCCACCAAAGGGGTCCCTAGTTTTCTCCCTGCATTTTTACATGCTTTCAAACTGCTAGGTTGGCAGAAGCTGGAAGAAGTAACAGGAGCTCACTCCGTGATGCGGCGCTAGGGATTCAAACTATCGAACTGCCGACCTTCCTGATCGACAAGCTCAGCATCTTAGTCACTGAGCCACCGTGTCCCTGAGAAAAGTTAAGATCCTACAAAAAAGATCTAGCAGAGGGGGAGGGATATGACATCATCTATCTCCAGTCTACAACACAGTCCTTTCAACACTTCCACCCATTTGTACCATTCAGGTGACCTTGAGGACACAGATAAACCTCCAAGTGGCCTCAATGACCCTCTAAAAGGATGCAAATGACCAGCTGTCTGCAAGGAATATAAATCCTTCCATTCTCCACCACCTTGTCAGAGCTGAAGAAGCTTCTTGGATGAGAAGCAAAACATCTTCAAAGAAAAATCAGAAAGTCCAGTGGCCTCTTGAAGAAACACCTTTGGGAAAACCATGACCTGGAGGTCTGACAATCTCCATAGACATTAAGATCCTACAATGAGGCAGGAAAAAAACAATGAGCAGGTAACTCTGGGAGGGATATTGGAGTCTTTAGTGGACAAGCACTTAAGTATGAGCCAGTCATGTGCTGCAGCTGCCCAAAAGGCCAATGCAATCCTAAGGTGCATCAATGAAAGGATAGTATCAAGACCATGAGAAGTGATAATACTGCTTTATACCAGGGATCATCAAACTTTTGGACCTCAGGGACCACCAAACTCATAATTTTAAATCCCACGGACCAAAGACCCAAAAATGTCTGCAGGAAAATTCCCCACCCTGTTTTCCTACCAATTGGTCGTTCTTTATTTGGGATCGCAGGATACCGTCTCCAGCTCTGTTCTCAGGGGGAGAGAGGAAGAGAGAGAGACTTTTGGCTTCATGCAAGGAAAGCAGCAGAAGCTGCAGAAGTCTTTCTTTCTCTCCCCCAAACTCTGCCAGAAATGAGTCTTTATGAGACTTGTCGTGCCGGCGCAGCCTCTTGGAGCAGGAGGCCTTGCAGGGTCCCAGAAACTCATTTCTGGAGATGGTGTTTGATTTCATTGTACAGGGTGCAATGACAATCAACTAAGCTAAACTAAACTAAAAGAGCCTAACGCTGGGAAAGATTGAGGGCAAAAGAAGAAGAAAGGGATGACAGAGAAGGACGAGGCTGGATGGAGTCCCTGAAGCAGTCGGCATGAGCTTCAATGGACTCAGACGATGGTGGAGGAAGGCCTGGAGGAACGTTGTCCATGGGGTCACGATGGGTCGGATACGACTACGCCACGAACAACAACAACAGCCACATATACAAATGCAGCATTTCTGCCTGTGTGTGTGGCTTCTTTCCTGTCTCCACTTAAGTGACTTTCCTAGTTATGTGGAGCCAAGCAGTCGGGGATCCCACATTTCTCTGAGCAATGTGCAGAGATTTTATCCTTGGTTTCTTGGAGAGATAAAAGAGAGAGAGAGATAGACAGAGAGAGAGAGAGAGAAAGATGCTTCTTTGAGAATCTCTTCACCCAAGGAAGAACATCAAGCCGCCCATTCAGGCAGCGGGAGCCTGGTACCCCTGATGCCTCGTTAAATCACATACGCTGTAATGATTCAATTATACTCTGCTCTCATTAACTTGAGTTACAGGGCAATTGGATCCCATTTTTGAGGGGAAAGTCTTCCTTTTGTTGTGATGAAATAAAAGCACACACTTTCGCACCCCACCGCAATTAACTCTCTTCACCTCTCCCAGGGTGATATTTTGCATGTTCTGAGAAGTCAATACCATGCAAATAAGAGATCAGAACACCCCGTGTAGGTGTGGAGTACAATGCACACACAGGCACACATAAGAACCTCCCCCCGCTGCTTCAGCTTCTCATTCTGGCGTCGTATACCTGAATATCACCAACTTTGGCACCTTTTCCCTTAAACACTTCAAACAGAATCGAAATGGCATCTATATGGAAGCCGGGAGGGGTGTTTTGCAGCTGTTAATGGATCGAGCCAAGGGTCTTCTTTGTAGCTGATGGTTAACTAACAATTTACTTTTCATTGATATGCTCTTTTGCCACTGTATCTTATTCTGGGGTCTTCTATCCAGATTATGGAGCTGGGTCCATAGCTGCTTAGCTGTTTGCAGAATAGGAAGAGAAGATGGAGATTGGGAGATGAGAGAGAATAGAATAGAATGGAATGGAATAGAATAGGAATTCTTTATTGGCCAAGTGTGATTGGACACACAAGGAATTTGTCTTTGGTGCAAATGCTCTCAGTGTACATAAAAAAAAGGTACATTTATCAAGAGTCGAGAATCATCAGGTACAATGCTTAATGATAGTCATAGGGTACAATAAGAATAGAATAGAGTAGAGCAGAATAGAATAGAAACAGAACATAGAAATTAGAATAGCATAGCATTCTTTATTGGCCAAGGGTGATTGGACACACAAGGAATTTGGTGCAAATGCTCTCGGTGTACATAAAAGAAAAGATACATTTGTCAAGAGTCAAGAATCATAGGGGACAATACTTAATCATAGCCATAGGGTACAATAAGCAATCCAATCATACTAGGAAACAATCAATATAAATCGTAAGGATATAAGCGACAAAGTTACAGTCCTACAATCACAAGTGGGAGGGGATGGGGGATAAGGAGTGATGGAAAGATTAATAGTGATAGTAATGCAGACTTAGTAAATAGTTGTGCAGTGTTGAGGGAATTATTTAGCACAGTGGTTGCCAACTGGTGGGCCGTGGCCCACGAGAAAATTTTGGTGGTCTGCAGAGAAATGTTACCCCCAGAGCACCCCTCAAAGCAATTCATCCAGGCTGTACGGGAACACAAGGCTGCGCTGCCCACATGACCCGCAGGAACCCTCCCTGCCCACTCACTCCTGACCTGGCAAACTTGCCTGCTAAGTTGCTATCTTTCTTTCCCCCCCCCAACTATCAGCTGTTCTGCTGTGCCGGGAGATTTAGATTAGCTAGAAAGCAGGAAACCATTGGATTTCTTGCTTTCTAGCTAAGCTTTACATCTTTGGCTCCGCTTTTAAGCAGAACTGAACTTTCCTTAGGACTAAAGCTTCTGTTATTCAGTGCAGGTAGCTGATGGCAGAATCATAGATCTCTGAATCAGTCTGTGAGCAGCTCAATCTGCCTGCCTGCTTTGCCTGATTTTGGGTAAAAGTTGCTCTTTTTTTAATAAAAAAAATCAATATTTACATAAATGGTGTGTTGTGAGTTAATTTTGTGTTTGCTTGCAAGCAAATTTTATGTGACAGACACAGATAGTGTCTTTGAATCTGTGATTCTGTGAGCAAATCAATCTGCCTGCCAGCTTTACCTGATTTTGGGTAAAAGTTGATCTTTTTTATATAAAAATTCAATATTGACTTAAATATTTATAATATTTACAAACAAGCCATGCCCAGCCAGTCACATGCCTGCCAAGCCACACCCACAAATTAGGCCCCACCCAAGAACTTGTTAAGAAATTTGAATTCTACCCCTGCCTCTGTGTGTGTGTGTGTGTGTATGTGAGAGAGAGAGAGAGAGGGAGGGAGGGAGGGAGGGAGATAGAGAGAGGTTAGATCAGATCTCTCTCTCTCTCCCCCACCAATGTCAGCAAGCCACCATAAATCAAAATTCATATTAGTGGTCCCCGGGATGTAAAATTATGAGTTTGGTGATCCCTGAGGTCCAAAAGGTTAGCGACCTCTGATTTAGCAGAGTGATGGCATGGGGGAAAACTGTCCTTATGTCTAGTTGTTGTGGTGTGCAGTGCTCTATAGCATCATTTTGATGGAAGGAGTTGAAACAGTTTATGTCAAGGATGTGAAGGGTCTGTAGATATTTTCACAGCCCTCTTTTTGACTCGTGTAGGATACAGGTCCTCCATGGAAGGCAGGTGGGTAGTAATTGTTTTTTTTGGCAGTCTTAATTACTCTCTGGAGTCTGTCTCATTGGGTTGCAGAACCAAACCAGACCATTATAGAAGTGCAGATGATAGAGGGAGGGAGGGGGGAGAAACAGAAAAAGAGAAAAAGAGGGAGAGAGAGAGAGAGAGAGAAATTGGGGTTGAGATTGAGTTAAGAGGTCCTTGGCACTCTCTGAGCTTGGTTGTTGGTTTTTTGCAGGCATTTCGTTACCTAAACTAGGTAACTTCATTGCTAAGCAACAACATCAGACTGATGATGTTACCTAGTTGAGTCATAAAATGTCTGCAAGAAAACTACCAAGCTCAGAGAGCACCAAGACCCCTCATTTCAACCGTTAGCTGCCAATATTCTCCTTTATTAAGATTGAATTTCCTTCCACTTAGTTTTTTGGGCCACTGCTCTGCTCTTCAGTGGTTACTCTGATACAAGTGAGTTGAGTTTGGATAGGGTCCTTTATGTTTGTGCTCCATGCATTGGGAGAACTTTGGGGTCTAATCACACAAAGCTACTCTACTCTACTCTACTCTACTCTACTCTACTCTACTCTACTCTACTCTACTCTACTCTACTCTACTCTACTTCAGGGGTCCCCAACCACCGGGCCCCGGACCGGTACCGGTTCGTGGAACATTTTCTACCGGGCCGCTGGTTTGCTGGGCGCCACCATCTTGTTTTGATGAGAAAATGCTTCTGGTGAGCTTTTCCGGTTGGAAAATGGCATTTGGGTCCTGAAGGAATCCTCACGCCTTAGTTTCATTGAAGAGAGTGCAGCGGCTTTGAACGAAACTAAGGCGCGAGGATTCTTTCAGCACCCAAGGCAAGGCGAGCCGAGCGACTGTCCCAAAGCCCATCGACAAAGGTACAAAGGAGGAGTTGAAGGTGGCGGGGAGAAGCGGGGGACGGCTGGCTGGCTGGTTGCTTGGCTCCCCTTGCCTTGTTATGCGTTGCTGATGCTGGTACCAGGCCGCGGATCATTTTGTGATGCCGGTACTGGGCCGTGGCACAAAAAAGGTTGGGGGCCACTGCTCTACTCTACTCTACTCTACTCTACTCTACTCTACTCTACTCTACTCTACTCTACTCTACTCTACATTCCAATATTCTACTGTACTCTCTACTCTCTACTCAAAATCTCTGTATAGAACCTGATTCCTAGAATCTAGATGGATTCATGTCTCTTAGTAATGATAGTGAGAGTTTGCCACTGCTTACTTCTGGGTATTTTTTCAAAACTTCTCCATTTAACCCAGCCTTGGGTTTAATAGTTAGATTCCAATCAAATTTCCAACCAGCCTTGACCCTCCTTAGCTTTCAAAGCCAGACCAGGCCACCAGGAAGATGCTGCCACTGATGAATATAACCAGGGTGTCAAGGACAATTCACACACCATTTTTTTTGTCCATGAACACCCTCTCTTATGTAAAAGAAAGTCTATCAATTATAATTTATAAGTATTACAAGAAATTAATTACTTTATCTGGTTCCCAGGGCACTGATTAAAAAGTACATTTGTAAATTATATTACCAGAGCTGTCCCTCAACTATGATGTATGTATATTCATATTCAGATAGGAAGTTACAAAAACTCTCAAAGGGGTAGTACAAGATCAGAGGAAGTGCAGAGACCTGGCCATTGAATTGCCAAGAGTCAAACTTGATTGAATGGATAACATCTTCATCATCCATCATCATCCATCATCATCACCACAATATAATTTTCTAGGGAAGAAAATTGGAAGTAGTTCCCATTTTTCAAGGATGCTTTTCATCTTTTCAAGTGTCTGGCCTACAACAATGAGATTTCTGTGACCCTCCATCCCAAGGACTAACTCAATCTGAATTAGTTGTTTTTCTAAAATCAGCCAATATTGTCTCTAGGCTACCATCAAGCCTATTTATTGGGACAAGTCAAAAAAGTATAAGTGGTGGATATATCTTTGTGGGTTAGAGCCTCTTTTAAATATTCATTCATAAGGTGGTGATGGCTATCACCTGCTGCTATCTAGGTTAGCATAAAACCATTGTACTAATTAGACTGTCAACTCATAAAATATTTCTATGCCCATTTTATTTACAGAAAGTTGAGGGGGGGAGGAGTTTGAAAGAGCAGTGCAGCAGTTTGGAATCGAAAGCACATTCTATTCATATCTTGCAGAGATTGTAACTAGGCAACCGGAGTTTCTGCCACACAAATCTCTAATTGGAGAACGTGATTGATGACTCTTGGCTATGGACGTGTTTTGTTGGAGAATATGATTGTGATGCACCCAAAGGATTGGGGAGAAACCAGGGTCAAGTGTGACAGTGAATTACATGTCTAAGAATTGGCTTCAAACAGGTCCTGCCGACATGTTCGTTCCTGATAAATTCTTGATAGGTTTTGAAGCTTGAGGCCCATGATTTAATTAGGGCAACTGCCAGAATCCTGACATAGCCAGGGCAAAGAAGACACGGAGAACAATGAGGCTGAAGGTTTGTTCTCCAAGCTTGTGGGTTGGTTTCTGAACATTGTGTTACCAGCTAGGTAACATCTTCAGTGGAGTTTAGTTCAGTGTCGGTGTTCTTCTGCTGATAAAGGCTTCGTGTGGTCAGTGGGTTGTGTGATGGGGAGGTCACATCGTGAGGAGGGTCAATCTTCTGATGGGTCTTGTGATGGGTTAGGTGTGGGTCACATCAAATGATGGTTTTGTGATGGATCTTCTGATGGGCCTTGTAATGGGTCAGGTGTGGCTCACATCAGGTGAGGGTTTTGTGATGGATCTTCTGATGCTCTTTTGATGGGCCAGGTGTGGGTCACATCAGGTGAGGGTCATTGAGAGATGAAATGCTGTTGGGGTTGTGTGGGTTGGTTGAGTGTCGGTTGAGCGTTGGTTGTGTGTCAGTTCAGTGTTGAGAGAATGGGAATCATAATTTTGGGCACAAAGGAGAACAATTCTTAAGCTACTTTTTGTTTTCAGGGAAGGAAAGAGACAACGATGTGCAATGGAGTTCTACTTACTTGGTGATCATTCCTCTCTCTCTCTCTCTCTTTGCATTAAAAAAACAGAAGGGCAAATGTCAATAGAGAAGAACATCCTGTATCTCTTTCTGACTAATCACGACATGACAGTTATGAACTTTATTGAAGGGAGGATGACTTGTCCAGTGACAAATGACATCCAGTTATGTTGTTACTCCCAATTGTCCTTTTACAAAATTGTAGACTAGAATTTAGAGCAAGGAGAAGGAACTGCCCAGTCTGGTTCTTTGCTTGTTTTTTACTCCTTGAAGTAGTTAGGAAGTCCTTTTGACAAAAGGGGATTTGGTGAGAAGGACACTCTCAGGAATCTCTATCTGCTATTCTTCTGGCTCTTAATCACAACTCAGCAACTTTTCATTTTTGTTTAAAAAAATTCTCCTGTAGGTGAAGTCCAAGAGAAAAGAGGACTGTAATTCAGCACCATCTTTAGTGAGTCACTTTGGTTGACCTCTTAATCTGTTTCTTAAAAACGATGAAAAATGAAGAAGAAATAGAAATGAAATATATAGAAATAGAATCAAAATCATGTGAGGTGATACTGCTACTTTATAATACCTTGGTAAGACCACACTTGAAATATTGCATCCAGTTTTGGTCATCATCTATCTATCTATCTCCATCTCCATCTCCATCTCCATCTCCATCTCCATCTCCATCTCCATCTCCTATCTGTCTGTCTGTCTGTCTGTCTCTCTGTCTATCTATCTATCTATCTATCTATCTATCTATCTATCTATCTATCTATCTATCTATCTATCTATCATCTATCATCTATCTATCTATCTATCTATCTATCTATCGAT
Organism: Hydrophis major; assembly: GCA_033807585.1. Taxonomy (NCBI): domain Eukaryota; kingdom Metazoa; phylum Chordata; class Lepidosauria; order Squamata; family Elapidae; genus Hydrophis; species Hydrophis major. The sequence continues at coordinate 4,561,309 of CM066332.1, forward strand.
TTATCTAAGGCTCTAGAAAGAGTACAGAGAAGAGCAACTAAGATGATTAGAAAACTGGAGGCTAAAACATATGAAGAACAGTTGCAGGAATTGGGTATGTCTAGTCTAATGAAGAGAAGGAGTAGGGGGGACATGATAGCAGTCTTCCAATATCCAAGGGGCTGCCCCAAAGAAGAGGGAGCCAAGCTATCCTCCAAAGCACCTTTAAGGCAGGACAAGAAACGATGTATGGAAACTAATCAGGGAGAGAAGCAACCAAGAACTAAGGAGAAATTTCCTGACAGTTAGAACAATTAATCTATGGAACAGCTTGCCTCCAGAAGTTGTGGGTGCTTCATCACTGGAGGCTTTCAAGGAGAGACTGGACAGCCATTTGTCGAAAATGGCATAGGTTCTCCTGCTTGAGCAGAGGGCTAGACTAGAAGGCCTCCAAGGTCTCTTCCAATTCGGTTATTCTGTTAAACAAATCATTTCTTCTGACCATTACATCTATAAGCATCTTTTCATGATTTCCATTGGTGTCAATCCACTCTCTGTCAACTTGTAAAGCAATCCTATGCCTGTTTTTGAGTTGCCATAAACAAGGGGGGGTGGGGGTGGAAATCTGAAAGAGCAGTACAGCAGTTTAAAACCAGAAATACATTCCACCCTTATCTTAAAAAGATTGTAGCTAGGCTACCAGATCTTCTGCCCTTGGAAATCCTTAATTGGAGAATGTGATTGATGACATCCAGCCCGTGAACGTGCTTCATTGGAAAATCTGATTTATGATACACCCAGGTAGGAGGGGAGAAACAGGGTCACAGATTACTGTGAATTACGTATGCCAGAGTTGGCTGCATAGAGGCTAGTGCTGGACATGTTGCTCCTAGTCAATCTTCTGGATTCGTTTGAAGCTTGGCTTGAGGATCATGATTTAATTAGGGCAATCACTGGAATCCTGACAGTCTCTTTGCCAGTACTCCATAACATAATGCTTTCTGCTTTTAGCTCACAAGTACATCTTATTTTATGCTCATCCTCTTTCCATTCCTTCTCTTGGACATAATACTTTTTCATATGGAACTTTGACTTCCTTCAGTCCTCGTGTTTCTGTTCTCATCTATTTACAGTTTTTAAAAATCTTTTCTTTCTTCTGCTTCTTCCCTCAAGATCCACTCCTGCCATAATTGAAAAATGGGCATATTTACAATGTCTCATCACCCTCGCGTTCATCACTGACGCTTTCAGTCTGATACGATAAGCCGTCAAATTAATTGTGCTTTCTGATTTTATTCATTTTTTTTTTTTGCCATGTGCACATATGGATTAGACATGGTCACAGCATATTTTGGAAATAAAGAGACCCTTTTCTTAGCAGATACTCAGCAAACATCCCTGGACTTATATATTTTCTATTCTTTTATTTATTTTGCAGTATAATGTACTGCAGTTATTCCAAAAGTCACATAATTTTTCTCAAAGAAATAATAATAATTGTGTCGGTTTCTTCTGTTTTCCATGAAATCTAGGATGTGACTTTCACCAAAGGAGGAACTGAAAGTCCCCCCCCCAATAATCAATCAATACATAAAAATGAATAAATGAAAGAGTTATCGAATAAAGGTAGTCCTCGAATTATGACCACAATTGAGACCAAAATTTACGTTGATAAATGAGACATTCATGAAGTGAGTTTGGGGCCATCTTACGACTTTTCTTCCCACTGTTGTTAAATGAATCACTGCAGTTGTTAAATTAGTAACACAGTGGATCAGTGGATCTGGCTTTCCCATCGACTTGGCTTGTCGGACGATCACAAAAAGGGATCACGTGACCCTGTCATTAGTACCATGTTTCCCTGAAAATAAAACCCTGTCTTATATTTTTTTGCCACCCAAAAAGGCAGCAGGTCTTATTTTCGGGAGATATCATCCACTCGCTGTCGGAGGCCTTCAGGAACTTCTTCTTTCCTGAAGGCCTCTGCAGCCTCAGGATCGATCCTGAGCTTTGTTATCAACTCCAGAGGCCTTCAAGAAAGCCTTGCCGGCCTTGCTGACTGCAGAAGAAATGGGCCGGCAAGGCAGGTGTCGGGGGGTGCCAGGCCTGGCTACGACTGTCCAAAAGTAAGGAGTAGGGCAGCTCCACCCACCCCCATCCCCAATCGAGTTTAATTTTTACCCCTCCACTCTGGAGTGGGTGGGGTCTTCATTAGGGCTTATTTTTTGGGGGTAGGGCTTATATTAGGCGCAGGTGTAAAAATCAAGCTAGGACTTACTTTCAGGGTAGGTCATATTTTCAGGGAAACAGGGTACATGCCAGTTGCCAAGCATTCAATTTTTGATCGCATGACCATGGGCATACTAAAACGGTCATAAGGGTGAAACAGGGTTGTAAGTCACTTGTTTCTGTGCCATTGTAACTTTGAACTGTCACTAAATGAATGATCATAAGTCAAGGATTACCTGTATTCTTCTGGAGGTAGCTGGGCCCCGAGCCCTTCTTAGGGACTGGAAAGATGTTTGGCACCCTTTATGCGGTTTCTTCCAAGGATTGTGTATTACGTTGCCCACCCAGTGCGTTTAACATCTTAGCCTTAAGAAATATCCCACAGTGACTAATGGGATGGGGACATATGTACTGTACATGATTAATGGGATGGATTTTCTTGCTGGGTAAATGATGATAAATGTTGGAGCTCCCACTGTATGCGGTTTGTTTTCACTTCACTATTTCCCTTGCCTTTATTTGTTGTGAAGTGTATTTTTCAAGGGGTTCCAACCAAGCCATGATTTGGAAATACCTGAAGCAGAAGGAATTTTCACTGGCAAGGTGTGGCATTGAGCATATAGATAGTTCTTGACTTATGGCCACAATTGAGCTCAAAATTACTGTTTTTAAGTGAGACAATTGTTAAGTGAAATATCTATGGAGCTTCTCAGTCATCCAGGTCATGGTTATCCCAAAGGTAATTTTTCTCCCCCTTCCTTCCTTCCTTCCTTCCTTCCTTCCTTCCTTCCTTCCTTCCTTCCTTCCTTCCCCCCTCTTTCCTTCCTTCCTTTCCTTCTTTCTCTCCCTCTCTCTCCTTCTTTCCTTCCTTTCTTTGTCTCTCCTTCTCCCTCCCTCCCTCCCTCCCTTCCTTCTTTCCCCCTCTTTCCTTCCTTCCCTTCCTTCCTTTTCTCCCTCTCTCTCCTTCTTTCCTTCCTTTCTTTGTCTCTCCTTCCTTCCTTTCTTCCTTCCTTCCTTCCTTCCCCCCTCTTTCCTTCCTTCCTTTCCTTCTTTCTCTCCCTCTCTCTCCTTCTTTCCTTCCTTTCTTTGTCTCTCCTTCTCCCTTCCTCCCTCCCTTCCTTCTTTCCCCCTCTTTCCTTCCTTCCTTTCCTTCTTTCTCTCCCTCTCTCTCCTTCTTTCTTTCCTTTCTTTGTCTCTCCTTCTCCCTCCCTCCCTCCCTTCCTTCTTTCCCCCTCTTTCCTTCCTTCCTTCCCTTCTTTTTCTCCCTCTCTCTCCTTCTTTCCTTCCTTTCTTTGTCTCTCCTTCCTTCCTTCCTTCCTTCCTTCCTTCCTTCCTCCCTTCTTTCCCCCTCTTTCCTTCCTTCCTTTCCTTCTTTCTCTCCCTCTCTCTCCTTCTTTCCTTCCTTTCTTTGTCTTTCCTTCCTTCCTTCCTTCCTTCCTTCCTTCCTTCCTTCCTTCCTTCCTTCCTTCCTTCCTTCCCCCCTCTTTCCTTCCTTCCTTTCCTTCTTTCTCTCCCTCTCTCTCCTTCTTTCCTTCCTTTCTTTGTCTCTCCTTCTCCCTCCCTCCCTCCCTTCCTTCTTTCCCCCTCTTTCCTTCCTTCCTTTCCTTCTTTCTCTCCCTCTCTCTCCTTCTTTCCTTCCTTTCTTTGTCTCTCCTTCTCCCTCCCTCCCTCCCTTCTTTCCCCCTCTTTCCTTCCTTCCTTCCCTTCTTTTTCTCCCTCTCTCTCCTTCTTTTCTTCCTTTCTTTGTCTCTCCTTCCTTCCTTCCTTCCTTCCTTCCTTCCCCCCTCTTTCCTTCCTTCCTTTCCTTCTTTCTCTCCCTCTCTCTCCTTCTTTTCTTCCTTTCTTTGTCTCTCCTTCCTTCCTTCCTTCCTTCCTTCCTTCCTTCCTTCCTTCCTTCCTTCCTTCCCCCCTCTTTCCTTCCTTCTTTTCCTTCTTTCTCTCCCTCTCTCTCCTTCCTTCCTTCCTTCCCCGCTCTTTCCTTCCTTCCTTTCCTTCTTTCTCTCCCTCTCTCTCCTTCTTTCCTTCCTTTCTTTGTCTCTCCTTCTCCCTTCCTCCCTCCCTTCCTTCTTTCCCCCTCTTTCCTTCCTTCCTTTCCTTCTTTCTCTCCCTCTCTCTCCTTCTTTCCTTCCTTTCTTTGTCTCTCCTTCTCCCTCCCTCCCTCCCTTCCTTCTTTCCCCCTCTTTCCTTCCTTCCTTTCCTTCTTTCTCTCCCTCTCTCTCCTTCTTTCCTTCCTTTCTTTGTCTCTCCTTCTCCCTCCCTCCCTCCCTTCCTTCTTTCCCCCTCAACCTTCCTTCCTTTCCTTCTTTCTCTCCCTCTCTCTCCTTCTTTCTTTCCTTTCTTTGTCTCTCCTTCTCCCTCCCTCCCTCCCTTCCTTCTTTCCCCCTCTTTCCTTCCTTCCTTCCCTTCTTTTTCTCCCTCTCTCTCCTTCCTTCCTTCCTTTCTTTGTCTCTCCTTCCTTCCTTCCTTCCTTCCTTCCTTCCTTCCTCCCTTCTTTCCCCCTCTTTCCTTCCTTCCTTTCCTTCTTTCTCTCCCTCTCTCTCCTTCTTTCCTTCCTTTCTTTGTCTCTCCTTCCTTCCTTCCTTCCTTCCTTCCTTCCTTCCCCCCTCTTTCCTTCCTTCCTTTCCTTCTTTCTCTCCCTCTCTCTCCTTCTTTCCTTCCTTTCTTTGTCTCTCCTTCTCCCTCCCTCCCTCCCTTCCTTCTTTCCCCCTCTTTCCTTCCTTCCTTTCCTTCTTTCTCTCCCTCTCTCTCCTTCTTTCCTTCCTTTCTTTGTCTCTCCTTCTCCCTCCCTCCCTCCCTTCCTTCTTTCCCCCTCAACCTTCCTTCCTTTCCTTCTTTCTCTCCCTCTCTCTCCTTCTTTCCTTCCTTTCTTTGTCTCTCCTCCCTCCCTCCCTTCTTTCCCCCTCTTTCCTTCCTTCCTTTCCTTCTTTTTCTCCCTCTCTCTCCTTCTTTTCTTCCTTTCTTTGTCTCTCCTTCCTTCCTTCCTTCCTTCCTTCCTTCCTCCCTCCCTCCCTCCCTCCCTCCCTCCCTCCCTTCTTTCCCCCTCTTTCCTTCCTTCCTTTCCTTCTTTTTCTCCCTCTCTCTCCTTTTCTTTTTTTCTTTGTCTCTCCTTCCTTCCTTCCTTCCTCCCTCCCTCCCTCCCTCCCTCCCTCCCTCCCTTCTTTCCCCCTCTTTCCTTCCTTCCTTTCCTTCTTTTTCTCCCTCTCTCTCCTTCTTTTCTTTTTTTCTTTGTCTCTCCTTCCTTCCTTCCTTCCTTCCTTCCTTCCTTCCTTCCTTCCTTCCTCCCTCCCTCCCTCCCTCCCTCCCTCCCTTCTTTCCCCCTCTTTCCTTCCTTCCTTTCCTTCTTTTTCTCCCTCTCTCTCCTTCTTTTCTTCCTTTCTTTGTCTCTCCTTCCTTCCTTCCTTCCTTCCTTCCTTCCTTCCTTCCTTCCTTCCTTCCTTCCTTCCTTCCCCCCTCTTTCCTTCCTTCCTTTCCTTCTTTCTCTCCCTCTCTCTCCTTCTTTTCTTCCTTTCTTTGTCTCTCCTTCCTTCCTTCCTTCCTTCCTTCCTTCCTTCCTTCCTTCCTTCCTTCCTTCCTTCCCCCCTCTTTCCTTCCTTCCTTTCCTTCTTTCTCTCCCTCTCTCTCCTTCTTTCCTTCCTTCCTTCCTTCCTTCCTTCCTTCCTTCCTTCCTTCCTTCCTTCCTTCCTTCCTTCCCCGCTCTTTCCTTCCTTCCTTTCCTTCTTTCTCTCCCTCTCTCTCCTTCTTTCCTTCCTTTCTTTGTCTCTCCTCCCTCCCTCCCTCCCTCCCTTCCTTCTTTCCCCCTCTTTCCTTCCTTCCTTTCCTTCTTTTTCTCCCTCTCTCTCCTTCTTTTCTTTTTTTCTTTGTCTCTCCTTCCTTCCTTCCTTCCTTCCTTCCTTCCTTCCTTCCTCCCTCCCTCCCTCCCTCCCTCCCTTTTTCAAGAGGCAACTAGACTTCCTGATTTTCCTTCAAAGACATTTCTCTTCTCATCCAAGGAGCTTCTTCAGCTTGGACTGTGGCCTCAATGACCCTCTAAAAGGATGCAAATAACCAGCTGTCTGCAAGGGGTATAAATCCATTCCCCACCATCCTCTCAGAACTGAGAAAGCTTCTTGGATGTGAAGTGAAACGTCTTCAGACAAAAATCAGTAAATCCAGTTGCCTCTTGAAAAAATAAAGCACCTTGATAAGTTAATAAGTGCATTTTGCCTCATTTTATGACCTCTCTTGCCAAAGTTGTTAAAGGAAACATGGCAGTTGTTAAATTAGTAACATGGTCGTTACATGAATCTGGCTTCCCATGTTGACTTTGCTTCTCAGAAAGTCACCAAAGTCAACATGACCCCAGGGGACACTGCAACCATCGTAAATATGAGTCAGTTGCCAAGCATCCAAATTTTAATCTCGTAAACATGGGGATGCTGCAACCGCCGTAAGTGTGAGAAATCATATTTTTCAGTGACTTCAAACAGTCACTAAATGAATGATTATAAGTCGAGGTCTACCTAAAAGGGATTGCAAAAATCCGTTTTGTTCCTGGATAAAACTCAACCAGCCATCAATTTGATGCTCGTGAAAGGAAAGCATCTCCATATGAAAACCCTTTTTAACACCTTGTTGGAGTGTTTGATAATAATGCGCTGGTGAATTCGAGAGACATCCCCATTGTGTCTTTCCAAAGTGCCATTGGATGAGGGTTGGTACACTCAAACTTGCAAAGCCATAGCAGGGTTGAGATGAGCAAGGATGTCCCAGCCTGGCAACATTTCAACCACAGGGCAAAGCAGCCTCTGGGTTAAGTCACAGCTAAGCACATGACCGTGTGTCTCCTTGAGTGGCTCTCCAGCCACGTGATACCTCAGTCTGCCCCTCCCTTCTGGCTCGTTCCTTTTGTCAGCCTTCCCACCGTGCTAATTCCTCAACTGTCGCCTGGTGTGGATAATTAGCTCGCCAAGGCATTCGGAGGCTCTGCGGCTCAGTGAGCGACATCTGTCCACCTCCACCAGAATGAGACAGAGGATTTCTTGATGTGGCGGTGATCCAACCCAATGCCTGTCTTGATGTTGTCAAGGAGAATTCCCGTAATGACTTCTTCAGGGATTACAGAAAAAGAAGCTGAGACTTTGGGAAAAGTGCAGAGAAGAGCAACTAAGACAAGAAAGGCCTGGAGACTAAAAAATATACAGTATCAGAATACACCTGGAAGGGACCTGGGAGGTCTTCTATTACAGCCTCCTGCTCAAACAGGAGACCCTAGTATGCTGTGACCATCTGTCATGCCCTTGTCAGAGTCTGACTCCAAGGAGGAAGCCAAACAGCTGACAGGGATTGGGAGTGTGGCTGCATTGGCTGTGGAGGAAACTGAGGAAAGGCAAAGTCTGGCTGGGCAGAGCAGGGAAGAGGGAGAACAAGGGAGAGGGAGTTTGGAGGAAGACCCAGGCCTACCCCCTCTTCATCCTAGGGCACGCAGGGAGGAACGGAAAAGGGAGCAACATGGGTTGCGTGGCTTATGGGGAGGAAAGGACCCTGATTCCCTTCATTAGCTGCACCTGGGAATGAGAGTTTAAAATAGATGCATGCTGAGTACGGCAGCTGCTAGGATCAAATGTGAGTTTATTTTGACTTTGCTTATCTGTGTTCTTGGTGTCTTCCCAACCATGTGAGTTTTGTCGTGCCTTCAAGTCTGGAATTCTTGTTCCTCCCCTGTCAAACTAATCAACTTAGTTTGGCTTGATTGGACTAAAAAGTTACAGTTTGTGTTTTGGACTTGATTCTCTGCAGTCAAAGGCTGTTTCTGGGAGAGTTTTTCTCCAGCCAGAAGGTAACCAGGGCATTGGGGGAAAAGTTGGAGCTAATAAAGGGACTCCAACTGATTATCTGTGATGACCCCCTTTGGGTCATCACACCATCCTTCAAAAGATATATTTTTAAGTGTTGCGTTGCATTCATCCCAACAATTGTTCTTTAAAGTGTGTTCCACATGATGAGATTAGCTTACATTACTTTCTTAGATATGCAAGGTCGTCTTAAAATACCACTTTGGAGATTGTTAAAGCAGCCGCATCATTTCGTGTCTTCGTGACTGTTTTTGGAAGGCACCCTTGAAAACAAGGAAGGAGGGTGACTTTTGGTAAGAGGCAGAGGAAGCCATGTCTGAAGCAGAAAAAGAAATCTGGAAAAAGATGCGGCTGCTTTCATGATCAGAAAGGAGATGTGCTATATACACAACCTTACACTTTCTACAGCATTGTTTTGGAGCGATGTGAACATCCTTAGATTATAGGCAATGATATCAAAATACAGAGATAATTATCAGCGGAAGAGAATAGTTGAACTGTGGGCTCCTTGGTGGTCTCTGAGCTTGGTGGGTTTTCTTGCAGACATTTCATTACCCAACTAGGTAACTTTATCAGCATTAGAAAAGGGTAGGATTTGCTCTCTGTTTAGAGACAAGTATAGATATGTAGGAAAAGATACATATTTTAGTAGTTATTTCTATAGATAAAGAAGCAATATAGGCAAATGGATGCATACAGCTGTAAGAATAATACAGGTGTAGATAGAGTTGTAAGGATTAGCCTAGAATATAGATATAAAACGTGGGATCAATACCTCCATTGCATTTACAGGAAAGGTAGTTTTAAACATGATCTATCCATGAAAAATGATCCTTTTTGAAAGCAGAAATAGCGTAAGGGGAAAAGGGACCGAAAATGCATTCGGTAGAGAAAAAAAAAAATCCAAATAAGTTGTGTAAACGCCTCATTCTTTTTTTCTTTCTCTGGGGCAAAGCAACGATCTTATCTCTGTAATTGAAAGTAATCTTCTAAAGGCACTTTTTAACTAGAGTTACACCATCGGTCTTTTAAATCAGCTGTTATCTCCTTCCAAATTTCACTGTAAATGTTATGGCCTTGTATAACAAGCTGTATTCCCGCAGTTGAAAAGATGGATTCCTCTCTTCCTTTTCACTACACTTACTCAGGTGCAATAAAGATTTCTCATGCCTTTTTTCCCCATTTTTACACTGAATTTCTTTGAAAGCTGTCCAAATCGTCCTTTCGGTTATTTTTCTGTCAAACAGAAATCTATTGAACTCTTTGAACTGGATCTCATTTTCTTTTTGCTTAGCAAATTTCTCTTGAGAAAACCAGTTCTGCATTCTTTCCTACATTCCCTTTTGGAAGTGATATGTGATTTAAGGAAAAAAAAGAAAAGGGGGGGGGGAATTAAAATGTGTAACCAGTCTTAATTGAACCAGTCACTGTTTAGCAGACTCTCTATGCCAGTTTTTAGTTGCATTGTTTCCTGTCTGCACCATCCAAAGTCGTTTTTGGCAGTGCGCTTCTGTTTACTTAAGATGTCCTCTTTACCTCGTATGCATGCATTTAGATAATTTGTGTAAGGGTGTCAATATGCTAATGATATAAAATGATGCAAATGATGTAATTTGCAGCCTTCACATGGTGGCCTGGCACCAAGGAGGCGAGTGGTATGTTTTCAGGTTGAACCTCTCTCTCTCTCTCTCTCTCTCTCTCTCTTAAATTCAAATGTACCATTATGCTATTGTCCCAAAGGTGATTTTTTTTTCAAAAGGCAATTGGACTTTCTGTTTTTTTTTCTTTGAAGTGGTTTTGCTTCTCATTCAAGAAGCTTCTTCAGCTCGTTCAGAGTTCTTGGATGAGAAGCGAAACGTCTTCAAAGAAAAAAACAGAAAGTCCAGTTGCCTCTTGAAAAAGCACTTTTGGGACAACCATAACCTGGATGACTGAGAATGTCTTGCCGTTGTCAGAGTCTGAATCCAAGGAGGAAGCCAAACAGCTGACAGGGAGTGGGAGTGGGGCTCCATTGGCTGTGGAGGAAACTGGGGAAGGGCAAAGTCTGGCTGGGCAGAGCAGGGAAGAGGTAGAACAAGGGAGAGGGTGTTCAGAGGAAGACCCTGGGCCATCCCCTCTTCATCCTAAGGCACTAAGGGAGGAAAGAAGAAGGGAGCAACGTGGGTTGCATGGCTTATGGGGGAGGAAAGGGCCCTGATTCCCTTCATTAGGCATACCTGGCTAGAGAGTTTAAAAGACATGCAAGCCGAGTGTGGTGTCTGCTAGGAGCAAATGTGAGTTTATCTTGTGTTGACTTTAGTTATCTGTGTTCCTGGTGTCTTCCCAACTGTGTTGAGCTATTGCCATGCCTTCACATCTGGAATTCCTTCCTCTGCCCTCCCGGACTCATTACCTCATTTTGCCATGAATTGGACTTATATAGTTTTTGTTGACCATGTTTTGGACTTGATTCTCTGCAGCCAAAGGCTGTTTACCTGGGAGAGTTTTTCTACAGCCCAGAAGGTAACCAGGACATTGGGAGCAAAGTTGGAGCTAATAAAAGGACTCCTACTGATTGTCTGGCTGTGTTGCCTTTGTGCCACTTCCTGGGTCATTACAGAGAATCTCCATATGCTACATTTGGAGCATATGCTTTTTTTTTTCTTAATCCATGCAACGTTCTGATGATCAGATCCAGCCTCATGGATGTTTTTCACCAATGCTGCTTGCAGCATGCATTTCTCAACTTGGTGCCTTAAAGATGGGTGGACTTCAACTCCCAGAATTCCCCAAGTCAGCACGGGAGAAATTGACCCAGTTTGGGCGAATTCTGGGAATTGAAGTCCACACAGCTTAAAGGTAGCAAGGTTGAGAAACACTTCCTTAGAGAATGGACTTGGATGTTCTCTCCAAGGAATGAGAATGTGCCATCCTTGGAGGGAGGAAGAAGCTACATTGGTCAAGATAGATAGAGAGACAGATAGAATAACTTTATTATCACTTTGACTGTACACTAATCGGCATGCATTAAAATGAAATTTCATTGCATACAGCTCTCAAAGGCCTCCACCTCTAATGTACACTACATAACTATGACAGAATAAATAAATAAATAAAATAAACACAAAATTATGCACATACCTACTTACTGTATATTATGTGACAGAAACAACAGCCTTGTTCGGATGTGCACATGCACATGGCAAGAAAAACTAGAATAGGATAGGATAGGATAGGATAGAATAACAGAGTTGGAAGAGACCTTGGAGGTTTTCTAGTCCAACCCCCTTCTTAGGCAGGAAACCCTACACCACTTCAGACAAATGGTTATCTAATCTCTTCTTAAAAATTTCCAGTGTTGGAGCATTCACTGCTTCTGGAGGCAAGGAGTTCCACTGATTGATTGTTCTAACTGTCAGGAAATTTCTCCTTAATTCTAAGTTGCTTCTCTCCTTGATTAGTTTCCACCCATTGCTTCTTGTCCAGCTCTCAGGTGCTTTGGAGAATAGCTTGACTAATCTTGCGAATTTACTGGATGGATGGCCTAGGGAACAAAGCTGTTACAGAATCTGGTAGTTCTGCTAGAAATATTTCAAAAACCTCCTCCCAAAGGGAAACAACAGAAACAGAGCATAAAATGGGTGTATGGGGTCTCTAACGATTCTTTGAGCTGTAAGTACAGAGTGCTTATGAGCAACATCCTGAATAACAGGAAACAACCTTCCTATGATCTTCTCCACTGCCCTTATCACTCTCTGTAGAGACTTTCTATCTGAGGCGTTGCTGCCACCAGACCAAACAGGGATGCAGTTTGCTAAAATGCCCTCAACTGTGCCTCTGTAAAAAGTGACCAGGACAGAAGGAGAAAGATGCAGAAGCTGAAAGAAAGATGTCTCTCAGCTGCAAACCCACATAGGGGTATTCCTACCATGCTCCTGATGTTTTTGACTTCTTGAAAGGGGTGACTGGTTAACGGGTGGTAGTGGAGCCTTATTGTCATGCCCCTGTTGAATCTGATTCTGAGGGAGAAGTGGAACAGCTGACAGGGAGTGAGAGTGTGGCTCTGATGGCTGTGGAAGAAACTGGGGAAGGGCAGAGTCTGGGCATTCAGAGGAAGACCCAGGCCCACCCCCTCTTCATCCTAGGGAGGGAGCAACATGAGTTGTGTGGTTTACAGGGGAGGAAAGGGTCCTGATCCCCTTCATTGGCTGCAGCTGGGAAGACTGTTTAAAAGAGCAAACTGCGCACAGCAAAGTTGCTGGAAGCAAAGTGTGAAATTATTTTGGTTTGTCAAGTCTTATCTGAGTCCTGGCATCTTCCAAAGTGTGTGTGTTTCATTATCTTTTGATGTTTTCAATCCCTTATCCTGCCCTGTCTGGTTGATCACTGCAGTGTGGTTTGTGTTGGTTTTTATTTATAACTTATATGTACTTTGAGTTTGGATGGACTTTCTTCCCTTTAAAAACTGTTCTTGGGAGTGTTTTTTTTCTCCAGCCAATAATAACTGGACATTGAGGGCCAAGTTGGAGGTATTACCTATTTTTGTGACTTTGTTGCTTTTGTGCCATGCCCCGGGTCATCACACCTATAGACCCAAGAGTTCAAAACATCAAAGAGTTTATTATTGCTGTCTGTTCACAACAGAATAAAAAAACCCTTCCTTTTAATGACCCTACAATCCGTTACTTTGGGGAGTCAGGGCAACTGGATGGAGCTAAGCATTTACAGGCTGGACACCCAGGTGGCGTTCCCAGAAGATATTTTTCTTCTTTGTGCCCTAAGAGAGAAAGATCTGCTGCTACCTAGGATTTAACTCTCAACCTTCCGAGTGGGAAGTGAGCATCTTCACCCACCACGCCACGCCACCTACAAACAAGAACCTGGTCAACCAATGGTCAAAGCAAAAATGATGCTAGATAAGAGTCAATGACATCCACAGGGCAGGGTGTGCAGACTTGGCTTGTTTGTGGCTGTGTATTGATTCCAAACTGATGACATGTTTAACCTCAACTTCCATCTCAGCCTCCTCATCTCCTGCAGTTGATTTTCATTATTTTGGGGTGCTTTTTCAATTTCTGAGTATAGCCTAGAGGGATTCTTTGGGACTTTCCCATGCAAGAACTAACCAAGTCTCCCTTCTTAGCTTCTAAGATCATTTAAAGTACTGCCATGTGGTAATTCTCATCTATTGTGCGCAGTATAATACTTACTAATGTCTACTATGCCAGAAGCAAGGATGTTCCACTTGGGTATTTTATGTGTACCAAGGACAAATACCCCTCTGTAGCCTGAGAGAATTTAGACCATTTGTGCTTTTGTTCAATGAGACACACTGGAATTTGTAGCGGAGTAAGAAATTAATAGTTGTTTGGCTCTCCACTCATTAAGATCAATCTTGGAAAGAAGACCAGCTTAAATGGTCAAAGAAAACTCTTAACATTTCTTGACGATCTCAGTGTAAGCAGGATTTCTGTCTCAGTTAATGGTTGAAAAGTAGCTGCAAGAAAAAAAGTAATTAAATTGCCCCCTCTCTCTCCAAGAAGCTTACTGCGTTAGTTTACTTCAGACAGTGCTGTTTACTAAATGTGTATCTGAGTTTTTCAAAAACCACAATTCAGCACTGGGTTCCATTGTATTTTCTTGATGTCATGTTCATCCCTGGGAGATTTATTCAGGGGACAAAATCCATGGTTTCCTGCTGGGCCTGGAATGAGCCACCCACAATTTCTGGACTGCAAGAATGCATGACATCATTGGCATCAACCCCCCTCGAAGGGAACATGTGAGAAACAGAGAGGCAGAGCAGAAGCCCAGTGGGTGGGAGAAAAGACAAGCCCACTTCAGAGGGAAGGAAATGCCTCTGAGTTAATCAGCTTGCTTTGTCTTCTTACAACGCTGTTCTGAAATCCGGGTGTGTTTCTGGCTTCTTGGATTTTGCCAGCTTAATGGGTCTCCACGAAGTGCAGGTGAGACCTGGGTGTCTCAGCATGGGCTCAAAATTAGAATTTTCCTTTTTCCTTTCGCAGAAGGGGGAGTTAACCAGCAAACACACCTCTGTTCCAATGGCTAGGGGTTTCAGTTGTTGCCCTTTGCAATGTCATCCTCTGAAGCTTTGGATAGCAATAATAATAGCACTTAGACTTATATACCGCTTCACAGTGCTTTCCAGCCCACTTTACAGAGTCAGCCTCTTGCTCCCAACAATCTGGGTCCTCATTTTACCCACCTCGGAAGGAAGGACAGAAGGCTGAGGCAACTTTGAACTAGTTAGAATCAAACTGCTGGCAATGGGCAGAATTATCCTGCAATACTTCATTCTAACCACTAGGAAAGGAAGGAAGGAAGGAAAGAAGGAAGGAAGAAAGATATCAATAGCACTTAGACTTATATACCTCTTTACAGTGCTTTACAGCCCTCAATTTAATGCTAGAAGGCTGAGTCAACTTCAAGCTGGTCAGAATTGAACTGCTGGCAGTGGGCAGAATTATCCTACAATACTGCATTTTAACCATAAGGAAGGAAGGAAGGAAGGAAGATATCAATAGCACTTAGACTTATATACCTCTTTACAGTGCTTTACAGCCCTCAATTTAATGCTAGAAGGCTGAGTCAACTTCAAGCTGGTCAGAATCGAACTGCTGGCAGTGGGCAGAATTATCCTACAATACTGCATTCTAACCACTGGGAAGGAATGAAGGACAATAGAATTAGTAATAGCACTTAGACCTATATACCACTTTCCAGCCCTCTCTAACCGGTTTACAGAGTCAGCCTGTTGCCCCCAACAATCTGGGCCCTTGTTTTACCCACCTTGGAAGGAGGGAAGGCTGAGTCAACCTTGAGCCTGGTGAGGTTTGAACTGCCAAATTGCAGGCAGCTGACTGTTAGCAGTACTGCACTCTAACCACTGCATCACCAGTAATGCTCTGAACTGTGGATTGTCCCAAAGTTCATACAACCTTCTAGACCAGGGTTCTTCAAATTTGGCAACGTTAAGATGTGTGGATGTCAACTCCCAGAATTTCTGAGCAACCCATGCTGGTTGAGGAATTCTGGGAGTTGAGGGGAGTCTTCAAACTTGGCCATTATAAGATTTGTGGACTTCAACCCCAGCATTCCTAAACCAGCCAAGTTAGCTGGGGAATTCTGGGAATTGAAGTCCACAAGTCTTAAAGGGGCTAAGTTTGGAGACCCCTGGACTAGATCATTAAATGATCTTGATGTATGCCTGGATTGAACAGAGCCTCTTCCTACATGCTGGTAGTATCACATCATCAAAATAGCCCTTTCCTTTTTACTTGCACACAAATGCCTACCAGCAACCAGTTTTTCAACTGAAATATTCTTTTTATTTTTCTAGAAAGGATGTGGTCCTTGTCATATTTTTTTTTTTTTTTGCGATGGTTTGAAACTGTGCAGAAACAAATGTTTAAAATTATTTTTTTCCCCTGGGTTGGTGTTTGGATAAGTGCTGCTTTGATCTGGGAATGTTTATTTTTTTAATTCAATGGTCCTCTGGTGGATTGATATTTTTTTAGATAAAGAAAAACTTAGATAAATTAATGATGACTGATTGTCAAGATATACTTTACTCCTGGGTATGAGATTGTAAAACAGAAGCTTTGTATCTTTTTGCAAGTGCAGATAAAATTAAATGTGAAGGGGCATTTTCTGTGGCTAATAAATCTTTGCCAGTAGTACAAAGAGAAAGCATCTATATCTATCTTATCAAAGGAACGATAGATCTTCTTATTTGGACTCCAGGTTATGTGGTTAATCCTAATTCTGTGCTCAACCTTCTCAGTTTAATGGGGAATGTTATATTTGATTTCTAAAGTTAATTCTTCTTCTTCTTCTTCTTCTTCTTCTTCTTCTTCTTCTTCTTCTTCTTCTTCTTCTTCTTCTTCTTCTTCTTCTTCTCCTCCTCCTCCTCCTCCTCCTCCTCCTCCTCCTCCTCCTCCTCCTCCTCCTCCTCCTCCTCCTCCCTCTCCCTTTCCTCTTCCTCCTCCTCCTCCTCCTCTTCTCCTCCTCCTCCCCCCATCCTGTAACATTCAATTTCTCTCGTACCACAATCTCATTCTTGATGGATGTCAGATTCTAACATTCCTTCATAACTGTGGATCAAATTTCCCTCACGGCTGTTGCTGGGAAGAAAGAGAAGATGTTGCATGCAGAAGGATCAAGGTTCAGGGTCCATGTTGACCAAACAAATTCAAGTCAGTCGAAGCCAAAATTTGCTAGCAGAAAAATCCCTTCTCTGGATATTGACGGTTGGGACTTTACAACGAAGCGTAGCTTACCTTCTAAACCCATTTCATCATATTTTTTTGTCCAGGCTGAATGAATTCATAACTCAGGATGGCAGGGTTATTGTGCTACTTCTAAATTTTATTTCAGCCAACGTCGATTTCTCGGTGTAGGAAAAGCAGCTATCTTTTGTAATTTAATAATGGGCAATTGATGCTATCTGTGTTGCAGGCCTGATTAAATGCGCCTGCTGTTTGACCTTCCCACAGCTCTGAGGTAGAAAGAAGACATTATCTCGGCCTGCATCATGTTGAGGGACAAATTAGGTCATCTCTAAACCCTGCAAAGGGAGAGATATAAACTTGGTTCTTCATTACCAGGTTCTTTTTTTATCAGTAAATCCAATTATTTCCATCCGATAAAATTATTTCTGGCAGTAGGATCCAATTTGGGTCAGTCACTGGGACCAGAGTTTTAGTCTTCCCTTGTTTCGGATTTGCACTGGAGCCCTTCCTTGGGGAACTTCTCTCCAGAAGAGTGTGTGCTTTGGCCTACTCTGTGTGTATTTGGCAAACTGTACTCAACGAGTCGTCCTTAATGGGTCTAAGTCTACATGGAGGGAAGTAAGCAGTGGGGTGCCACAAGGTTCCATCTTAGGCCCAGGACTCTTCAATATCTTCATTAACAACTTAGATAAGGGAATAGAAGGGGAACTTACCAAATTTGCAGAGGATACTAAGCTGGCAGGAATAGCTAACACCCAACAGCTGCCACACTCAGCTTGCATGTCTTTTAAACTCTCTTCACAAGTGTGGCTAATGAAGGGAATCAGGGCCCTTTCCTCCCCCGTAAGCCACACAACCCATGTTGCTCCCTTCTCCATTCTTCCCTGCATACCCTAGGATGAAGAGGGAGTGGTCCTGGGTCTTCCTCTGAACACCCTCTCCCTTGTACTACCTCTCCCCTGCTCTGCTTAACTGGACTCTGCCCTTCTCC
>CM066332.1:4583569-4670786 GCA_033807585.1 Hydrophis major
GAAGCAGAGTGTCTCCACCGGGCTCCGGTTGCAAGGAGGAGCCCTGGCTGGCCCCGTGTAGCTGAGCCAAACATTGCCGCGTTGCTCTAAATGCTGCGGCAGCATGGGGAGAAGGGAAAGCAACAGTGGCGGAAGGTCTCCAGATCCGAAATGCCCCACCAATGCCGAGGTCAACATCCAAGCCGTCGCTACCCGCCTGCCCGAGGATGCAAGGGGGGGAAAATTAAGTCACCCCTGAAAAGACGGCTTAGCCATTTGGGGGGGGGGGTAAAAAAAAAAAGACCTGGCCTTATTTCGTGAAAAACACGGTACAAAGAAGAGGGGGTCAAACTATTCTCCAAAGCACCAGAAGGCAGGACAAGAAACAATGGGTGGAAACAAATGAAGGAGGGAAGCAACCTGGAATTAAGGAGAAACTTCCTAACAGTGAGGAAAATTAACCTGTGGAACAGCTTGCCACTAGAAGTTGTGGGTGCTTCATCACTGGAGGTTTTTAAGGAGAGACTGGACAGCCACTTGTCTGAAATGGTATGGAGCCTCCTGCTTGAGTAGGGGTTGGACTAGAAGACCTCCAAGGTCCCTACCTATTCTGTTATTTTGCTTCTAAACTCCTGAAGGGCTGATCCATCCATGCTTATCACGATCTGGGGGCAACTAAAACAATAAGACACATTTTGTTATAGTGTCCCTTTTAATAGGGTTGCTTGTAAAATTTATATTTGGGCAGCATTGACATCCAGGCTGAATGCACACATTTTCATGTTTAGCTGATTCTTTCTGATATCCACCTAGCAATGAAATGCATCCTGCAATGAAAATAAAGCATCAGCTTACGCAGGCATGATGAACCTTGGTTTTATTTGGAGCTCTCTCTGTCTGTGTGCATAAATTTGCAGAACGCTGATTATTAATATATATTTTTTTGCTTTGCCGGTCACATTTACTGCAATTTTGGCTGAATCTGAATTAAGGTAAGGGCATCTTTGCCCATTCATCCCGATGTTTGAATCTGAAGACAGTGTAGAGTTTTTAATATTACTTAGGGTTGTTCTGGATTCTTAAAAAAAATAAATTCCTGTAAAAGTCTACTGTGAAATACAAGGTGTTTTTTTTTTCCTCCCCTGCACTAATAAGAAAATATTTGACCTGAGAGAAACATTTGGCATGTTACAGCAATGTCTACAAAGAGTTTAAATGTCCTTTTGTTTTGACGAATAGTACAATCTGTCTGTCTATATTTTGATTATGGTACAATAGCAAAAGTACAGTGACAATTTTCACTTTGTTTCTGGCCAGGTTTTGTTTCTCAATAGTCACCTTTTTTAAAAAACCAGATGTCTGTTTTGACTCAAGTCTTGTTCAAATCAAACAAACACAAAGTATGTATAAAAGCATGTATAAAAGTATGTATAAAAGTATGTATAAAAGCAAACCTTTTTAATGCGACACTGTGAATTCTATGCATTCACAGCCAAAAATCATTTCAAATTAATTGTCCCAGATAAGAGCCAGCCCTTTCAAGTTTGCGAAAGGCTGCCAAGAACAAAAGACTAATTGCAGATGAATATCCCAAGCCAGAAGTTTCAAAAAACAAGCTGGAGTAAGCAGGGCTTCAACGAGGACTCTGAGTAGAAAGACCTTTGCTTCCTGCAAAGAAGCCAACCCCGAAGGCTGGCTTTTATCCCTTATGGGAGGGGCCATCACCTTCCAGCCTTACTCCCGAGTTGCCCGTGCTGCTTCAGCTGCTCTTTCCTTCGAGCAGCCCTGCGCACACATGCACTGGGAACAGGCTCCTCGGGGAGCTCTTCCTCACTGCTGCCAGACTCCACAACCTCTGAAGGCAGCACCTCACTGTCCGATAGTCCTGGCCCCATCCCTGAATCACATGCAGGCCCCTCATCTGAGTCCTCGCTCTCAGAGACTTCAGCCATCTGCATCTGCTGCCGGTGAACCACAACAATGTCAAAGCGTTTTCAGCGTGACTACTATTATGAGAAAACCCAGGAGCAAAACACAGCACACAGAGACATTAAACAGTGGTTTATATACAAGACATATATCATAATATACATGGCAGGCAAATGCCTGGCAATCAATCAGTCAACCTTCTTAACTCTACATGGAGGACTCTGCAATGGATACCGAACACAAGGAAAGAGAATACGCCCTCTAATGGCTGCCTTATATAAACACCTCTTAAAGTGGTAAAGCTTCTGTGGACCCACCTGTAGTCTTAAAAGAGGCAATACCAATGCTGTTTCATCTTCATTGCATCAGCCTTACATTGCATCAGCTTTACAATTGGTCAGCTCTTAAATCTCAATATCTTAACATCAGATAATGTAAAACAGGAATCCCCAAACCTCAGGCCGCAGCCTAGTATTAGGCCATAGCCCGTTCAGAACTGGACCACCGTTTGTGCAAATGGAGTTGCACACACACACACTAACACAGAACCATGCCCTCTCCCTACCTCTCACCGGTCCACAAAGCTGGAAAGATTTTGGGATCACTGATGTGAAGGGTCACCCATGGAAATAGGTTTAAACTGCATTCTAGGTTTTGGAACGTGGCCGCTAGGACCAATTTCTTAAAAGTTGCAATTTCCTTTTTAGAAGATGCAGAACACTTTCAAGATGTACATGATTCTCTGGAAGGCAGGGTCAGTGTATATATCAATTCCATCATACCGTTTTTTGTGATACATTTTTAGAGCTACTATTGGCTTCTTGAAAGAATTGTGTGTGCAGGCGGAAGACTTTCTTTTAAACAGAGACTGGATAGCCCTTTATGAGAGATAGCAATAACCCTTAGACTTATATACTGCTTCACAGTATTTTTACAGTCCTTTCTAAGCAGTTTACAAAGTCAGCATGTTGTCCCCAACAATGTGGGTCCCCATTTTACCCACCTCAGAAGGACAGAAGGCTGAGTCAACCTTGAGTCGGTCAGGATTGAATTGTTGGCAGTGGGCAGAGTTATTCTGCAATACTGCAATCCACTGTGCCACCTCGGCTACCTCCCTCCTTCCCACCCTCCCTCCCTCTCTCCCTCCCTCCTGCTTGAGCAAGGGCTTGGACTAGATGACCTCCAAAGTCCCATCCAATTCTGTTATTCTGTTATTTTGTTGTGCCTGTGGCCCGATTCTTGTGTCTCCAGTGGGGTTTAGAGCAAGCTGATTAAAGCAGGTCTTACTGAATTGGCAGCTAACAGAAACCACTCTGGGTTAAGGCTTTTGAAATAGCACATAAGGCTAAAAGTTGCTGAATTGGTCACATCTCATTAGTTTGTTAAGTACCGAAAATTTGGAAACTTATGGTATAGTGGGAAGTTAGTTTACATTCAGTCTGATGTCGGAGTCAGCCAAAGTGCTATACTTGAATTTAAGTTGATAATGTGTCTATTAGGGGTCATTGGAACTAAATGTAGTGTTTTTTTTTTTAAATTACCTTATAATAAATAAGCTGTGTCACCTGGACCTCATTCAAATCAAGTGTCATCCAAAAATACTTAGCGTAATTCAAAACCATCCCTTCCACCTTTGTACTGATCAAAGAAATTAATGAAGGCATAATTTACTTATGGTTCTGGTTACATTTAAATGTTTTGTTAAGTTTTGAGCATGGGCGAGAAAGAATGGAGATAAGCCTCTGAACGGTGAACTTCAGCTCTTTATTTACATCATAACCTGCTCAATTGAACAGCAGTGAAACCCGCCTTATATAGGCAAACCCTGTAACTTTTAACCAATAACGAGCTAGGAACGCTAGCTCTTATAACCAATAAGAACTCTCTGTTAAGGGCCAATCGGATTCCCCGGAACGGGCCAATCCGGTCTGGCCACTTAACAGCCAATCAGAAGTGCAGGGCCAGAACCCTGCACTTACTCCAAGCTCACACTTTATTAATCTTATTGCATACACAACACCCCTTCCCCCTGGCTTCTTATTTCAGGGCGCAGTTACATA
The DNA here is from genome assembly GCA_033807585.1 of Hydrophis major. Taxonomy (NCBI): domain Eukaryota; kingdom Metazoa; phylum Chordata; class Lepidosauria; order Squamata; family Elapidae; genus Hydrophis; species Hydrophis major. Next base: position 4,587,538 of record CM066332.1, read on the forward strand.
GTCCCTTAGGTAGGACGGTTGTCTTATTAGTCTCTTTGATTTCCGTTGTATCAGCTGGCTGCAATCACGCTGAGGTAGATCGTTGTTTGGCAGTGGGGCTGTTTCTGGTTCAGAGTTCACTTCTACATCGTTGCCCCCATTTTCTGCAATTCCCTGAGGTGCAACCGTTTCTCCCTCCGGCTCCGCTTCCTGAGTTTCTATTAAACCGTCTTTTCCTTCAAACTGGTTTCCTAGGAATTCATCTTCTTCTGTACCTCCCCCCCCTCAGTTTGGTCAAAGGGGATTTGCGGACTGGCCGCTGAAAGCCACGGTCATAATTGGTCGATATGCCATTTCCAAAGTTTATCGTCAAGGCATTGCACAAGGTAGGATCTGGGGCCGGTTACACGTACTACTATCGCTTCCACTCACAACGGGTCACCTGATAGTTTTTTTGCATAAACCAGGTCTCCTACCTGGAAGGTGCGACAGCGGCCGCTGGATCCTAGTGGTTTCTCCGGTTCATAAGCCGGGTGCAACCGGTCGAGGTGGGAGCGGAGCTTTCGTCCCATTAGCAGTTCAGCGGGAGTTTTGTTGGTGACACTATGTGGGGTGATGTGTTGCAAGAAGAGGATTTGATTGATCTTGTCGTCAATGTTGTCATAGTCTACCTTTTGTAAGGTTTTCTTCACAAATTGGACCATGCGTTCTGCTCGGCCATTGGTTGCAGGGTGCGCAGGTGAGGTGAGCGCATGGCGGATGCTGCGGTCAGCGAGGTACTGCTCGAACGCTAGTGCAGTAAATTGTGGGCCGTTATTGGATACCAGGACGTCTGGTAATCCATGGGTTGCAAAGAGTCTGTTTAAAATTTTGATAACCGCCTCAGAGATCGTAGTCGTCATGCGATGAATTTCGAGCCAATTCGAGTAGGCGTCGATGGTAAGCAGAAAAGTGTGGCCTTTGGTTGGCCCTGCAAAGTCCAAGTGAATTCGGGACCAGGGTCCACGTGGTGTCTCCCATTCAGTAGGCATGGCTTTTGATGGGGCGTTGCTGACTTCTTGGCATTTGGGACAAGCTTTAACCCACTGTTCGATTTGCTTGTCAATGCCCGGCCACCATGCATAGCTTAGTGCAAGGGCTTTCATTTGCACGATGCCGGGGTGGCCATCGTGCAAAGTTCTCAATAGCGCTTTTCGGAGCCGTTCTGGGATAACGACTCTATCGCCCCAGATGACACAGCCTTTCTGGGAGAAGAGCTCGGTCTGTCGAGACTTGAATGGTGTGAAGTCATCTGATAACTGGTCCAATGGCCATCCACGTTCTACCCAGCCTAGGACTCGTGCTAGGGTGTGGTCGCGTTTGGTTTCTCTCGCGATATCTTGGGCGGTCAGTGGCGGCGAGTTGAGTGTCTCGATTTGCAACGTGGTTACCGTTGGTGCCGGATCGTCAAGAGTCTCTGGAAGCGGTGCTCAGCTCAATGCGTCGGCGTGGGGAATGGCTTTCCCCAGGCGGTATTGCAGCCGATAGTTATAAGCAGCTAAGAATTCTGACCATCAGGTCATCCTAGGGGATAATATGTAGGGAGTCGGCTTATCTCCCGCTATTATCCCTAACAAAGGTTTGTGGTCAGTCACAATAGTAAAAACCCTACCATACACGTATTCGTGAAATCTTTTCACAGCTGAGACAATTGCGAGGGCTTCTTTATCAATTTGTCCATAGTTCCGCTCTGTTTTTGAAAGAGTCTTTGAAAAATATGCAACAGGGGCTTCGTTCCCATTAGGCAGCACATGGCTCAAAATGGCGCCCACCCCAAAAGGTGATGCATCGCAGGTTATAACTAACGGCAAAGTCTCGTTATACTGCATGAGTACAGAGTCAGAAGTGAGCAGTTTTTTAACATTTCGGAACGCCTGTTCTTCACGGTAACCCCATAACCAATTTGCTTTTTTATCTAACAATCGGTGTAACGGTTCAGCAACAGTTGCTTTGTGCGGTAAAAATACATTTTAAAAATTGATGAGGCCTAGGAACGCCTGGAGATCGGCCTTGTTTCGTGGCCTGGGAGCATTTTTGATCGCTTTTAATTTACTTTCGGTAGGGTGAATGCCCTGGCTATCAATCAGGTACCCTAAAAACTCAACACTGTCAGTACATAATTTACATTTGTTTTTTTTTAACCTTAAAACCGGCCTCTTGGAATTTTTTTAGGACTAATTTTAACCGGTCCTGTAAGATTTTTTTAGTAGGGGCTGCAATTAATACATCATCAAAATAGGGGAGCATGCCCTTAATCCCTTGCAATAACCTTTCCATAAGGCTCTGAAAAATCCCTGGGGCTACACTTACTCCGAATTGCAGCCGGGTACATTTAAAGGCACCTCGGTGCGTCACAATCGTTTGGGCCTGTGCCGTTTTTTCATCTACTGGTAATTGCTGATATGTCTGAGCTAAATCCAATTTAGCGAAAACTTTCCCACCCCCCAGGAAATGGAGGAGGTGCTGCACCACCGGAACTGGATACGCATTCTGCTGCAGGGCGTGGTTCAAAGTGGGCCGGTAGTCCCCACAAATTCGGATTGACCAATCTGGCTTAATGGGTGTTACAATAGGGGTTTCCCACGGGGAGTGATCGATGGGCTCCAACACCCCCTGAGCTATCAGTTTTTCGAGTTGTTCATCAATTTTCGATTTTAAGGCAAACGGAACTCGACGGGGCTTTAGGCGAATGGGAGCTATTTTTGGATCTAAGCTGAATGAGATCAGGGTCCCCTTGTACTTGCCTAAGCTGTCCGCGAAGACGTCCCTGAACTCATAGATAAGGTCTTTCTCCCAGTCACAGCCACCGACTCCGTTTACGCTGGCCACTTCAATGCCGAGTGGCGCGAACCATTGGAGGCCCAGTAGGCTCGGCCTATCTCTATCGATGACCGTTAAAGGTAAGTATGCTGTGTGCTTCTTGAAGGAGACTCGGACTCTGCAGGACCCGACGACGGGAATTCGATTCCCCTGGTAGTCCTTGAGGATGAGGCGTTGGAAACGGAGATCTTGGCATTGAATTGTGGGGATGAGTTGCTTGAGTGTCTTCCAAGACACCATCGAGAGGGACGATCCCGAGTCGACCTCCATGTGGCAAGGCTGGTTCTCGATGGATACCGTGACTCGGATTTTCTTAGTGTCCAAGGCTGAGGCGTGACTGATAGTGATAGTATGGTGAGCCTCTTCTCTCTGCAAAGCTCGATTTCTGTTGGAGTGGTTTACTGGCTCTTGCCTTACAGGACGGTTTCCTGTCGATTGGCGATAGTTAGCCCCTTTTGAGGCCTGGCTGGGTCCTGGCAAACTGCGGCAGACCCGTCCGATGTGACCTCGTTTCCCACACTCATAGCAGAGTGCGTCGCGGAATTTGCATTCGGACCTGGCATGGTTGGCTCCACAGGCAGCGCAAGGGCGTAAGGGCTTCAGGCGAGGGTCCCGGTTGGACTGCAGTCGATGGACCCCTTCTTTGTCGCTGTCTGATGATGAAGAGAGGTCCTTGTGGTGTGTTGTCGCGAGCTGCCCTTCTGAACTAGGTGAGATTTCGCTGGCCGGTGGTGGTACCGGAGTGCGGGTTCGGCGTAGTTGTGCAGCTGACTTCCTGGTTGCTTCTGCTGCAGTAGCATCGGCAATGGCGTCGGCAAGGCTGATGTCGCCTTTCGCCATCAGCTTGCTTTGAACGCCTGGTGCATCTAATCCCAGAACTATGCGATCTCTTAGTGTTTCTTCTAGATTGGTGAATCCGCAGAGCCCTCCCAAATTTCAGAGGTCTGCTATGAAGTCGGCTACGCTTTCTCCCTTTCGCTGGCTTCTTTGATAAAACTCATGGTATTTCACGAGCGTAGGCACGGTTGGGGCGTAGTGGTCTCGCAGGATAGGTTCGAGGTCGTCCCAATCCATGGCCTTCACTTCTCGGGGTTTGGCTAGTGCTTTAGCCATCTTAAATACGGTTGGACCGCAATGCGTTAGGAACACCGCCTGTTTCTTCCCGGCTGTGGCATCCTTTAAGTTGTTCGTCTCTAGGAACATTTGGAAACGATCCATGTAAGACTCCCAGTCTTCCTGTGCTGGATCGAACGGAGCAGGTGGTACGATGCCGCTGGACATGGTTCCGTTGTTGGCATCATTTGTCACGTGCTCGGTGTTCTTCGAAGTTTCGTTGGTTCAGATATCTCCATATCACATCCTCGTCGCCAGTTTTAAGTTTTGAGCATGGGCGAGAAAGAACGGAGACAAACCTCTGAACGGTGAACTTCAGCTCTTTATTTACATTGTGACTTCTTCTGTTCAACAGCAGTACAACCCGCCTTATATAGGCAAACCCTGTAACGTTTAACCAATAACGAGCTAGGAATGCTAGCTCTTATAAGAACTCTCTGTTAAGGGCCAATCGGATTCCCTGGAACGGGCCAATCCGGTCCGGCCGCTTAACAGGCAATCAGAAGTGCAGGGCCAGAACCCTGCACTTACTCCAAGCTCACACTTTATTAATCTTATTGCATACACAACATGTTTGGCTTGACTCAAACTCGAACAGCCTTTGTCAGAAAGGTTTTTTTTCTTTCATGTCAGAAGTTCACTAACTTCCTTTCTCCTCCTTTCTAGTGTAGAAAAATTATCTTAATTTAACACGTAATCTTGCCATTAACATTTTTAAGGGTTTCTCGCTTGAGCAGGGCAAGGTTGGACTGGAACAGTGGTCACCAACCAGTGGGCCGGGGACCACTGGTGGTCTGCGAGAAAATTTTGATGTTCCACAGAGAAATGTCCCCCCCCAAAAACAATTAATCCAGGCTGTGTAGGAACACAAGGCTGTGCTGCCCACATGGCCTGCAGGAACACAAGGCTTGCGTCGCTTGCATTGTGAACAACATGAGGGAGTGAAGGGAGGGGGGAAAGGGTGGAGGAGGGGACTTGCTCCACTCGCCCCACGGGCCTGGCCTGGCTACCGGGCTGCTTCTTTCCGCTTCTTTCTTCTGCTGCTTTTGGCTACATGCAAGGAAAGCAGCCAAAGTCTTTCTTTCTCTCCCCCAAACTCCACCAGAAATGAGCCTTTGGGGCTCTGCAATGGAGTCCAAAGATCACTAAATGAACTATTGCAAATCAAGGATTATCTGTACAATGAACTACATTTTCTCCTAGTTTGCTTTAAGCCCTTTGTCACAAAAACTCTGATTCACAAATATTACTTCTTTATTTCCCCCAGGTATAGCTACTTTTCTCTCTATCTGAGGGGTTCTTCCCTCCCACCCACCCCTGCAAAGAAATCCATATGGATTTAGTGGGAGTGAAATGATTTCAAAAAGGCTGGAATTTTGTCCTATTCCTCTTGGCTGAGCGCCGATTGGGACCGTAGGAATGCGACAAAATTTCTCAAGGGTGAAACTCCAAGGCAGAAGATTATTGTGAGGAAATGAAGCTGTGGATGTCATAAAAATTATGCAATAACTTTTTTCGGTATTGTGGCCTGTATTTAGCCACTTTTTTTTTCCTGTTGATTTTGCATCGTATCCATTTTAAGAATAAAATTTGTGTTGCTGAATGTGTTTCATTATTTTGAGATAACCTTCGTTGGTTGAGGTAGCTTATAGGTCAGTGGTGGCTCACCTTTTTGGGCTCCCATGCCAAAAATTGCCCTCCTGTGCCAGCACCCAGAAGGCAATCCGTGCGGGGCCCCCATGCCCCCTGAGCATGTGCCGGCACGCGATGCCCCCTTGCCATAAGTCTATGCATGCATGCACGACTTTCCCCATGTGCACTGCACATCTCTGTGCATGCATGTGAGCCCCTGGGTGTCTCTATTCACGCGCAAGACACCTGCGCCCCCGTTTGTCTCTGCACATGTGTACGAGACCCTCTCACACGTCTCTGAACATGCACCTGCATCTCTCACACACCCCCACGCATGCACGCCAGATACCCGACAATCAGCTGGTGCATGCGCATGCTCAGTGGAGCTCTTCTGGATGACCTCTCACACGCTGGCAGAAGTGGCTCTGTATGCCACTTATGGCACGTGAGCCATAGGTTTGCCATCATGGCTATAGGTGATAACTTATAAAGCAGGGATGGTGCAACCTTTTTGTTGTGATGTGCCTATGAAGCACATGCATGTGTGTGCTGGCACCCACCATGCAATGTGTCCTGCCCTCCTACACATGCGTGTGCAACACCTCTGCTCCACCCCCTTACCTGTACTGTCCATGCGCACGCCTCTCAGCTGATTTTTGGCCCATTTGAGGTTGTTTTTGCCTTCCCGGAGGCTCGAGGGAAGCTTCTGCAGCCTTGGAAGGCCGAAAAATGGGCCCTTTTCGGCACTTCTGGTATTTCCAGAAGGCCCATTTTTTCAACCTCCCAAGGCTGCAGAGGCTTCCCTCGAGCCTCCGAGAAGGCAAAAACAGCCTCAAATGAGCCGAAAATCAGCTGGGAGGCACACACATGTGCAGTGCAGGTAAGTTTGGATGGATCTTGCATACCTACACAAATAGCTCTGCGTGCCACCTGTGGCACGTGTGCCACAGGTTCACCATCACAGTTATCAGGAATATTATTTCATAAATTTACTTAGAACAGCTGGATATTCTGAGTTTGTTCTTTTTTTAAAAAAAAAAATCACACTGTGAATTTTTTCAATTCAAAGGCTGCTTTGAATTGATCTTCCTTCCTCAATCTATCTAATTTCACAGGGCAAAAGTGAATATTAAAAGAGGGTTGATGTAATCTCTATTTCTCAGCTGACTGTCCTTGTGGAACGTTGATAAAAGAAAATAGAGTATCTTCGCGGCAGCTGAATTAGAGATTTTATCATAGTTGGTTTAGTTTATTCTGTGGGAACAGTTATTAAACAAAAGTCTCATTTTATTTATGGATCTTAACTGTGGAGAGACCTTAACTGTAATAAAGAACGATATAACTGGGATATTGATTAGAATTATTTTTACTTTGTCATTTTGAAACATGTTGGCAGTTGTAAGGGGGTAATTTTTGTATGTAAATCCTGGCCATTGTGTTCTTTTGACCCATGGATAATATTGTCTGAAGTTTTGTGAGAAGAAATAACGTCAATCATTTTGTGATCTTAGTTACTACTTAGTGAAAGAATTACACCGGAAGCTTTGAAGAAGAAACCGGGCTGCCATCTGTCAAAAATGGTGCAGGGTCTCTTGCTTGGGCAGGGGGTTGGACTAGATGACCTACAAGGTCCCTTCCAACTCTGTTAATCTGTATACTTAAGAGTTACTTGTAAATGAGATCATGTACTTTATCTGCCCCACTACAGTGGGATTCTGTATTTAAATTTCTAAAGAAGATAGCAATGAATTCTACTTTGTTTTATTTGTCATGTTATTTTCTGTCTCTTGAACTATCACTCCATCTATCCATCCATCCATCCATCCATCCATCCATCCATCCCAGATGTTGGATAAAAGAAGATCGCCAATAAATACGACACGGTTATTTGCCATTTTGTGTAGCGCCCACGGTTGTGGTGCATCTTTCTGAAGCTATGAAGATAAATAAATAAATAAGCAGTGTAAAATAATAAAAACAATGCCACTCATCGAGCGGTTTAAACGTGGACTTGAATGGAAACGCTCAGTCCAATTATACATTATTTTAAAAGCCAGGCTGAATGAAAAGGTCTTCATAGGGCACTAAAAGCATGATGTATAGAAAAGACCAGGCGAACCTGTATAGAATAAATCCTTTTCTTTTCTTTCTTTTCTTTTTTTCACGGACCCTGAAAAACATCTTCAGATTCTCATTTAAGTGGTTTTTTTTTTAAAAAAAAACTATATAGGGCTTTAAATGGAAATAAAAAAAGAATTCAAACAGAGCTTGAATGTGGAACATTTATTTATTTAAGCACAGAGGGCGTTCAATTCCAGACAACTTTGGTCGATTTACATTATCAAATAAAAGACCATAAAAATAGAAAGTAGGAATCCAGAGAAAAACAACCTCGCTTGTAGACAAGGAATGAGCACAACACTTCGAAGAATTTCCAGAGAAGAACCAGGAGCACTAGAAGATATAAAGCCTAATTTTTGATGACTTCTTGGACACCATCAGGATGGGAGCATTATGGACATGGAAGGATCTTGTCCCTACTGGCAGCTAAAAAGACCAAAGGAATACCTTTTCAGTTGACATGTTTAGTGTCGGCTGGCTAAACAAATCCACCCTTGTCGTAAAAATAATTCAACAAAAGAGGAACACAGGCAAACCGTGACAATAAATTCTACTTTGAGATAGAGGTTAATTTCATGAACAATTTGGAACATGAACAGCCATCATAACATAACAACATTTCAGTAAGATAATACTTACAAACAACCCATTGCAATGAGATTCACTGGTATGGTTAAATCCGGCAAGGGGTAGCCATGGCAGTGGCCATGATCTGAGATGAAACCTCTTCTTATATAATCTTTTCTCTACATCTCTTCTGTTCCTCTGGAAGATTATTAGAGTAACTTCCTCATTCACTATGTCATCCTGTCGTTTGGCACTTATTTGAAAAACTCTTTGTCATCTGCACTTTTTGGTTTTGTATTCTCGTAATGTTCCACACGGTTATATCAAAAATAGTCCCCAAAGTTATTAGTTTTACACAATTGCAGATTACAAATTTTCCCTTAGTTTGCGTCTTTTATCAAGCGAATGCTTCAATATAAGAAGCAGTGCAAGACAGGTACAGGGCTAGGAAGCATAAGCACAGGTAGAGAGTTAAGGGTCTCATCTCACAACCCCCCTTCAAATCACAAGTCTCGAGTCGCATCTTATAGAGAAAAGAAAATGGATTTATTAGAAGTGGTCATGTCAGGGTTAGCTGGATTCAGCCGACACTAAAATACGTTGTTCATTTCTCCCTTGAACCTGGTCTTCCCCCTACTCCCTGGATGTATATTCTCCAATGGAACACCTCCATAGCCAAGAATCATCAATCATGCTCTCCAGGAATATTCTTATATATAGTTGCATTCAATAAATCCATTCCATTTCAATCGTGTGTCGATTAGGTACATTTTTTATGTGCTTACAATTAATAATAATACTCTTCTTATCAATGTAACAATAACAATAATCACATTCCCATATAAGTAATATTCAATGTATCTAATTCACGAGCTTCTCTTATTGCTTTGTAAATAAGTCTAGTCCATTTTAATTTGTTTTATTCTCCAACCATTGGTAAAACAAATCCCATACCATCAGATTCTTCTTTTTCTTTAATTTCTAATGTTAATCTACTCCTGTCTGCACATTCCAATATTTTCTCAATTACTTTCCCCTCTATCGGTATCTTATCACTTTTCCAATTCTAAGCAAATACAATTCTAGCTGCTGTTAATACATGTATCATTAAGCATGCTTTTTCTTTGCTGTAACCTTCAGGTACCATTCCTAATAAAAATATTTCAGGTTTCAAATCTATATGTTGTTTAATCATTTTTTTCCAACCATATATTTTTGTCCAATATCTTTTAGTGTCATGCCCCTGTCAGAATCTGATTCTGAGGGGGAGACCGAGCAGCTAACAGAGTGTGGCTCGGTTGGTTGTGGAAGAAACTGGGGAAAGGCAAAGTCCAGCTGAGCAGAGCAGGGGAGAGGTAGAGCAAGGCAGAGGGAATTCAGAGGAAGACCCAGGCCCACCCCCTCTTCATCCTTGGGCATTCAGGGAGGAATGGAGAAGGGAGCAACATTAGTTTCATGGCTTACGGGGGAGGAAAGGGCCCTGATTCCCTTCATTAGCTGCAGCTGGGAACACAGTGTTTAAAAAGGGAAGCTGCGCACAACAAATTGTTTAGAGCAAATCTGAATTATCTGGTATTGTCGAGGCTTATCTGGGTTCCTACTGTCTTCCCAACTGTGTGTGTTTTGCATGTCACCTTTAGGTTAGCTCCAAATTTAGGTACCTGAGCCCTCAATCCCTCTGTGCATCCAGCTAAATGTGTGCCTTTCAAGTCTGCAATTCCTCCTCCTGCCCTGTCAAGTTAATTACTTCATCATGGTTTGTGTACAGTTTGTATATACTTGTTTTCAGATGGAATTTCCTCCCTTTAAAGACTGTTCTTGGGAGAATTTTTTCTCCAGCCAAAGGTAACCTGGACATTTGGGGGCAAAGTTGGAGGTATTAAAGGGACTTTTCTTATTTATGTGACTGTGTTGACACGCCCCTTTGGGTCATCATATTTGGCTTCTATGCAAGTCCACCACATACGGTAAGGAGAGTTAACGATGCAGTTGATACAAGGCTGGTAGTGTTAGTAATATAAGTAGTCCTTGACTTGCAACCATTCATTTAGTGACTATTTGAACTTACAATAACTGTTTCTCACATTTACAATAATTGCAGCATCCCAGTGGTCATGTGATCAAAATTCTGAGGTTTGGCTAGTGGCATGTATTTATCTTCCCCAGGTCATGTGATCCCCTTCTGTGACTTTCTGACAAGCCAAATTAATGGGGAAGCCAGATTCACTTCATGATCGTCTTACTAACTGCAGGAATTCCCTTAACAACCTGAGGGCAAGAAAGGTCATGAAAGGAGACAAAACACACTTAACAACTGTCTCGCTTAGCAACATGAATTTTGGACTCCATTGTGGTCGTAGGTCAAGAACTACCTGTACTGTAGTAATTCTCCAAGTAGATTTCCAATGAGTATAATGTTGGCATAGAGCTGTTATTCTGTTTGCACAGGTAAGGAAGGCAAAATAGAACTTAGAATAACTTTATTGTTACTTTGTACGAATGGCCTAGGGAACAAAGCTGTTACAGAATCTGGAAGTCCTGCTAGAAACACTTCAAAACTTCCTCCCAGAGGGGAGCAACAGAAACAGTCCATAAAGTGAGTGTGCGGAGTCTCTAACAATGCTATGAGCTCTAAGCACATAGCTGTTATAAGCAGTGTCCTGAATGATGGGAAGCGATCTTCCTATCATCTTCTCCACTGTCCTCACCACTCTCTGTAGGGACTTTCTATTCGAGGCTCTGCTTCCACCAAACCAAACAGGGATGCCGTTTGTTGAAATGGTCTCCGTCATGCCTCTGTAAAAAGTGGCCAGGACAGAAGGAGAAAAGATGCGCTCTAGATCAGGGGTGTCGAACTCACGTCGTCATGGTGACATCACGTGACATATCAGGACTTTCCCCCTCTTTGCTAAACCAGGCAGGGGTGGGCCAGCATGTGACACATCTGGCCTGTGGGCCGTGAGTTTGACACCCCTGCTCTAGATTATTTAAATGGCAGAGCAATAGAAGGGTCCCAGGTTGTGTTCAAAATTTTGCAATGTAATTCGATATTTGACTATTGTAAAGTAATGTCTCACTTAGCAATATAAATTTTGAGCTCAATTGTCATCCTAAGGCGAGGACTACTTGTGTTGTTCCCTCCAAAAATGTGTGTGTGTCAGGATTCTGGCAGCTACTCCAATTAATTCATAAGCCTTGAGCCACGCTCCCAAAACTAAAGAGGATTTATTTGAATGTAACATTCCACCTCCGGCATTAACCTGGGCGTAGCCAATTCTGAGATACGTAATTTGCTGTCACCCTTGATCCTGCTTCCCCCACCAACCCTCTGGGTGTATCATCCAACAAAAAACATCCATAGCCAAGAGTCCTTCTCCAAGAGAATTGGAGAATCATGCTCTCCAATTAGATTTTTTTCCCAGTGAAAGCTTCAGCCATCTAATCAGTCTTTGAAGAAAATACGAATAGAATGTACTTTCAATTTCACCCTGTTGCCTGCTCTTTGAAACTTTTCTTTTGTCAATTATAACATGTTTTATGAGTTGATAGTGTGTGTATGTGTGTGTCTGTCTGTCTTAATATATTTAGCTGGATGCACAGAGGAAATGAGGGTGCAGGTACCTAAATTTGGAGCTAACCTAAAGGTGACATGCAAATCTTTTCCTGTGGATTTGCAAAACAGATGATGCGACTTCCATCCCAATCAGGCGCTGTGCCAGAGAAGGCCTTGAAAAGCCTTTGTCTTTTAAGTTCCCTGCGATTTCTTGTTTCCCTTTGTCCTCCTTCATATTTCACAAATATTGACCTTAATCTGAATTGCTCTCATCCCTTCCTTGAGCTAATGATTCAACTGGAATTGGTGCCCAGATCAGATTGTTCAGCCTTGTTATTGAGCGATGTGTTTTGATGATACCCATCAACCTGAGTGATTTTTTCTCTCCCCTCTTCGGCACATAAAGCTTTTATTGATTCCTCTTTTCCCCAGGAGGTTTCCTTCCCCTCCCCCCAACAAAAAAGCTTGGGCTTAGCTCAACCCAATGTGATTTATTAAGAAACAGCATGATTTGGTCAGAAAGATTTATGGAGAGATAAACTGATAGCAAATGACATCTATTTCAAGTAGTACAAGGATGGTGTTGTTGTACCACCGATGTTTTGCCTTGAGCCTTTAAGCTTTTTGCAGATTCTTCAGAAGGCTATCTCTCCCTCTCTCCCTCTCTGTCTCCCTCTCCACACTCTCATTTATTATAAATGGGGGTATTTGTTTCTCACTTAGAATTTGGGTGGGGATTTCAAATATGCAACAAAGGGTGATGCTTGGGACAGGAAATGGGGATTGTAGCTTGGTCCTCTTAAAAGTATTTTCAGCATGGAGAGCCTTGCCCTTTGGAGACACTTTTGGGAATAACAAGAGAATAAACAGAAGGGACCTTGGAGGCCCTCTAGTCCAGCCCCCTGTTCAAGCAGGAAACCTTTCGCTATTTCAGACACATGGCTTCTCTAACCTTCTTGTTCTGACCTAGGCTTCACCAAATCACGAAGCAGACTCCTCATCCTGACAAAACCCCTTTTAGTTAAGCTATTGTGAATTCCTCTCATTCACATCCAGCAAACTCCCAGCAAACATTCTTTCAAGAGTGAATTGCAACCACAGACCTTATTCTGGCTTGGAGAGTTGCCAGGCTGATAGCTTCCAAGTGCAATGCTGTCCAAGGAAGTACTTGCCAAGGAGTCTCCAAGAGTCACGAACAAATCTTCACACTAATTAAATGAACTAATTGTCTCCTGCAAACCCCACTCCCCTTTCACTCCTCTTTATTCCCTATGGGAGGGGCCATTCACTGTCCACCTGTGCCTTTACTCCCAAGTCGACCCATGTTCCTTAGCTGTTCCCTTCTCCTGGCAGCTTTGCGCATGTGCACACTGGGAACAGGCTCCAGCTATTCTTCTGCCCCACTGATCTCTGACTCCGAAGGTAGCTGATAACTGTTGGACAACCCTGGCTCCCTCTCTGCCTCCAATGTAGAGCCCTCGTCAGAGCCTTCCTCAGACTCCAGGACTGGCCCAGGTTCCTCTCCAACCTCCTCACTGTACGAATCTGCCGCTAGCTTTGCTGGCTGCTGGCAGGTCACAACACTCCACTTAAAAACTTCCGGTGTTGGATGTCTATGGAGGTTCTCTGTCCTCCAGGTCATGGTTGTCCCAAAGGTGCTTTTTTCAAGAGGTAACTGGACTTTCTGCTTTTTCTTTGAAGATGTTTGTTCTTTTGCCCGAAGAAACTTCTTGAATGAGAAGCGAAACATCTTCAAAGAAAAACTAAAAAGTCCAGTTGCCTCTTGAAAAAAGCACCTTTGGGACAACCATGACCTGGAAGATGGAGAATCTTCATGAAAGCTTCCAGTGTTGAAGCCCCCAGAACTTCTGGAGGCAAGCCATTCCATTGATTGTTAGTTCTCACTGTTGTCAAGAAATTTCTCTCCAGGTTGGTTCTCTTCTTGAATAATTTCTATCCATGGCTGCTTCTTCTGCCTTCATCTACTAGCAAACAAGGAATTATCCAATGATCCCAGTTATATTAAATCTTCCCGCTGTCAACTCACGAAGCATTCCTGACCTACTCTCAAGTTGCCATAGGCCAGGGGGATAGAACCTCGCAGCTGCAGCGAGGAACTTGCATTTCAGTCAAAACAAAGCACATTCCAGCCGGCAACGTCAAGGTCATCTCCACAGAGACCCACTGTGGCTGGAGGAAGTGACTCCTATAACCCGTGAAATTGCTTCATTGGGGAATGGGACTGATGACACATCTTGGGGGTGGGGGGAGGGGGAAACAGGATCAGAGCCAAAGCGTGGATTAAGTGAGGTCAGAGTTGGCTTTGCTTGGTCCATGCTGACATGAAGCTCCTAATAAATAACTGGATTTCTTTTGAAGCTTGGCCTGAGGCTCAGGATTTAATTAGGGCATCTGTCGGAACCCGGACACTTGCTTTTTGAGTGAAATATATGTTGCCTATGAACCTCATAGGTTCCATTAACCTTGTATCTATTGGAAACAAAAACAAAATTAACAGATAGATTAACAATACTGTATCTCATGCATTTTCTTTCTAAGCGGTGAAGATTACAGCAATTTCATGCACATCCAGTGCTTCGAACATTTGGAACCATTACCTAAGTGAATATTATACCCAGATTTCCACTTGCGTGCAACAGCTAGTGAACAAATTAAATGCAGTATGAAACAGTCATACCAAATCAATAACAAATTATTGTGGTAAAGAGGGGAAAAAAACCCCACACTATTGGTGAAAAATTGATATTCTGCATGATGTATGGAAGCTCAGTGCCTTGCTTTTAAAAGCACAGATGCCCTGTTTGGTTTGATTTATGCCGTGTTGTTATGTTTGTGTTGCATCTGTGAAGGGGTGGAGATAGAAATAATTTATTATAGCATGGAATGTAAGAAGCGTCTGGTACGAGGGAAACAAGATTCAGAGCTCCGTAAATAACAATGGGAAAATTTCTTCTTGGGATAAAAGTGTATAGCTACACTTATCTAAGCAGAACACCTCATTTTGAGAGAAGGCTGTTTACTTTATTATATCTAATATACAAGAATTCCTTGACTTAAACAACAGTTGCGTTGTGTGGTTCACCGGCAGCCGGTCCAGATGACAGTGGAATCGGACAGTGGGGAAGAACGGGGACCAGTCTGGGAGTCTGGAGAGGACTCGGACGAGGGTCCAGCGTCTGATGCAGAGATGGGGCCAGGACCATCTGGGAGTGTGGTGCTGACTTCGGAGCCTTCGGAGTCTGGCAGCAGCGAGGCAGAGGAACCAGGGGAGCCTGTTCCCAGTGCGCATGTGTGCAGAGCTGCTAGAAGGTGAGAGCAGCTGAGACAAAAGGGGCAACTCGGGAGTAAGGCTGAGAGGTGATTGCTCTTCCCATAAGGTATTAAAAGACAGGCAAAGGTGAAGAAACTTTTGCAGGAAGCAAAGTCGTTCATTCTGTTCGGATTAAACCTTGAAGCTCTGCGTGGACTGTACTTTGGTTGGTTTTCATTTGGCACTTTAGTTGTTGGCAACCATTCAAAGGAGAGAAAGGTGGGTGCTTATCTCGAGGGACTGTTTGGGACTCATTACAGGCTGGGAATGAACATAATTCCTAGCTGTTCAAATAAAATCAGAGTTGTTTTAACTGAATGTGTGCTTAATTACAGTCTCAGGAAGCCTTGGTCAAAACAAGTTCATTCAAAATTACAATGTCACTAAAAAAACCATATGATGACCAGTTTTCAATTCTTATGTACCATCCCCATGGTCACATGATCAAAATTCAGATGCTTAGCACCTGGCTCCTAATTCTGACAGAGTGTCGTGTCCTGGAGTCATGCGATCCCCTTTTGTGACCTTCTGACAAGCGATGTCAATGGGGAAGCCAGATTCACTTCACAACTGTGTTGCTAATTTAACAACTGCAGGGATTCACTTAACAAGTGCGCCAAAAAGGTCATACAATGGGGCTTTGTGCTCACTGACCAGTCTGGGTTTTTCTTCTGCATGGGAGCAGAGTCCAAAGAGGGTGCATGGCTATTTCATCATAGAATAGAGTAGAGTAGGGGATGGGATGGGATGGCATAGAAAATATGGAATGGGAATGGGAATGGGAATGGGAATGGGAATAGAATAGAATAGAATGCAGAATGGAATAGGATAGGATAAAATATTGGAATGAAGAATAGAACAGAACAGAACGGGATGGGATGGAATGGAATAGAATAGATAATGGAATAAAGAATAGAATAGAATAGAATAGTAAATATGGAATGGAATAGAATAGAATAGAATGAGAGTTGGAAGGGACCTTGGAGGTCTTCTAGTCCAATCCTTTCTCAGGCAGGAAACCTTATACCATTTCAGACAAACTGTTTTCCAATCGCTTCTTAAAAACTTAAAGCACCCACAACTTCTGGAGGCCAGTAGTTCCACCGATTAATTGCTCTCAATGTCAGGAAATGCCTCCTTAGTTCTAGGTTGCTTCCCTCCTTGATGAGTTTCCATCCGTTGCTGCTTCTTGTCCTGCCTTCAGGGGCTTTGGAGAATAGCTTGACTCCCTCTTCTTTGGGGCAGCCCCTCAGATAGTGGGAGATTGCTTGCAATCCCTTCCTAAGAGAGGAAAAAATTGAATTGGGAAGTTGATGAGAATTCTGCATTTTTTTCAGGAAGAAACTAACCATCTTGTTGGTTTTTCTAAACTTCTCAAATGCTTCCGAAGCAAACATTTAGCCATTGCTCTTATTGCTATGCCTTAATATTTTTACGTGGTTTGGAATCTTGCTTAACTACTGAAGGACGTGGTGAAGGTGTTTACCTGAAAATGGCCAGGAAGCCTACCAGGACTCTTGTGTTTATACTCAAGATTATTTTTGACTTGCTGCTGGAGCTGAAGTTGTTGAGATTCCTGGTTGGCAGAAGAACACACTGAGCTTTTCTGGCCCTGGCATATTTTGTACTTGATGGAAAGATATCTTTGAGCTGTCATTCACACTGACATCCTGACTTACTTTTTCCTCTGGGGAAGCAAAGTCGGAGCAGAAAGTGCTACCTACCCTCTGGTAGAACTGACATCTGCAGATATCTTGAGTTCCTAATTAAAAAACCCAGAAATGTGCAAGGTTGGTGTTGCAGGCTTAGCAGTTCTGACATTTTCTTCTTCAGCTCCCTTTCCTGTCCTTGTTAGTGGGCGAACGTAAAGACTTTTTCTCAACATGAAGTTGCTTTCCTAAAAAATGTAAATTGCTCTCCTGACAACATTATTGCTTTCCGAAGTGGCAAACTGTATGACAACAGAAAGACCATGCGCAGTACACAAAATTACTCAGCTTGCTAATGAGAGGTTAAGTTAGAAGTCTGCAGAGAAGGATGTGTTTCTGGAGCTTGGAATTAAGACTTTTAGGTGTGATTGTAAGAACCTAAGTAACCTAAGCGCCAGAGCTCACTGTAGCAGCATTGCCAAAAAGGCATTAAGAGTTGTAAATCTAATCTTACCAAGCTTCCCCTCTGGAAATATCAAATTGCTAATTAGGGCATTCAAAACCTTTGCTAGACCAATACTCGGATACAGCTCATCTGTCTGGAATCCATACTGTATATCGGACATTAATACAATTGACCGAGTCCGGAAGTATTTCATGAGAAGAGTACTACACTGCTCACAACAGAATACCCTACACCAGGGGTCTCCAACCTTGGCCCCTGGAAGCCTGGTGGACTTCAACTCCCAGAATTCCACAGCCAGCTGGCTGTGGAACTCTGGGAGTTGAAGTCCGCCAGGCTTCCAGGAGCCAAGGTTGGAGACCCCTGCCCTACACCACCAGGCTTGAGATTTGGGGCTTGGACAACCTTGAACTACGCTGCCTACGGTTAGACTTAAGCGTAGCACACAACATTATCTTCTCCAATGTCCTACCAGTCAATGACTACTTCAGCTTCAACTGCAACAACACAAGAGCACACAATAGATACAAACTCAAGGTAAACCGCTCCAAACTCAATTGCAGAAAGTACGACTTCAGCAACAGAGTGGTCAATGCCTGGAATGCATTTCCTGACTCTTTTATTATATCATTTAATCCCCACTCCTTTACCCTTCAACTATCCACTATTGACCTCACTCCTAAGAGGCCTGTAAGGGGCGTGCATAAGTGCACCATCGTGCCTACTGTCCCTGTCCTATTTCCCCATTTATTCATTCCTCGAGGAAAATGTCTAGGAAGGAAAAGATTGTGAGGAAAGAGACTTTAGGATTTCGAGGCAATCGTGGGTCAGGAGAACCTTTGACCATAAATATGGGTTGCATGATTGTATCATAATCTATTTAACATTGAAATTGGTCGGCTCTTAAATCCCAAGACCGTAACAACTTCTCTACAGCTTGGCTTCAGTTCATGTAGGATTCTAACCTTGACTCCCCCCCCACCCCATTATTTAAAGGAAGGTAGGGGACTTAGCAAAATAACAGAGTTGGAAAGGACCTTGGAGGTCATCTATTCCAACCCCTGCTCAAGCAGGAGAGCCTATTCCATGCCAGACAAATGATTGTCCAATCTCTTTTTGAAAACCACTAGTGATAGAGCACCCACAACTTCTGAAATCAAGCTATTTCACTGGTTGTTTGTTTTCATAGTGAGGAAATTCCTCCTCCATTCCGGATTGCTTCCCTCCTTGATGAGTTTCCACCCATTGCTTCTTCTCCTGCCTTCAGGTATTTTAGAAGAATATTTTGACCCCGTCTTCTTTTTGGCAGCCCCTTAAATATTAGAAGACTGCTATCATGTCACCCCTAATCCTTCTTTTCACTAGACTAGACCTACCCAATTCCTACAACTGTTCTTCCTGCTTTAGCCTTCAGTCCCCTAATAATCTTCGTTGCTCTTCTCTGCACTCAGATAACAGATTAACAGAGTTGGAAGGGATCTTCTAGGACTAGGTCATCTAGTCCAACCCCCTGCCCAAGCAGGAGACCCTACACCATATCTGACAGATGGCAGTCCAGTCTCTTCTTGAAAGCCCCCAGGGATGAAGCTCCCACAACTTCTGAGGGCAACTTCTGTTCCATCGGTTGATTGTTCTCAGAAAATTCCTCCTTATTTCCAGGTTTCCTTGTTCAGTTTCCATCCATTCTTCCTTGTCTGGCCTTCAGGTGCTTTGAAAAATAGCTTGACCCCCTTTCTCCTCTCTGTGGCAGCCACTTGAATATTGGAAGACTGCTATCATGTCTCCTGGTCCTTCTCTTCCCTAGACTAGCCAGGCCTGGTTCCTGCAACCATTCATCGTATGTTTTAGCCTCCAGTACCTTCATCATCCTGGTTGCTCTTCTACTTTTTCCAAGAATCTTAACATCTTTTTTATAGTGTGGTGACCAAAACTGGATGCAGTACTGTAGGTGTGGCCTTACTAAGGCTTTGTACAGTGGTATTAGGAAGGAAGGAAGGAAAGGTTAGGTTAGGTTACATTAACAGAGTTGGAAGACACTTGGAGGTCATCTAGTCCAACCCTCTGCCCAAGCAGGAGACCCTAGACCATTTCTGACAGATGGGAGTCCAATCTCTTCTTGAAAGCCTCCAGGGATGAAGCTCCCACAACTTCCGAAGGCAACTTCTGTTCCATGGGTGGATTGTTCTCACTGTCAGGAAATTCCTTATAATTTCCAGGTTGAATCTCTCCTTGGATCAGTTTCCATCCATTCTTCCTTGTCTGGCCTTCAGGTGTTTTGGAAAACAGAAGTGTCCCATTCCTCTCATATCTCCCCTGGTCCTTCTCTTCCCTAGACTAGCCAGGCCCAGTTCCTGCAACTGTTCTTTGTATGTTTTATCCTCCAATTCCCTCATCATCCTGGTTGCTCTTCTGTGTACTCTTTCCAGATTATCAACCTCTTTTTTATATCGTGGTGACTAGTACCCTCCTAATGGAAGAAATGGTGGAAATGATTTTTGAGTCTTGAGAGCTAAGATATATTTCCACATCTGGGACCCATTTGGCTCTTCCCATCTCACTCATTTGAAAGTGATGGCTCCTTTAAGCAATTCGGTAAGAGAATGTACACTAATTATGAGAAATAATCACTACGTCTGATAGAAAAATGAAGTTGCCTAATATAAACAGCACAGGAGTAGCTGGGAGATAGGATTAAATCAGTCTATGAAGGAATGCCAAAGTTACAAAATGTCCCTTTCTCTACTCCAGAGAGCCATAATTGTGGCAAGATACATAAATGCTCCTATAGTTATAAAAATCACAAACTTGGAAAAATTTGGGAAGGGAACAAAGCATTCCTGCTGCCTCCCTCCCTTTCTTCCTTTCTTCCTTCACTGAAAGCATATGGACCAAAGATAAATTCCTTGTGTGTTCAATCACACTTGGCCAATAAAGTATTCTATTCCATTCCATTCCTTTCTACTTATATTTCTATTTTTCATTCCAATATCCTATCCTATCCTATCCTATCCTATCCTATCCTATCCTATCCTATCCTATTCTATCCTTCATTCCAATTCCAATTCCAATTCCAATTCCAATTCCAATTCCAATTCTCTTCTCTTCTCTTCTCTTCTCTTCTCTTCTCTTCTCTTCTCTTCTCTTCTCTTCTCTTCTCTTCTCCTCTCCTCTCCTCTCCTCTCCTCTCCTCTCCTCTCCTCTCCTCTCCTCTCCTTTACTCTATTTTTCTATTCCATTCCATTCCCTTCTACTTCTATTTTTATTCTATAGCATATTTTTTATTCTATAATATATTTTCTGTTCTGTTCTCCTCTCCTCTCCTCTCCTCTCCTCTATTTTTCTATTCCATTCCATTACCTTCTACTTCTATTTCTATTCTATAGCATATTTTCTGTTCTATTCTATAGTAT
Organism: Hydrophis major; assembly: GCA_033807585.1. Classification (NCBI taxonomy): domain Eukaryota; kingdom Metazoa; phylum Chordata; class Lepidosauria; order Squamata; family Elapidae; genus Hydrophis; species Hydrophis major. Next base: position 4,608,215 of record CM066332.1, read on the forward strand.
ATTTTCTGTTCTGTTCTGTTCTGTTCTGTTCTGTTCTAGTCTATTCTGTTCTGTTCTGTTCCGTTCCGTTCCATTCCATTCCACTCTATATTTCTATCCTATTCTATTATTTATTCTATTCTATTCTAGTTTATATATTCTATTCTATTCTATTCTATTCTATTCTATTCTATTCTATTCTATTCTATTCTATTCTATTCTATTCATTCTCTTTTCTCAGACCCTCTCTATCTTTCTGTCTGTCTGTCTGTCTATCATCTCTCTCTTCTTTATCTCTGTCTCTGTCTATCTACAATATCTACGGTGTCTGTCTGTCTGTCTGTCTGTCTGTCTATCTATCTATCTATCTATCTATCTATCTATCTATCTATCTATCTATCTATCTATCTCTCTACCTATCTACCCATCCATCATCTATCTATCTATCTATCTATCTATCTATCTATCTATCTATCTCCCTCCCTCTCTCCCCCCTTACTTTTATTAAAATTGGAGCACTGCTGGAGAATCCATTATGCGCCCGGAGGTTGTATTTGGTAGAATTTTGCAAATATTCAAAAACTTGTTATGCAACCTCTGCATGTTTGGGGAAAAAGAAAACCCTCTGATCTGAATCGAAAGACAATTGAACAATAATTATAAGGTCATGCCTGGGTGGTTCACACATACCTGTGGTACCTGCTCTGATGCGCTGGGATTGGAGGCCCCTTAGGAAGACCAAGATTGCAGCCTGACTGCAGCTCAAACTTTGCTTTGAATGAGTAGCTGGCAAATGGATTTTATTAACCACTTGGTGGGATCGCTGTTCCTCTGTTATGAAAAGCAGCAGCAGTAGTTTATTTTAGGTCTGAGCTGTGCTTCGGATTCAGTCTGTTAAAGAATGCTTTGCAGCATGTGGGATGTACACATAGCACCTGCTTGTACATATTTCAGAACAATCTGCCTTCTTTGTGTGATCGCAAAGCTATCCAAAAAAGATGCTGGGTATTGGAAAAATAACTCAGCGTGGGGGAGAGAGTAGGGCGATGTATTTGGACTGCAAGGCTATGGATTACCACTAGATGGCGGTAGGGAGAAGTAGAAGCACCAACATCTTGGCTCCCATCTAGTGGACAAATAGATTTTTGCAGCTCATTTATAGAAAACCTAACTGTAAACAGAGTGAGCAATGGTCATGTGAGAAATTGGAGAATGGTCATTGGGAGATGACGATGAAAGAAGAGATTGACTCTGGGGGATCCTGGGTCTTTGTGAGATCGGTTGTTGCCTTGCAGACATTTTCATTATCCAATTAGGTAACCTCATCAGTGCTAGGAGGGAGTGGGGTTTGCAGAGAAGAGGAGGAGGAGGAGGAAGAAGAAGAAGAAGAGGAGGAATAGGAGGACTGGGGGATCCTTGGTGCTTTCTGAGCTTGGTTGCTTTCTTGCAGACATTTCATGACCCAAATAGGAAACACCATCAGTGCTAGGAGGGAGTGGGGTTTGCAGAGAAGAGGGGGGGGGGAGGAGGAGGAGGAAGAGGAGAACTGTGGGTGCTTGGTGCTCTCTGAGATTGGTTGTTTTCTTGCAGACATTTCATTACCCAACTAGGTAACATCATCAGTGCTACCGTAGAAAGGAGTGTGGCTTGTTCTCTGCTATATATGTCAGTGCTGGTGGGAGTGTTATATACAAGGACAAGCTATTTGTATATAACAGAGACCAAACCCTGCTCCCTTCTAGCACTGATGATGTTACCTAGTTGGGTCATGAAACGTCTTCAAGAAAGCAACCAAGCTCAGAGAGCATCAAGGACCCCAAATTTAACCCTGAGCTACAAATATTTCCTAGTTGGTAAGATCAACTCTTTTTAAGAGTCTGTTATATGTTGGTCTGACCTGAAAATAATTTTCGATGTGGTATAAAAAATTATGATATTAATTCCAATAAATATTTAGGATTCTGGAGAGCTACTTTATAAAAGAGTCTCCTTGTATTTTTTGTCTGAGATTTGGAATATAAAGGTTCAGATGAACTCAATTCCATAATAACTCTTTAAATTTAAAACTTAATATGTCCTGTATTTTACCCTTGGAAAGCTGGTTTGGAAGAGAAGATTGTCCAAGTTATAATGATTAATTGAGTCTTCTATTATTATTTTTTGAATATTCATATGAATGTGTTTGTAGCTGCATGCATATACATAAATTCATATATATTAACTTGACCGTTCGAGTTTAGACAAGCAGGATGCAAATTGAATAAATACAAATAAACATTCTGGTCCATGTATGGTGTTTATATTTCTAATAAAGGGCAAGGAAAGTAGTATTTGAAATGATAGAAATTTTTTTTTTTAAGTACTTCAGTTTTCAAAAAGTTACCCAAGGCATTAAATGACAACAGATAGAACCGATAATCAAATGAGGAAGATGATGGAATTTGATGAGATGGCTAAATTGAATTCTTTGGTTAGAGAAAAGACAATGTTTATTTCTGACTGGAAAACCCTTATGGACTTCTTTACATAAAGCAGGAGAAAATAAATTTACGATTTATAGTTTTGATGATTAGATAGGATAGATTATAGAAACCACAAAGTTTTGTTGTAACTATAGAGTAAGAGTTAAATTTACAATTGTATTTATAATTGCCATAGAGAACATCGAATACTATTTTGTATTTTATTGTTTTCTTTCTTTTTTTTCTTACATTATATTAGCTTGTATCTTCTTTTAAAAAAACTTTAATAAAATTTTATATATATATATATATATTTGTTTTCTGAGGTTCTCGCGGGTATTTGTATGTGGATCTTTGGTTATTCGGGTTTTCTCCCACGTAAGATTGGAAGTATCTAGGCAACGTTTCGATGAAGTCTCATTCATCATATATATATATATATATATATATATATATATATATATATATATATATGTATATTAAAAAGAATATATATATATATATATTAAAAAGAATGACTAATTAGGTTAATAAGGCTAAGTGAAGCAGCTGATAATACTGCATGCATAATAAAATATTAAGTCATTTAAATGAAATACCATGCCAAGAATCCTGCAACTGAACAACAGCAGCCTCTATAAAATCACAATATTGCTTTGCATTTTGCAATTTTTTTTATCTCCAAAGCTGTGATTATAATTTAATAAGTTAATATTATACAAATATTTGGATAATATTTCCGACATTAATGCATGTAAAAAAAACTTTACATGTATTAACACTCTGCATTTATTTGCTTATTTGTAGAGAGGGTTATATAAAAACTCTTGGAGGCCTACAGTACAACACAAATAAAAATAGAGATAACCAGAGTTGTATTATCAGAAACTATAAAGGCAACCTACTTCTATAATCCTCACCAAAAGCTCAGTAGAACAGTGTAGGGTTTCCTGCCTTGGGAAAAGAAAGGAGATTGGTCCCCAATGTTGGCAAGACCAAGATCAAGGAAGGAAGGAAGGAAGGAAGGAAGGAAGGAAGGAAGGAAGGAAGGAAGGAAGGAAGGAAGAAAGAAAGAAAGAAAGAAAGAAAGAAAGAAAGAAGAAGGGAAGGAAGAAGGAAGGAAAGTCAGGAAGGAAGTAGAATGGAGGGAGGGAAGGAAGAAAGGAAGGAAGGAAGAGAAGGGAGGGAAGAAAGAAAGAGAGAAAGAAGGAAAGAAGGAAAGAAAGGGAGGCAGGGAGAGAGGAAAGACAGGAAGGAAGGAATTTCCTGACCATGGGAACAATTAACCAGTGGTTTGGTTAATTAACCAGTGGGAGGGAGGGAGGGAGGAAGGAAGGAAAGGAAGGAAGGAAGGAGGAAAGGAAGAAAGGACAGAAGGAAGAAGGATGAAGGAGGGAAAGAAGGAGAAGGGAGGGAGGAAGGAAGGAAAGGAAGAAAGGAAAGAGGGAGGAAAGGAAGAAAGAAAGGGAAAGAAAGGAAGGAAGGAAGGAATTTCTTGACCATGGGAACAGTGAACCAGTGGTTTGGTTAATTAATCCATGGAAGTGAGGAAGGAAGGAAGGAAGGAAGGAGAAAGGAGGGAGGAAGGAAGGAAAGAAAGGAAGGAGGGAGGAAAGGAAGAAAGGAGGGAAGGAAGGAAAAGGGAGGAAAGGAAAGGAAAGGAAAGGAAAGGAAAGGAAAGGAAAGAAAGAAAGAAAGAAAGAAAGAAAGAAAGAAAGAAAGAAAGGAAGGAAGGAAGGAAGGAAGGCATTTCCTGACCATGGGAACAGTGAACCAGTGGAATGGTTAATTAACCAGTGGGAGGGAGGAAGGGAAGGAAGGAAGGAAGGAGAAAAGGAAGGAATAGGAAAGAAAGAAAGAACTATTGTCAATTTTGGAAGCCATATTGGGATTTGATGCTCCCACACTGTCCCAGGCTTGGGACAGTGTGGGAGCATCAAATCCCAATATGGCTTCCAAAATTGACAATAGTCTTGCTTCCATCAACATAGATAACATCAAAGTTCCAAATTTTTTTCCCCAAGTCAATTTTCCATTAAACCCAAAAGAAAGGTTTTTGGTTTTATCTTTAGGTTCAGTTTAAGTGTTTTATACACTTTAATTATCTATTAGAATATGAGGCCCATTTCAATATTTCTTTGCTTTAACATATGTCCACCATAACAGTGGTGGGATTCAAATTTTTTTTATTACTGGTTCTGTGGGTGTGGCTTGGTGGCATGGCAGGGGAAGGATACTGTAAAATCTCTGTTCCCTCCTCACTCCTGGGGGAAGGTTACTGCAAAATCCCATTCTTTCCCCATGCTACTAATCTGCTTTTCAGCTCCATTCTCTTGTGCAGGGCAACCAAAGAAGACTCAGCTGGGACTCTGGGAGGAAGAGAATAGATAGGGGCAGGGTCAGTAAATGGTGGTATTTGCCAGTTCTCTGAACTAAATTTCCACTATCGGTTCTCCAGAACTGGTCAGAACCTACTGAATACCACTTCTGCACCATAAATGATAAAAGGTCCCTTCTTGTTCCAACATTCATTTGAAATATCTTTGTATATTCTGGATAGCTTGTCTGATGCTTAAATACCATCAGATCTTCAAGTTCTTCCCACTCAAACACACAGCAGGGCAAAACATGTTCTTTAAATGGGAAGGGACCGTAATTCCAAGCCTGTTATTTTAAGATTTCATTTACATGTTTTATTCAGTTCCATAAAATATTTTCAAACTGATGCTGGCAGCCCCTGGGGCAGGTTTGCAAAAGGCACAGCCACCCCTCCTCACAAATTCTCATTAAAAAAATGAATTGCAGCCATTCAGTAAGACACCCTGCCCCTCGAAAAAAAAAGTGAAACACATTTTATGAAAACGACAACACCAAGAAAACACAAAGCTTTTAGTCCTGCAGTGAAGACACTGAAATGACCCTCTTGTCTTTTTATGCCCATTCAAACAAGGAGTCTTGGGTTTAATGTGCCCCACAAATCTACTTTAAAATGCTGGTTTATAGCCTGACATTCAGCTTCTGTTTCATGTTCTGTTTTAAATGCCCAATCTAGAGTTGCTGTGCAGGAAGGGCTGTGGGAATTTTTAAGGGGTTGTTGTTGTTGTTTTTTTCCCCATGGCTTTGTGGCATAAATGTTGATTTACGCTACGGTTTACACCTCAATAAAATGATGTCATTGAACTTGGAGGGCTGTAGCAACACTTTGGTTGGTGGCACAGAATACATCAAAGTAACGCAGATTAGCCAGGCTGGGAATCTACATGGTGGACAATTGTATCTCCCCCGAAATCATTCCCCAACTATAAGTGCCAAGATCGTAGGCAAAACTACATGTTCAGCAGTATTTTTTCTCTGCCTTTCTTTCTCTCTCTTTTCAAATAAAGATGGGTTCTCCAAGAAGGACATGAGCTTCAGAACCATAGACTGTCATGGCCTTGTTGGAGTCTGATTCCGAGGGGGAGGTCAGCTGACAGGAAGTGAGAGTGTGGCTCCGGTGGGTGTGGAGGAAATGGGGGAAGGACACAGTCCGGCTGGGCATTCAGAGGATGACCCAGGCCCACCTCCTCTGCATCCTAGGGCACACAGGGAGGAACAGATAAGGGAGCAATGTGGGTTACGGGGAAAAAAAAGGCCCTGATTCCCTTCATTAGCTTCAGCTGGGGAAACAGGATTTAAAAAGGGCATTTGCACACAGCACTTTGCTGAAAGCAAAGCGTGCATTGTCTCTTTTTATCAAGTCTTATCTGGGTTCTGGTGCCCTCCCAACTGTGTGTGTTTTGTTATCTTTTGAAGTCTGCAATTTCTTATCCTGCCCGGTCTTGTTAATTGCTGCAGCGTGCTTTATTTTTACTTATAATTTACATGTACTTTGGGTTTGGACTGAATTTCTTCCCTTTAAAAACTGTTCTGGGGAGAGTTTTTTTTCTCCAGCCGATGATAACTGGACATTGGAGGCCAAGTTGGAGGAATTAAAGGGACTTTACCTATTTTTGTGACTGTTGCTTTTGTGCCATGCCCCTTTGGGTCATCACATAGACTCGGTTTCCTTGTGTTTTGATGGTTTCAAGAGTTGCTTCTCTTAGAAGCTGGAGTTACAAGGAAATCAATAAATAAACCATGCCGAATGATTTACGAGTGGGATATGACCCCAGAGAAATTGTCTAGGGGTATATCAAGGCACTTCAAATCTATGTTGGAACAAGAAGGGGTGTTTTTGTCATGCTTGATGATCATGTAAAAAAAAAAAAAAGGCTGGAAAATCCTGGGTTGAGATACCTACATGGATGCAGAGGCTTTTAAAGATTAATAGAGAGTGGAGGCCAGAAGTCTTCCTCTTGGGATTGATGAACAAATGGTTGGAAGAAAGACATGGAACTTTGTATTCGTACATGATAATCATAGCGAGATTATGGGATGCATAAATATGGGAAGATTTGGCACTATCCACCATGGAGGAATGGTTGGTGAAGATGATGGAACATGCTGAGATGACTAGTTTGATAGACTTGTTTGATTATAGGAAAGATGATAGCTACTTTTACTGAATTCATGATTTATGGTTTTGATGGTTAGACAGGACACATTATGGAAGGAAGAGAGCCATGGCGTAAGTTTAAAGACAGAGGTAAATTTGCAATTGTATTTATGACTGCTGCAAAGGCTTCCCATCCTTCCCTCCTTCTTTCCTTCCTTTCTTTCCTTTCCTTCCCTCTTCTTTCTTTCTTTCCTTCTTTCCTTTCTTCTCTCTCTCCCTCCCTCCCCTCTTTCCTCCCTCCCTCCCTCCCTTATCAGGCCAGAAAACCAAAATCATCAATATGATGATCTTCTGCTTTATGTTCTGGAGAACAAGGACCTGTCAATTCTGAGATGCTTCTTCATATTTCATTCCTGGTTTCTGAAACCCAGATTTCATTTACCCAACCATTTTCTCAGTTGCAGTTCTTCCTCCTGTCCCTCAAAGTTGTTAAGCCTGGGTTCCCCAACCAGGGTTAAGGAGACAAGCTAAACAGAATGTGCAGCGTTAGTCAGATAGGCATACAGATAAATGAGTGAAATAAGTTTGTATGTTTGTTAACATACAGTAAAAATAACAGATACACTTGTGCTATCAAAAATATAGTTTATTCCATTTATAGCATAATCAAAATAACAGTCCAATAGTCATGTATCGTTTACTCAGTCCATTCAACGATATTCAGTTAGCAAAAGTCCATGTAGAATATCCTATGTCAGTTCACTTACAATAAATCAATAGTCCTTTCTCTCTCCCGTTCGAGTAAGGAAAAACGCAGTCTTCATCCAGTAATTAGGGATCATCAAGTCAGAGAGAGCAAGCTGACGTTCCTTGCTTCTTTTATGGTGCTTTCACAACCACTCCCTTAATTACATTCCTACAGTTAAAGTTGCAGACACTTTAACTAACAAACCATGATAACATATTTATTATTTTACCTAAATCAGTTAGGGTAAACAATGTTATCCCGAACAAAAGTTCTTCTCGCAGCCTATTTCACCACTTCCATCAAGGTTAAATCAAGTGAGGTTGCTAAGCCATTGGTAAATCTGTTCTTTGGAAATACATTTGCCATCTGGAGTAGTCAAGTTAGCCATTTAAAGTTAGCTTATATAGGATGCCAGCGCTATCCAAGGTGCTCAACCTTCACAGAAGGAAGAGATATCCAGAAGAATGTATCCCTCCTTCCCCTCCCTCTTAGTTTTCCCTTCGATATCTTTATTTTTCTTCCTTACTCTATTCTGTTAGTTTTCATTTTTTCATTTTTGCTTTAAAGATATTTAATGCCGTTATAGGCATGTAAAATAAATAAACCACGTGCATTTTTGGTTTTCCTCTTTCTTATTTCAGTACAAACTTATATTTTTGAGGATAATTATCTGTTGTTTCATACAAAGAGGATCAGTACATTTAACAATGATTTCTCTTTCCTTTAATATCTCCCTGCCCTCCCCCCTTTCTCCTGGATCAGATTTTCAAAAGCCAAACTTCTGGACTCCCTTCCTGGACCTTGACATGAGGCCAACGTGCCTTTAATGGCTCTTCTTGCCTTGAGCATCACAAAAGACAGATTTGGCTCTATTTTGTGTTGAGCTCAGCTGTGCTGAAGTTGCCACTTCTGGACAGCGCTAGTTTGTCATTGTGGGCGGTGAGTGGGAAGGAGGCACTGGATGTCAACAACACAGTGTTTTGTCACTGTCAGCTGTTGCGCATGGTTGGCTGCATTGTGGTGTACCATGGCTGGATAAATTCTTGGAGGCTTCCTCCACTTTTTCCTCTGCAAAAGCAGTCAGTGGAAGAGAGGAGGAAGAGCTGAGCCTTGGCAGAAAAGGTGGCCTTGCAAATGGGTGAGAAATGTGAAGCTTTCCTTGGAAGACCATTTTTGAAGCTGTTGGTTTAGAGACCCAAAAGCAGACATTACATGGATCCATCGCTTTGGCGGACTGTGATGAGTATGGGATGGAAAAAGAGATACACATGGATTTTATTATAGCAATGGATGTCTAGCAGCGTTGATTGGACAAGAAGACCTCCAAGGTCCCTTCCAAGTCTGTTATTCTGAATATTTATAGCTCACTAAACAGTAGTGCTCTCTGAGCTTGATGGTTTTCTTGTAGACGTTTCATGACCCAACTAGGGAACATCATCAAAAGTGGGAAGAGGAGGAGGAGGAGGACTATCAATGTTCTCTGAGCTTGGTGTTTTTCTTGCAGATATTTTATCACCCAACTAGGGAACGTCATCAGAAGGGGAGGAGGAGGAGGAGGAGGAGGACTATCGATGTTTTCTGAGCTTGGTGTTTTTCTTGCAGACATTTTATCACCCAACTAGGGAACATCATCAGAAGGGGAGGAGGAGGAGGAGAAGGAGGACTATTGGTGCTGTCTGACCTTGGTGGTTTTCTTGTAGATATTTCATGACCTAACCAGAAAGAATCATTTGTGCTGCATGATAACTGATGATGTTCCCTAGTTGGGTGGATCTGTAAGAAAACCACCAAGGTCAGAAAGTACCAAGGACCCCACAGACTTGAGAGCCTAAATCTTCTTTCTAGATCGTTCACAGCTTTGATGGCCAGCTGAAATATCTAGGAAGGCTGATTTTTAAGCTTCTGGAGCTGGATGGGTGGATGAGGAGGAAGGAGAGCTGCCTTCCTATGAAGCCTTCTGGCCCTCTGCCCACAATAGCCTTAAAACCAGCCCCAAATCCATTTGAAATCCTTTTAATCAGCGGCGTTTGCAAGGTAGTTGACTAGACTAGCTGGGTCTCCAACCTTGGCCACTTTAAGGCTTGCGGACTTCAACTCCTAGAATTCCTCAGCCAACTGGCTGAGGAATTCTGGGAGTTGAAGTCCGCAAGCCTTAAAGTGGCCATGGTTGGAGATCCCTGGACTAGACCATGCTGAGCCTATTCTTTGTTCTCCTGACACATTAACCCCATTGTTTTTCCTAGTTTTTCATTTGTTGTCATGAGGCTGACACCAGCAACATCGGGTGTCTATTGTCTTGAGAGAACACAAGCGTATGACTTTTCTGATAAAGCCATGCCAGAATCATTTTGCTGCCATCAGATGGATATCTTAATTTGCTTTCACTGTTTTCCTCCTTGTGATTAAGCAGGCTTTGAAAGGAGCCAGAAGCCCAGAAAAATCAGATTTCTTTAAAAAACGGGATGCTTACCCCGTTCACAGAAAAATGCCCAGAGAAATCAAATGATGAATCTTGTGCATCCTATTTTATGCTCTTCTATAATCACAGTTTCTTTAATTTCCTTTCCATCCCCCACCCTCGAATGCTGACCAAATTGAAAAAGTTTTATTTATGAAATAAAACTGGAGAAAATTAAAACCACATCAAGCAAAATCACATTACATTGACGGATTGAATTATCTGTTTAAATTTCAAAGGGAAGGGAGAAAAAAGGAGAAATCGTGGCGCCTTGCCAAAGCTTTCTGATCAGGTTTATTTTGGATTCTATTTTCCCTAATGGAAAATGAATGAGAGGTTATGACTGCTTGGAGGAAGAGTGGTAATATTTTCATCTACCTTTTCCAAGTCTCAAGATGCCTCATGACGTAGATTAAAGCTCGTTGCTAGACCCGTGTTTACTCACACTAAAATGGAGGCCGAAAGAATTTGCAGAGGAAAACAAATGAATATTGAACATTATTTCTTTATCTACAGAGTGCCTTCCCCCATCTTATTCCTCCCCAGCCTTGCTTTCAAAATCAGGAACGAGCAGAAAGAAGCGTTGGATAAATATTGGAGAAGAAACTGAATCTCTGGAGAAAGGATACAGAATAACAGAGTTGGAAGGGACCTTGGAGGTCTTGTAGTCTAACCCCCTGCTCAAGCAGGAGACTATAACACCATTCTGGACAAATGGCTGTCCAATCTCTTCTTAAAAACCTCCAATGTTGGAGCACCCATAATTTGTTCCACTGATGAATTGCTCTCACACTCAGGAAATTTCTCCTTCGTTTTAGATGGCTTCTCTCCTTGATTACTTTCCAGCTATTGTTTCTTGTTTTGCTCTCGAAAAGAAACCGGTTTGATTTTAATTTGACCAATTAATTCCCAGCAAAAATTTCCTTAAAGCAGCAGCATCTGGAGCAGATGACTATGAATTTGGGAGGCCACCATGCTTGCGATGTAAGGAATTCCTTCTGTCGTGCCCTTGTTGGAGTCCGATTCTGAGGGGGAGATTGAGCAGCTGACAGGGAGGGGAGTGTGACTCCGGTGGCTGTGGAAGAAATGGGGGAAGGGCACAGTCTGGCGGGGCATTCAGAGGAAGACCCAGGCCCACCCCCTCTTCATCCTAGGGCACGCAGGGAGGAAGGGAGAAGGGAGCAACGTGGCTTATGGGAGAGAAAAGGGCCCTGATCCCTTTCATTAGTTGCAGCTGGGGGAACAGGATTTAAGTGGGGCATTTGCACATGGCTGCTTGCTGGAAGCAAAGCATGCATCATCTTTGTTGAGGCTTATCTGGGTTTTGGCTTCCTCCCAATTGTGGGTGCTTCTGTTATCATTTGGAAGTCTGCAATTTATTATCTTGTCCTGTTGTAAAAATTACTTCATCATGGTTTGTGTTGGTTTTTTAATTTCTAATTATCTTTACTTTGGGTTCTGACTGCATTTCTGCCCTTCGTAGACTGTTTTTTGAAGAGTTTGTTACCCAGCCTAGGATAATTGGACATTGGGGCCAAGTTGGAGGCATTAAAGGGAATTTATTCCACTTTGGTGACTTTGTTATTTTTGTGTCACACCCCTTTGGGTCATCACACCTCCTTTTGATTCCTTTTCTCCCCTACGTCTGCAGGTGAAAAATGAATTCCGTTGTGGAAAAGAACATATTTCTTCTTTTAAAACTCTGTTGAGGTCAGAGTTCTGGAGAGACCCAAATTATCAGTGGAAATTCTTTGAGATATGAAGGTCTATCTTCACTTCTCCTAACTTTTACTCTGCAGGGTAATGTTTGACCTGGGAAAGAGGTTGTGAAAAATCAGCTAAATAAAAGTTTTAAGAAAGTTTTCACAGCCTAGAAATCTTGTAAATTGATGCTATGTGGATGTTGACTAAATGTGAAATATTTTCTCTGAAGCATTAATCATAATTGTAGGGGGAATACTATCCCTTGAAGTAAGTGGTTTTGAGAATGGGAAATTCCAATGACTTTCTCCCCCCCCCTTTTCTTTGACTCATTTCCTTCCCAATCCTTCCTAACTCTCCCTTCTATTTTGGTATAGTTAAAGTGTTTGAAACCAAGCCTACTATCAAATATCTTCATTTCAGTTTCTTCAAGGATGCGGGTATATTTTATTTATGCTGCTATAGCCTACAGCCTATATTATGCCCTGTGGGATATCACAGTGGTAAGCAGAAAAAAATAATAAGCAACATTAAATATGATCTGAGGAAAAAAAAACCATATCAATGAATGACAAGACCATAGTCAGAAAATACAGCTGTTAATAAAGCTAAATCTCTATATATGAAAGCGAAAGACCATCACGCATCATCAAAAAATCTCTAGAACCGTAAAGCCTACAAACTTGAAATTTGGCATGGATGTTCTTCTTTGCTTCTAGGGCTCACTAAGAAAGGATTTTTCAAAATGACCATCAGAGCATTTAGAGTGTTTCCTATATTGTTATTATTAACACACTCTGATGCTAAGGAGTTCTACTCCCCCTCCCCACCTGAAAAGAAATCTCTTCCAAAAGCAAAACACAAGCAGAGGAGAAGAATTTCAGTTTCACAGCAGCAAGCAGCTTTAGTACAGAACAGTTGAGCTAAGCCACGCCCAGGCTCCTTGCTGTCTCCTTCTTGCTCACATAGCAAGTGCTGTTTCAGTTTTCATGTTTCAGTTTCCGGCTCTAAGGGGTGCTGTTCATCTCCGTTACAAAGCTGAAGCACCAGCACTGTCCGAAGACGTCTCCGTGGTCATGTGGCCGGCATGAATAAACACCAAAGGCGCACGGAAAGCTGTTCCCTTCCCACCCAAGGGCTCCCTATTTTTCTGCTTGCATTTTTTTACATGCTTTCAAACTGCTAGGTTGGCAGAAGCTGGGACAAGGAACGGGAGCTCACTCCATCACACGGCGCTATAGGGATTCAAACCGCCAAACTGCCGACCTTTTCTGATCGACAAGCTCTGCGTCTTAGCCACTGAGTCACAGCATCCCTCTCAAACTCAAGAATGACACAAGTGGTGATTCATCTAAGCTGAGGTCTTTATTGTTACACACCTAGAGACAAAATTCTTTCAATTACATGTCGATTTCAGGCCAAGATTTCTACATGTGACATCCTTACTTTTTCTGATTATATATTAGGGAGAGTTCTAGTCACTTTTTTTTTTTTTCAAACTCTTCTTTTTGCCAGATAGTTTTTGGCTTCCTCTGACTTGCAGGTGATGTCTTTTCAAAATGTTCTTTTTTTAAAAAAAAAGAGACTTATTTTATTTTGGGGGGAATACAGAGCCTCTTTCAAAATTGCTTCCAGTAAATTGAACATGATGTTTAAGCCTTATTCTCTCAGCATTTAGTAAACCTGTCAAATAGCACCTCATTTTTCAGATTCCATGACATTGTTGGTTTGTTTTTTTAAAAAGTGTGTATTTTTAATGCTTTACATTCAGATTTTGGTTTTGTATTTTTTCTATTAAGAAAAAAGGGTTAGTGCTTTGCCAACATGCCAAAGTAAAAAAAGGCTACTGTAAATCAAATCAGGCCCATCTACCAAGAAATAAAAACCAGTGATGCCTTGTCTTTGCTTTTGGTTACTCGTCACTAAGTCATGTCTGATTCTTTGTGATCCCATGGAGCACAACAACACAGCACACACACACACCTATCCTCCACTGTATCCCAGAGTTTGCCCAAATTCCTTCTTGTTGTATTGATGACATTATGTATCCATCTCCTCTTCTGCCATCCCCTTCTCTGTTGGCCTTCCATCTTTCCCAACATCAGGGTCTTCTTCTCCAAGGAGATCTTATTTGGTGGATAGTGGAGGACAGACATCCATTGCCTCCCAGACTTTGCCCATTGTATTGATGACCCTATCTAACCATCTCATCTTCTGCCGTCCCCTTCTCCTTTGGCCTTCCATCTTTCCCAACTTCAGGCTTTTCTCCAAGGAGTCTTCTCTTCTCACTTGGTGGCCAGTGGAGGACAGGTCTCCTGTTCTCCATTGTTTCCCAGACTTTTCCCATTGCATTGATGACCCCATCTAACCATCTCATCTTCTTCCATCCCCTTCTCCTTTGGCCTTCCATATTTTCTAACACCAGGGTCTTCGCCAAGGAGTCCTCTCTTTTCATTAGGTGGCCAGTAGAGGACAGGTCTCCTTGTTCTCCATTGTCTCCCAGAGTTTGCCCATTGAGTTGATGACACCATCTAACCATCTCATCCTCTCTTGTCCCTTCTCCTTTGGCCTTCCATCTTTCCCAAGATCAGGGTCTTCTTCTCCAAGGAGAACTTTCTTCTCATCTGGTGGCCAAAGTCTTTTGAGCTTCAGCTCCAGGCTGTCCTTCCAAGGGTTGATTTCCTTTAGGATTGACTGGTTGGATTTCCTTGCAGTCCAAGGGACTCCGAAGAATCTTCTCCAACATATATCTTTGTTTCTCTTACTGGAATTTGTGAGGTCGTCTTTCTGGGTTCGAGCAATGGGAAATTTTGCTCCACTCAGCAAAAAGTTTAGAAGAAAAGGAAGAGTACAAATTTACAACTAATGGATTGTTGCGACATCATTTCCTTAAAATAAATAAATAAAAATCCCCTGAGAACAGGGTGTCAAACTCAAGGCATGCTTAGATTTGGTCTGCAGGGCTGCCCTGGAAATAGCAAAGGACTGGCCCACAGTGCCTCTGCCAGCAAAAACGGAGTTTGGGATGCCTGTGTGTGGCCCCCCAGGACCCCGTTTTCAGCTCTGATGGCCTCCTGCAGCCCTCTGCCAGCAAAAGGCCCCATTTTCACTGGCAGAGTGCTGCAGGAGGCTTTTGCTGGCAGAGGGTTAGCAAAACAAAACAGAAGGAGACAAAAGTTCCCCCTTTTAATTTGAGCCTGCAAGAAGGGAGAGGAAAGGAGAAAGGGAAAGAGTGCAAGGAAGAAAAAAGGAGGAAAGAGGGGAAGGAAGAAGGAAGGAGAAGGAAAAGGGAAGGAAAAAGAAGAAAAGGAAGGAAGGAAGGAGATTATGAGAGGGAGGAAGGGAGGGTCTCAGATAAGTGCTGCCTTAGCACTTGGCCACCACAGGTGCCCCCAACATGAATGACATCAAGCTGGTCACACCCACCCAGGCCATGCCTCCAGCTCCTCCCCTTGAGGTCAAACACAACTGTGATGCGGCCCACAATGAAATCAAGTTTGACACCCCTGCCCTAGAAGACGAGAGAATGTGAAGGGTGCATGTGCTAAATACACAAATACATGCGAAGGAGCACATGAACGGCAATAATTTCCAAGCATCTGATTAAGAGGAGTGATGAAAACCCTTCCACACGTTCCAGGTCTTGCCCAAACATAGGAACAAGTTTCTTGTTGATTTCAGTGGTTTCCCCTGATTCACAAAGGAGTCTCTGTACTCTGAAGAACATGTCAGGCTAGTGAATATTAATTGTTTTTTCCCCCTTTCTCTCTGTTCAATGCTGTGTTTGCTCGTGCTTGAGAGAGCTCTGTGTTTCCCACCGAAATATTATTGTACTAAAAAAAAATTTCCGCAGCAAAATTCAAGGGATTTTAGGTCAGAGTTTGCACATTGACCAGAGGTGGTATTCAGCCGGTTCGGAACGATTCTGAAGAACCGGTAGCAGAGATTTTCAGTAGTTTGGAAAACCGGCAAATACCACCTCTGACTGGCCCCGACAACCCCATCTCTTCTCTGCCTTGCTTAGCTGTAAAAGTTTGGGGCTCCACTTGTGGTCGTAACTCGAGGACTACCTGCAGATAGATTCTGCCTTTCTGCGTAGTTGGGTATCACATAGCCAATATGCGAAGTTTTCTTTGTTTCATCTTAAGCATTTTATTATTATTATTGGAAAAAATAATTATGGTATCTATTAAACTTGGTACTGTTGTGGTTCACCGGCAGCTTGTGCAGACGACAGCGGAATAAGAAAGTGGGGAAGAATGGGGACCAGTCCGGGAATCTGGGGAGGACTCAGATGAGGGTCCTGCATCTGATGCAGAGATGGGGCCAGGACCACCTGGGAGTGGGGTGCTGCCTTTGGAGCCTCCAGGGTCTGGCAGCAGTGAGGCAGAGGAACAAGGGGAGCCTGTTCCCAGCGTGTGTGTGTGTGCAGAGCTGCTAGAAGGCAAAAGCAGCTGAGACAAAAGGGGTGACTCAGAAGTAAGGCTGGGAAGTGATTGCCCCTCCCATAAGGGATAAAAGACAGGCAAAGGTGAAGAAACCTTTGTGGGAAGCAAAGTCGTTTGTTCTGTTCAGATTAATCCTTGAAGCTCTGTGTGGACTTTGTACTTCGTTTGGTTTTTTATAGTTCATTTGGCACTTTAGTTGTTGGCAGCCATTCAAAGGAGAGAAAGGTGGGTGCTTATCTCGAGGGACTATTTGGGACTCATTACAGGCTGGGAATGAACATAATTCCTAGCTGTTCAAATAAAATCAGAGTTGTATTAACTGAGCGTGTGGTTAATTACGGTCTCAGGAAGCCTTGGTCAAAACAAGTTCATTCAAAATTACAATGTCACTAAAAAAAACCATATGATGACCATTTTTCAATTCTTAGGGACTGTTTGGGACTCATTACAGGCTGGGAATGAAAATAACTCCCAGTGTTGAAATAAAACAAGAGTTGTTTTAACTAAGCGTGTGCTTAACTCTGGTCTCAGGAAGCCTTGGTCAGAACAGGTACAAAGAAGGAAGAATTAAGGCAGCATTACCTTTATTTATTTATTTGATTTGTCAATCACTTACAAGATAATAGGTATAAGTATAACTTGGGTCATCAAACTTGGCAAGTTTAAGACTTGTGGACTTCAATTCCCAAGAATTCCTGAGCTAACATGACTGGAGGAGGAATTCTGGGAGTTGAAGTCCACAAGTTTTAAAGTTGTCGAGTTTGAAGATCTCTGATATAGATAGATAATAAATAGATAGGTAGGTAGATAAAGAGATTAGAGAGATAGGTAGATAGATCAGATAGGTTAGTTAGATAGATAGAATAGATAGATATGTAGGTAAGTAGGTAGATAGATAGGTAGATAGATAGATAGATAGATTATAGATAGATGATAGGTAGATTATAGGTAGATGATAGATGATAGAAGATAAGATAGATAGATAGATGATGGGTAGGTAGGCAGATGGATGATTATAGATAGATGATAATGATAGATAGATAATAGATAGATGACACATAGAAGATAGATAGATAGATAGATAGATAGATAGATAGATAGATAGATAGATAGATAGATAGATAGATAGATAAGCAAGCAAGCAAGCAAGCAAACCACTTGGTAACGAAACTCCAAGAGAGCAGAATGAAGGATCAGTAAAAGCTGTGAGAATGTAACGTGTCTTGCTAAAATTTAGCAAAAGCAGGATGTCCTTCCTTAATGCTCCTTCAGAAGAGATTCAGCACACACAAGGTTGCCATAGAGAATGTGCTAAGCCAGATGTGGAATAGATGGCATTTAACGATGGATTTCACCACTGTGCTATTTTGAACTCCTGATTCAGAAGTAATAAATGTGCCGGGAAAAAGAATAAAAAGCAGTGAAATCAGATGCTAGGTACTTAAAGTCAGTGGAATGAAAGCACAAATCCGGGGATATAAATGGTTTTTCTTTTAAAGGTCCCTAACATGCCACTCAGAGTCTGGGCATGTGGCGCAGATTTTTCTGAACAGAATGAAACATTAACTCAGACATTATGACAATAAGAAAAAGATAAAATAAAATCCTGATCAAATCAGAAAAAGATAAAAGGAAAACCTGGCAGGACAGGGTTGATGTGTTCCGGAGAATGGAAAATGATTTCATCCACTCATTCATCCAGGATATGCAAAGAGCTGCTAGCTTTAACAGTGATATGTTTACAGTGACCATATTTTCTTGGGCAAAAAAATTAAACCTGTAAAAGGAACAAGTCTGAAAAAGGTTTGTAAGGAAGAAACAATTTAATTATTTAGGTTTATTGCTTATTAGAATAGAATAAACAGAGTTGGAAGGGACCCCGGAGGTCTTCTAGCCCAGAAGTTGGCAACCTTTTGGACCTCAGGGTCCACCAAACTCATAATTTTAAATCCTGCAGACCAGAAACCCTGGGAAAATCTTCCAAAAGTCTGCAGGAAAATTCCCCACCTCATTTTCCTATCGATCGATCATTCTTTATTTGGGATCGCAGCTTTGTTCTCAGGGTGAGTGAGTGAGAGAGAGACTTTTGGCTTCATGCAAGGAAAGCAGCAGAAGCCGCAGAAATCTTTCTTTCTCTCCCCCAAACTCCACCAGAAACGAGTCTTTGTGAGACTTGTTGCGCCCGTGCAGCCTCTTGGAGCAGGAGGCCTTGCAGGGCCCCAAAGACTCATTTCTGGAGGAGTTTGGGGGAGAGAAAGAAAGACTTTTGCTGCTTTTCTTGTGTGTAGCCAAAAGCAGAAGAAGAAAGAAGCAGCCCCATGGCCAGGCCAGGCACGTGAGGTGAATAGAGCAAGTTGCCCCCCTCTGCCCTTTGCCCCTCCCCTCATGTTCACAATTGTAAGTGACACAAGCCTTGTGTTCCCATGGGCCATGTGGGTGGCACAGCCTTGTGTTCCCATGCAGCCTGGATTAATTGCTTTGGGAGGACATTTCTCTGTGGACCACCAACATTTTCTTGCAGACCACCAGTGATTCCCAGCCAACTGGTTGGTGACACTGTCCTAGTCTAACCCCCTGCTCAGGCAGGAAAATCTATACCATTCCAGACAAATGGTTGTCCAATCTCTTCTTAAACACTTCCAGTGTTGGAGCATTCACAACTTCTGGAGGCAAGTTGTTCCACTGATTAATTGTTCTCACTGTCAAGAAATTTCTGCTTAGTTTTAAGTTGCTTCTCTCTTTGATTAGTTTCCATCCGTGTCATCTTCTCCTGCCCTCAAATGCTTTGGAGAATACTTTGACTCCTTCTTCTTTATCTTGCCGTAGCTGCTCTTACTTTCCTCTCAACCTCTTACCATCCCATCGATCTTTTCTGTTTAAGCAATAACCCGATAGGCCATGGTTGGATAAGTTCCTTCAAAATTATTCTTTATCAATTTCTTCCTTTATTAAAATTAATTTGTAGAATTCTACGAATGAATTTTCATTCCACGATGAAGAACTTGAGTTTATTGGAAATAACTTATATTAAAACCTCCGTTTTGAGGTCTCTGTCTCTAGTCATGTATAGAAAGTCCTTGACTTACAACAGTTTCATTTAGAGATCGTTCGAAAGTACCACAGCACAGTACCACAGCTGGGACTCAATGGGAGGCAGGGAATAGATGGGGTGGGTGGGGCCAGTCAGAGGTGGGATTGGCCGGTTCTCCGAACTACTCAAAATTTCCGCTATCGGTTCTCCAGAACTGGTCAGAACCTGCTGAATCCCACTTCTGCTTCTCATGAGTAAAATCAACGGGGGAAGCCACATTCACTTAACAACCGTGTTAGTCTGAACAACGGTAATGATTCACTTAACAACTCCGGCAAGGAAGGTCAAAAAATGGTGCAAAACTGACCCCCTTAGCAATAGAAATGTTGGGGTCTGCGGTCATAAGTTGAGGAGTACCTGTACAGACCTTGGCTTCATTAGACAAAAAAATCTGGAAAGAACAGACCTAAAAAACAATGCATTTCTGTGTGTGTGTGTGTGTGTGTATGTATCTCATCTCTCTCTCTCTCTCATCTCTCTCTCTATTTCTATCATTATCTTTAATCTCTATCTCTATCATCTCTATCTCTATCATCTGTCTCTCTCACTCTATCATCTATCTTTATCTCTATTTGTATCATCTCTATCTCTATCACCTCTGTCTCTCTTCCTTCCTTCCTTCCTTCCTTCCTTCCTTCCTTCCTTCCTTCCTTCCTTCCTTCCTTCCTTCCTTCCTTCCTTCCTTCCTTCCTTCCTTCCTTCCTTCCTTTCTTTCTTTCTTTCTTTCTTTCTTTCTTTCTTTCTTTCTTTCTTTCTTTCTTTCTCTGATCCCTTACCTGCATGCTCATTGAATGGGGCCAACAAGTGGAAAAGACAGATCTGGCTGTCACTTCTAGTTCGGCCCTCACTGTAAAATGACCTAAAGACATTATTCTGGGCAGCCCAAGCTTGTTTGTACTTTCTCTGACAGTCATTGGCGTTTGAGAACGATGAAGCTTAAACCAATTATGAATAGCTGGTGCGGCAAAAAAATTGATCAATACATTTACAACACAAGGTCAATTTTTCTTGTAAGAGTATTTCACGCAGGGCTGTAACCACAGGAGAATATTTTCCCATGCTGTCGTTCTATTTGTGGCTTTCAGGCAGTTGCTTCCTATATAATTCATTCAGAATAGAGCTGGAAGGGACCTTGGAGGACTTCTAGTCCAACCCCCTGCTCAAGCAGGAGAAAGGATATTGTTATGAACTAATAAAACGCTTAAATAAAGTTTTATCAAAATTTTAGAAAATAGCAGGGTTCTAATCCTGCACTTCTGATTGGCCGATAATAGCGATATCGGATTGGTCCATTCAGGAGGATCTGATTGGTTATTATCGGGCCACTCTCATTGGTTAAAGGGGTTAACACTCCATGGTTCTCATTGGTTACTAGATCAGCAGCCTGCCTATAAAAAGGCTGCTGCTGCCCTAGAGTTTTGCTCTGTTCAGAATGATTAATAAAGAGTTGAAGTTCATTGTTCACTATCTCGTCTCCGTTCCTTGCGCCCATGCACAGAACATAACACTGGCGACGAGGATGGGATGCGGAGACATCAGAGCTGACTGAACACTACAGAGCACCAAACAGAGCACATGGCTGAAGGCACATCAACGGCAGAAACCATGTCCGGCGGCACCATACCACCCGCTCCATTCGACCCGGCACAAAAAGACTGGGACTCATACATGGACCGGTTCCAGATGTTTCTGGAGACCAACAACTTGAAGGATGCCACTACTGGAAAAAAGCGAGTGGTATTCCTGACTCACTGTGGACCTACCATTTTTAAGATGGCTAAGGCACTGGCGAAACTGGCTGAGGTGAAATCCATGGACTGGAACATCCTCGAGCCCCTCCTACGGGCCCACTATGCATCTACCATACCAACGCTTGTCCGAAGACATGAATTTTACCAGAGAGACCAGCGGAAAGGAGAAAGCGCTGCAGATTTCATCGCGGATCTCCGGAACCTGGGAGGCCTCTGCGGGTTCGCTGACCTCAAAGAAGCTCTAAGAGACCGAATAGTTCTGGGTTTAGATGCACCTCACGTGCAAAGTAAGCTGATGGCGAAAGGCGACATCAGCCTTGCAGATACCATCGCTGATGCTACTGCAGCAGAAGCAACCAGGAAGTTGGCTGCCCAAATGCGTCACACCAACGCCCCGCTCCGCCAACTCGCCGGTGAAACCTCACCTCGCCTAGAGGGACATACAACGGCAACCCACCACGAGGACCTCGAATCGTCATCAGAAAGTGATGAGGAAGAAGTCAACCTGCTCCGATCTGAACGAGACCAACGCCACCAGCGTAATCAGATACTGCAACATCAATGCACAGGTTGTGGGGCAAACCACCCACGATCAGACTGCAAATTCCTCGACGCGCTCTGCCATGTTTGTGGGAAGAGAGGCCACATCGGAAAGGTCTGTAGAAGCAAGCAAGGATCCAGCTCCTTTCAGAGGGGGACCAACGACCACCAAAACACAGGGAATCATCCTGTGAGTTGGGAACATTTGAACCACCAATGGAACAACCACGCCTACAGAAATAAAACACTGGCCGTATTATTGAGAAGAGAAGAGGCACACCAAACCATTACAATTGGTCACGCCTCATCATTAGATGCAAAGAAGATCCGAGTGAAGGTCACCATCGAAAACCAGCCCTGCGTGATGGAAGTTGATTCAGGATCGTCCCTCTCGATGGTTTCCTGGAGGACCCTTAAACAATTAATCCCTGCCGTCCGGCGGCAAGACCTCAGAACCCAAAGAATCATACTCAAGGATTATCAGGGAAACTGAATTCCAGTCGTTGGATCCAGCATAGTCCAGGTCTCATTCAAAAAGCATATTGCATCTTTACCATTGACCATCGTCGACCGTGATCAGCCTAGCTTGTTAGGCCTTCAATGGTTCGCTCCACTTGGGATCGAGGTAGCCGGCATTCACCAAACCAGCAGCAAAGACTGGGAAGAGGCCCTTGTCCAGGAATTCCAGGACGTCTTTGCAGACAAACTAGGCGAGTACAAGGGGACCCCAATATCATTTAACCTGAACCCTGAAGTAGCCCCCATCCGCCTTAAGCCTCGTCGAGTACCATTTGCCCTTAAACCAAAGATTGGCGAGCAGCTTGATAAATTAATAGCCCAGGGTGTTTTAGAACCAACCAAGCACACTCCTTGGGAAACCCCAATCGTAACACTCATCAAACTGGATGGATCGTTAAGGATTTGTGGAGACTACCGTGCTACCCTGAATCACGCCCTTCAACGAACGCTTACCCAGTGCCGGTGGTACAACACCTCCTCCATTCCCTGGGGGGCGGAAAAGTCTTCGCTAAATTGGATTTAGCACAGGCGTACCATCAACTGCCTATAGATAAAAAACCAGCAGAGGCACAAACAATTGTTACGCACTGAGGTGCCTTTAAGTGCAACCAACTCCAATTCAGAGTTAGTGTAACTCCAGGGATTTTTCAGAGTTTGATTGAGAGACTCTTACAGGGGATAAAAGGGGTCGTACCATACTTTGATGACGTTTTAATTGCTGCCCCAAATAGAGAAATACTAAAGGAGCGTCTTAAACTGGTTCTCCAGAAATTTAAAGACTTGGCCTTAAGGTTAAAAAAAATAAATATCAACTGTGTACAGATAAAGTAGAGTTCCTGGGGTACCTAATCAATAAATAAGGCATTCACCCCACCAATAGCAAACTAAAAGCAACCAAGAATGCCGCAAGACCCAGAAATAAGACTGATCTCCAAGCTTTCCCGGGGCTCATTAATTTTTACAACATCTTCCTGCCCTACAAAGCGACCGTAGCTGAGCCCCTACATAGGCTCCTCGACAAAAAAGCAACCTGGGTCTGGGGACACCGCGAGGAGCACACATTCTGACAGGTGAAAAACCTATTAACTTCAGATGCTGTTTTAATGCAATATAACGAGACTTTGCCTTTAACAATTACATGTGATGTGTCACCATTTGGAGTAGGAGCCATTTTGAGCCATGTGTTACCAAACAGTAGTGAGGCCCCTATTGCCTAAGAGCCGAGCGCATGGTACAATTTGTTAAAAAAACCCTCTACAAAATGGACTATGGGGACATTGAAGATAAGATAAACAGAATACTCCTTCTTCAACACATCACTTTACACAGCGTCACCAACAAGACTCCAGCTGAACTATTAATGGGACGCAAACTCCATTCCCACCTCGACTGGCTTCACCCGTCTTATGAGCCAGAGAAACCCTGTGGATCTAGCAGAAAATGCCGTGAGTTCAAGATAGACAACTTAGTTTTCACCAGAAATCTTTCTGGCGAACCATTGTGGGTCGAGGCAACTGTAATTCAAGTCACTGGACCCAGGTCGTACCGGGTGAAAACCTGCGACGGAAAAATATGGAAACACCATATAGATCAGCTTCGCTCAAGGCTACAACCTAGTTTCTGCGACTCCGGTAACTCTCAAACTGAGGGGGGAGGGGATGTCGAAGAAACCGAATTTGAGATGGCGGAAAGCCATCTCAGGAACGAAAGAAGTCAGCAATCGGGCGCGACAAATGAAGAAGAATCAGGGAGGGGCGCATCCTTGCCACAGAGGAACACCTCAACAGAGGCAAGCGCGTAAAGGCCAGAGGACAACAACGAGAACATTAGCGGCACTGAGTCATCCAATGAGGAATCACCGGCACCCGACTTGCACAAAAATGTCCCGCTGAAACCGGGTTACAGACAGGCACCGGTGGGACAGCGTAAATCCAATAGACAGTCAAAACAACCTTCATACCTCAGAGATTACGTCACCGCACCCCCTAAACAGAACCCGGGGGGGGGGGAAGGGGTGTTATGAACTAATAAAACACTTAAATAAAGTTTTATCACACCTTTAGAAAATAGCAGGGTTCTAATCCTACACTTCTGATTGGCCGATAATAGCGATATTGGATTGGTCCGTTCAGGAGAATCTGATTGGCTGTTAACGAGCCACTCTCATTAGTTAAAGGGGTTAACATTCCATGCTTCTCATTGGTTACTAGATCAGCAGCTTGCCTATAAAAAGGCTGCTGCTGCCCCAGGTTTTTGCTCTGTTCAGAATGATTCATAAAGAGTTGAAGTTCACTGTTCACCGTCTTGTCTCCGTTCCTTGCACCCATGCGCAGAACATAACAGATATCATTCCAGACAAATGGTTGTCCAGTCTTTTCTTAAAAGCCTCCAGTGTTGGAGCACCTACAACTTCTGGTGGAAAGCAGTTCCATTGGCTGATTGCTCTAACCATTAGGAATTTTTTCCTTAGTTTCAGGTGGCCTCTCTCCTGGATTAATTTCCATCCATGGTTTCTTGTCCTGCTTACAGGTGCTTTGGAAAATAACTTGACCCCTTCTTCTTTGTGGCAGCCCCTCAAATACTGTCCTAGAGCAGCGAGACCCAAATCCTGCAACCGCTTTTCATATTGTTGGAAGAAAAATCCACCTGGTTCAGTTCCAAGCCAGGAATAACATGGCAGCTGATTGGAAAAAAAATATTCTGTTTATTGGTGAACAGAACCAACACACATACACACCCAACGTGCAGTTCTGGGATGGCTGGCAAAATAGAATGGAGAGTGGGTGGGTTTTTATACCTTTTCTTGGGCTTTGCACTTGAGCTTCCTCTTCCTGTGCAAGAACATATCCTTTAATATTCTATTGGCTGCTGTCAGATTCCTATAGGGTCATGGCTGGCTCTATAGGCAGAAGGGGAAATGTAAGCCTTGGGCCAAGCTTCAAAAACATCAAAGGATTTATTAGAAGTGAACATGTCGGCATGACTTGTATGAAGCTGATTTTGAGACTTGTAATATACTATCACCGGTGACCCTGTTTCCCCCCCCATCCCTCTGGGTGTATCATAAATCATATTCTCCAGCCAAAATACATTCATAGCTGAGAGTCATCAATCACGTTCTCCAATTAGGGATCTTCACTGCAGAAATTCCAGTTGCTTAAGTTACAATCTTTGCAAGATATAAGAATGGAATGCACTTTTGGTTTTAAACTGCTGCACTGCTCCTTCAAATGCCCCCCACCCTTCATGGCAACTCTAAAACTGGCATAGAAATGTTTTATATGAGTTGACCTCCGAGGTATTTGTCTGAGCTAATCTTGTCAACCTTTCACTTGCCTAACTGTGTGGCTTATCTGGGGTCTCTGCCTGACCCAGTCTTTCTGAATGGATTACCAAATCTGCATTTCTAAAAGCTGGCCTCCTCAGTTTCTGCTTGGGGGGGGGGGCAGGGAGATCAAATCTGCTTTCTGCCTCCCTTTTCCCATTTCTCCTTTAAGGGAATATTCCATGCTGCCTTTTTATGATTCATGACAAATGTACCTTTTCTTTTTATGTACACTGAGAGCATAGGCCCCAAGACAAATTCCTTGTGTGTCCAATTCACACTTGACCAATAAATCATTTATTTATTTATTCATTTATTCATTAATATTCCCCAAAATATTTCATTCTTCTGGAGGGAGGTGTTCTGACTTAGGCTTCCTGTGAAAGCATAAAACACAATCTTAAGTCCTGGCAAAACGTCTTTTCTTTCCACGGCTGTGAATTATGTTCATTCATAGCCTGCAAGGCTTAACAAATAGTCTTTCAGGGGAATGTTTATAAATACCCACTTTATCATGCTTGGAATGCAGCCAGAGAACTAATGGCCAGATGCAGGACAAGGCCAAACTTGACACAGAGTCAAGCAGAACTTTTCAAAGCTTGAATTGACTGGACCATCTAATTGCTTCCTGCAAAAGCTCCCGTCCCGTTTGCTCCTCTTTGATGTCTTAAATCATCTCCGAGGTGTGGCCTTACTCCTGAGTTGACCCTGCTTTCTCAATTGTTTTTGTCTACTGCTAGTTCTGTGCATGCACAGGTTGGGAACCGGTTCCAGAAGCTCCCCTGCCTCACTGCTGTATGAGCCTGAAGGCAGCTGTGACTGCCAGCCCGCCCTGGTTCTATCCTTGCCTCAGATGCAGAACCCTCCTCTGGGCCTTCCTCAGCCTCCAGATTCAGCCCAGGTTCCTCCCCAACCTCCTCACTACTGTCCAACTCTGCTGCCAGCTCTGTCAGCTGCTGGCAGGCCACAACAGGACGGGGCTGGCCTCCCACAATAGGTTTTGGTCTCCAGGCCTTTAATCACCTTACTCTTCTCTTTCCTGCTCTTTTTCCAAAGTCTCAACATCGTTTTTTTTGGTACCGTACTGACCAAAAGATGCTTTTTTTGTTGCATGCTTTTGTTTACATGCACCTGGAAAAGGAGAGTATCTCTCTGCATAGTTTTACTCTCCCACTTTGTACTTAAAAAGAACTGTATTCCTAGAGAGCCTCTTCTGTCTATCCTTTCCTTTTCTTGAGAAAGAAAAGCGCAGGTTTGGAAAAGGAAATTTTGGTGCTGCCGCGAGGCCCCCATCTGTACTTTTGTTGAGAGGGAAATAAATTGCACGCAGCCCCAGCAATTAGCATTATTTCTCTTTGTGCAACTGTGGCAGCTGCCAAATTATAATTGGAGAATATATGACATTAAGGAAGCGCGAGCTGTAGAGTGCTGGGGAAGAAAGGGATTTGAAGCTGAACACTTCTGGAGGGGCCACCGAGTTAGAAAAAACAAAAAAAAAGCGCTCTAAGATAATGCAAACAGGAGAATTGCTTCATTAGACAAATGCTGAGCTTAATGTTCCCTCTGCAATGGTAAACATTCTATACGGGGAGTTTACCAGCCAGGCACAAGACTGGTGACTCAGATGTAAAAATTAATTGCCTCCGGTTTGTGGTGATTAAGAATTGTACACTCTTCCCCCTCCCCCTTTCTTTGTGTACATATGTATATGTGTGTGTGTGTATGTGTGTATATACACACATACATACACACACACACACACATATAGAGAGAGAGACAGAGAGAGACAGAGACAGACACACACACACACACACAGACAGAGACAGAGAGAGACAGAGAGAGAAGGTTGCACCAACCAGAAAGATAGATGTTCTCCATGACCATTGGTCCCTGATCTGGTCTTTCAGACCTTTTAATGGTGCCACCATCACTCCAATGGAATCCATCCACCATTCCTGCTGGTGGTCCTGCTCTTCTCTTCCATTCTACCTTTTCCAATGCAATAAAACTACAATTTTGCATAATGTGTGTGGAACAGGGTAATTTGAGCCTGGTTATCTGTGTCAACTCAGTGGACTTTCTGTTCCAGCCTTCAGTTTCTCCCTCCCTTCTCTATTCTTCCTTCCTTCCTTCCTTCTTTCCTCCCTCCCTCCTTCCCTCCCTCCCTTCCTCTCACTCTCTCTCCTTCCTTCCTTCTTCCCCACTTACATTCCAGAGAACTAGGAAGTGTCAATTCTGGGATGCTTCCTCAAATTTCATTATTCCCCTAATTGTTTTCTAAAGTCTCCCTTTAAATATAACTTCATCGTTCCTCCTGTGATGTTGCTGCCTATGATTTTCTGTCAGTTGGAAAGTCTCTGAATTTTGATCACATGATCACGAAGCACCACACAATCATAAGTGTGAAAAATGATCCACACCTACTTTTTTTCAGTGGCATTGTAACTTTGAACAGTTCCAACTTTGAACAGCGATAAGTCAACTGTACTTGCTAAATAGCTTTCACTGGGAAACTTTTATTCTACCTGATGGAAACTTGCAAATCCCTATTTAAATAGATTTAAATTTTTTTCCTCTTAAACACGCTTGTCCCTCCACTGCTAACACCCCTACAATTATTTTTATTATTTATTCTGGCCACCTGGTTTAAACGGCATCCTTTCTAGTCCACCCCAAATTTATGTCTCTGGGCTGCTGTTAGCCGAAATATTCCCTGTAATATTTCACGGCTTCTCCACCAGCTGTGCAGCTTGATATACAAGGCAACCCAGCATTTGATTTAAGCTGATTCCTGTCTCCCAGACCCCAGCGGAGTTGGCCAATCTTGTGATTGAAGTGGCATATAATTCCTGGTCATAAAAGGAGGAAAATAAATTTGCATGAATGCAAATTCTTCCCTCTTCTCACATGCGAGGAAGGATCTGTCAGGCGATGTCCCTGATGATTAGAGACTTAAGACTCAGTTCTTTGCCCTGATTATCATAAATGTTAACAGTGGTGCTTCTGTGCTGCATGCTTAGGATAGAGCCATGGTCATCTAAATGCAATGGATGTGCAGAGATTCATGCGCGCAAATAGGACAGAAGAGAAACTTCCTAACAGTGGGGACCATCAACCAGTGGAACAGAATTTGCCTCCAGAAGTTGTGGGTGCTTCATCACTGGAGGTTTTTAAGAAGAGACTGGACAGTCATTTGTCTGCAATGCTGCTTGAGCAGGAGTTGGACTAGAAGACCTCTGAGATCCTATTCTCTTCTATTCCCACCCCAAAATTTAAATAATTTGATGCTAATCTTTCCTCTGGTGGGGAAACTCCATGCTTCTCTAGAGAGTCACCTATCTGAAATGATATGAGCAGAGGGCTGGATTAGAAGTTTTCTTTCAACTCTGTTCTGATTGACTGGCCTGAGTATTACATGATGAGGTTGATGGTGGAGTCTTCATATTTGAAGACATCAACTAAACTAAACTATAACTCTAACCCTACCTAACCTTAATCCCAATCCCAATCACTAAACTAAGCTAAACTAACCTTAACCCTAACCCTATCTAACCTCAACCCCAACCACTCAACTCAACTCAACTACACTACACTAAACTACACTACACTACACTACACTACACTACACTACACTACACTACACTACACTACACTACACTACACTAAACTAAACTAAACTAAACTAAACTAAACTAAACTAAACTAAACTAAACTGTGGAAGATGACTAGGCTGAGCCCAAAGGAGGGTTCAAATATGCCATAAGTCCACCTTGGATTCCTTTCTTATCTCTCACTCATTTCCCTTACCTATTAGTTGGCCAGATTCTTGTAGACCATTTAAGTTTGCAATGAATCTTTATGCTCGTTTGAACTGCCTGAATCTCCTGATTTCCCCAGCGTTTGACAAAATTGGTTGATTGTTTTTACACACACACACACACACACACACACACACACACGTATGCTGGTTGCATTCCACCCAGCAAAGAATGCCCTATAAGTGTCACAATTGTCCTAATCATTGTGAAGCGGTCTGAGTAGAAAGTCATTTCTTACAAAAGCTTAACTTTTTGAGCATGAAATAATACTTTTAGGGGGGTGAATGACACTGCTATGTTTGTTTAAAACGTTTGGGCAAGCAGGCACAGATAATTATAAATACAGGTAATCCTTGATTTGCATCCACAATTGAGCCCAAAATTTCTGCTGCTGAGCGAGACATTTATGAAGAGAGTTTTGCCCCATGTTTATGACCTTTCCAACCTCAGTGGTTAAGTGAATTACTGCAGTTGTTAAGTTAGGAACACAGTTGTTCAGGGAATGTCTCTACCCTGTTGACTTTACTCATCTCAGAAAGTTGCAAAAGGGGATTTCAGAAATTGTCATAAATACGAGTCTGAATTTTGATCAGGTGACCATGGGGAATGCTGTGATGGTTGTAAGTGTGAAAAAGGTCACTTGTTCCATTGCCATTGAAACTTTGTCATGAGGAGGAGGAGAAGGAAGAGGAAGAGGAGGAGAAAAAGGGAGAGGAGGAAGAGAAGGAGGAGGAGGGGGAGAAAGGAAGAGGAGGAGGAAGAGGAGGAGAAGGAAGAGGAGGAAGAAGAAGGAGAAGAAGGGAGAAGAAAGAGGAGGAGGAAGAGAAAGAAGAGGAGAGGGAGGAGGAGGAAGAGAAAGAAGAGGAGAGGGAGGAGAAGGGAGGAGAAGGAGAAGAAGGAAGAGGAGGGGGAGAAGGAAGTTGTAAGTCAAGAACTACTTGTATATTAGCGGGACTACAGAGTTTAAACTGTGTATTTCTCACCACTGTTAATTGGTAACCTCTCTTCCCAAGTATGTTTAAATGATCTTTCCCCCCCAGTAGCATAAATTTCTTGCTTTATTTGATACCCCTTCCTCTAAGTTATTTAACTTTTGGATTGTATTTTCTTTATAGACACATTAGTCCAGTTTTCCACAGCAGAATTTCAATCATCCATTCTTCCAGACAGTCTCTGGTTTCAAACCATGGCATGGCTGATTTAAATTGTGATTAGACCAATTTCCTTTAGCAGCTAAAATCTTTATTCCAGAGATATTATACTTGACCTGGAAGTGCTGCATGCTTTAAAACTACTGTAAAAATGAGGTCCATTAAAAGCAGAATTTCAGTTTGATCCAAATGGGAGTTTACACGCATATATTTTGTAGCGATGCACACACCTAAAATGGAAGCTGGGATTTTAGGTGCAAAACCATGTGTCCAATTCACACTTGGCCAATAAAGAATTCATTCATTCATTCATTCATTCATTCATCTATTTAACAGTAAGCTTTTCAAATGAAATGATCCTGGATAATCAAGCTTGATATTGACAGTTGGTTAGTTTTTTCCCTGTCGATCCTACAGGGGCAATCTATGCAGGGATCCAGTAGATTACATTGGAAGGATCTTCCATCTCTGAGCCATCTTTATAATGTGTAATTTGTCCTTATATGGTAGCCTGAGTTGCTCCTCCGTATGAATCTCATTCTTTAATTTTCTTCTGTGTTCAGTGATGGGACCCTTCACCTTTTCCCACTGCACAATTAAAATAAGGCCATTTTCTTGATGATATCTTTTAAAGTAGTTTGTAGCCACTTTCTCTCTCATTAAACCACTATTAGTGAGAAACAGATTTAGTCATCCTTCAAGTATTTTCATTAAAGTCAATGGACCTTAAGCTCGTCATAAGGCAAGGACCAACACAATGGAGCTTAACTAATTCAACTGGATCAGGAAATATAATTTTTGAATTCTTAAGATGTTGGCTGAAATTACCGATGGAGATACATTTCATCATTTTAACTGTCATATATATTGGAGACCTCTAGTTGCCAAACCGTTAAACTTTCTGCATTTATTACAAATCTGGGTGGTTTAATAAGTGGCATATGTATATTAGATATGCTAATTATGCTAATTGGTTGTTGTGGATTTGATTGTCTCCTCCTGCATTTCTGCCAGTTGCCTTAACTTTATGGGCACCGCATTTCAGGAAAAGCAGTCAAAATGAAAAGTCTGAACAATCTACGTGTTAAGAAATATTTGTTTTGGTAGCTGGCCTCAGTTTTTGGCCCATTGGATTTGGGATTAGCCAATGAGTTGTTGAAAATTCAGATGACCCCTTTTAAAAACCTTTTTATAAGTATGTAACCTTCAGAGCTTTTGATTTCTGAGCTGTTGATTA
This sequence comes from Hydrophis major, assembly GCA_033807585.1. Classification (NCBI taxonomy): domain Eukaryota; kingdom Metazoa; phylum Chordata; class Lepidosauria; order Squamata; family Elapidae; genus Hydrophis; species Hydrophis major. The sequence goes on from CM066332.1 coordinate 4,639,917, forward strand.
TCCTAATTCTGTGAACCTGTTCCAGTTTAAAAACAACAACAACAACAACCACAGAAACAGAGAAATGGATTCTGCAACTATCCCACTTAGCAACAGAAATTTTGGGCTCCTTGTGGTTGTAAGTCAACAAACACCTATAGTGTTTGCTTGCAAAATGGGACCCACTCCATTCCCACGAGGTTGTGTGTGCTTGCTTCTTCTTGGAGGACACACACATATACAACTTTCCTTCAGTGTGAGAAACCAAGATACCGTAGAGTTCTTTCGTAGAATTGTGATGCAGAAGACCATTGCTACGACTACATCTCCTTCTCCTTCTTCTTCTTCCTCCTCCTCCTCCTCCTCTTCATTTTCCTCTTCCTCCCTTTCTTTTTCTTCTTCCTCCTCTTCCTCCTTCCTCCTCTTCATTTTCCTCTTCTTACTTTTCTTTTTCCTCTTCTTCCTCCTCTTCCTCCTCTTCTTCCTCTTCCTGTTGTGTCCCTTCTCCCAGCAGATATAACAAAAAGAGGTCTTCAAAGAAAATGAAAAATGCAACTGCTATTTCCTGCACAGCTGTCAATACTCTTTTTTTTGACTTTTTAATGCTTTGGAGCTTGTGATAATACAGGGAGGGTAATACTATTTGTTGAAGAAGTTGTGTCATATGAATAATTAAAAGGGCTTCAGTTTCCTTACATTAGTATCTCACATTCTCTCCAAGGCTGAGAAAAATTAGCATAAATAAACATGGGCCCTCCAGTATCCAGTCTGTTTAAAACAGATATTATAAAAGTCCTGGTGTCTTCTTTCATAAACAGGGCTTGCAAAATTCTAAGTATTTCAGATTCATTTCAGATTAACAGAATTGGAAGGAACCTTGGAGATCATATAGTCCAGCACCCCCCTCCCCCCTCAAGTAAGGGACCCATTTCTGACAAATGGCAGCCCAGTGTCTTCTTGAAAGCCTCCAGTGATGATGTTGGAGACAGATTGAGAAGTCTAAAAGTTTAATTGAGAATAATCCTATTTAGAGTTTTATAAGTCATTTGGAACTTTTGGAAACTGAATGTTAGGCAAGCAAGAGTGAAATCATAAAGTGCCTAACAAGAACAGCCAAAGAATGGTACAATTGTCTATAATTTTGTAATCCTTCCAGAAGAAAAACAAACAAATAAAAGAGAGGTGTTAATGACAATACAATGCAGCTAATAAGACTCCTGAGAATTGTGTAAGTTAGCAAGGTTGAGTTCCATGCTGTTTCTTGGCAGCCTTTTAGGAAGTGGTTTGCCATTGCTTTTTTCTTAGGGCTGAGGGTGATAGACCAGCTCAAGGTCACCCAGTTGGATTTGGGGCCAAAGGCACAACTAAATCTTGGGTTCTAATGGGGCTTCTTTTAATCCAGCACCTTGAAACGCAAAAAAATGTAGATTTAAGCTAATTGGGGTGGAGGAGACTTGAAGATTTAGCAGGGATAAGGCATGGACAATGAAATCGAAGGTGTGTTCATTTAGAAATAAAGTTCCATTAAAAGGATGGTATTTACAGCCAGATAAAAGTCTTGAGAGGACTCAAACTTCCTGCTTCTATTTTTATACTCTAAATATTAGGCCATGCTGGGCAATGAATATCATGAGTGAATTGATAAAATACATATTGCAATCCCTAGTGGTTTTGAGTGTTCTTTTCTTTTCTTTCTTTCTTTCTTTCTTTCTTTCTTTCTTTCTTTCTTTCTTTCTTTCTTTCTTTCTTTCTTTCTTTCTTTCTTTCTTTCTTTCTTTCTTTCTCTCTCTCTCTCTCCTTCCTTCCTCTTCCTTCCTTCCTTTGTTTCTTTCTCTTTGTTTCTTTCTCTCTCTCTCTCTCTCTCTCCTTCCTTCCGTTCTCTTCCTTCCTTCCTTCCTTCCTTCCTTCCTTCCTTCCTTCCTTCCTTCCTTTCTGTCTATTTGCCTTTCTTTCTTTCTTTCTTTCTTTCTTTCTTTCTTTCTTTCTTTCTTTCTTTCTTTCTTTCTTTCTTTCTTTCTTTCTTTCTCCTTCTCCTCCTTCTCGTCTTTCTTTCTCTTTCATTCTTTTCCTTTTCTTTCTTTCTTTCTCACTCTTTCTTTCTTTCTCTCTTTCTCTTTCTCTGCCGGTCTCTTTCTCTTTCTCCTTTTTCTCTTTTTCATTCTTTCTTTTATTCTCTTTCACTTTCTCTTTCTCTCTTTCTTTTTGTCTCTTATTCTATCCCCCCCCCAAACAAAAACATAGATGGCAGGCCCTTAAACTTTATTAAAGCAGGGGAATGTCAATATATTAACCTTTCCATGCAGAATACAAGTAAAGAAGAAAAAGAAAGGGAGATAAAATGTTGAAAGAGCATCTAACTTCACTGCGATCCATTCCTGTCTGCTGGAAGCATTGTTTGAGATGAAAAGGAAGAGTTGAAACTGAAAAAAACATTATTACAAAGCTAAATTATTAATTGAAGGACATGAAAGAGGAAAGGGTGGCAGGCAGCTTTTCTGATCCATCTCACCTCTTCTCTGAATCCAGTCAGCACTGTAGTTTTCATAAGTACCTTTTCCTTTAATCAGATTAGCTTTCATCAGATATTCTTTGTCCCCCTGGCTCTGATATTCCATCACTTTTATAAGGTGTGATTTGCTTCTAATGCTCTCCTTGATAGTTTCTGAAGGGTTGAGGCACTTCTGGCTCAGTGTGGCATTCTCCTGTGGATGTGACTCCCTTGCACACGTGCTTTTGCACACTGAAGAACAATCATAGGTGCAACTGCATTCACTGTAAAAGCAGCTGATAAAAATAAAATCGGAAAATAGGAGAAACGTTAAAATTTTTCAAGCATTAAGGAAAGCTTAGATCTTTCATTTTTTCCCCCAGAATTAAACTGAAAACGTTGACCTTTTTATCTGAGCTTCAAGTTCAAGACTGGTGTTCTGTCTTGAAGCCAATATGAGTCAAGATAATTTGGGACTGGGTTTTTTTTTTAAAAAAATCACCCACAGTAGATGCAAATCTGTCCCTCCTAGCTTTGTCCCAGATTTTTTTTAAAAAAACTCCATCCAAACTCTTGCTTCAGTAGATCCGATTTGATCTAGGGAGTAGCTTGAAGGAAAGAACTCCTAAACCAGGGCTCTTCAAACTTGATAGCTTTAAGACTTGTGGGCTTCAACTCCCAGAATGTTACCTCCAGTCATGTTAGCTCAGGAATTCTGGCGTCAGTGTCCCATAACTCTTGGGACAGGCATTTTCTCAAAAGTTCTTTTAATTTTGGATAGTAAACTGGCACAACTGGGGAATCCTGAATCTGAAAATTCTGGGCTTCCTTGCGATAAGTAAAAAACTACAAATCCACCCCCTGCACCTCTCATTTCATCACATGTCCCAATCACCATCCATCCCAACTTGAGATGGCCTCTCCACCAGGTGCAGAAACAACCTGACCTTGACTTGGAAAAAGAATGGTATTGTGTCTAACCACATATACTCCAAGAAATTCCCCCCTCCCATTTTCCCAAGCGCAAGAAAGTGGCAGCATGGGAGCATCTGGTCTCCATATCTTTTCTAAAGCTGACATCTGGGAGTTGTCCACAAGCCTTAAACTTGCCAAGTTTGAAGACCCTTGTCCTAAACCAGGGGACAGTAACCTGCAGTTCTGGAGCCACAGATGGCTCTTTCATCCCTCTGCTGTGGTTCCATCGCTCAAAATGTACACCATAACCGCCAATGCATGACACCTGCCTGCCACGTGATTTATTGAGCTTTTCAAGCCCTGGTAGGCCAACCATGGATAAATCCAAGAAAAGAAAAGTTTCAGAAGAAAAGAGAATGTTTAATTCAACAGTATATGCTAGTTTTGTGGCAGCTCAGGAAATAGCCAGGCATGGGAAGGGTTTTGTGGTTCCCGGTGTTTTCTTTTCTGTGGGAAATGTGTCCAAATGGCTCTTTGAGTGCCCTGTCCTAAACCCCTCAAGTCCTTTGAACCTCCACAACTGTAAGTGAGGAGCTCTCCATGGTGCTACTATCAACTCAAGGTGTGATGGTCACCTTTTGAAGCCCTGCATGACATGGGTCACCCCGATGAGACTGGCCCACCCAACCCATGCTGTCAGAGGAGACAATCCTGGCTGTTGGAGACTAGGAATCTTCTGTATTGTGGCTCCTGCCCTCTCTGGGATATCGTGAACCTCTAGCTGACATCTGCTCCCATTCTTCTGGCCTTCCATAAGAGCCTGAAGTACTGGCTCTGCCAGATGATTTGAAGACCCAACTGGGGAGTCTCACACTGAAGGTGCTTGAGGGGCAAACAGCAGATCCCGCCTCCCCCTTCCTGCACAGCCTGTTCCCACCCTTCCCATTTGAATTAAAATTTGCATTTTTACTGTTACTAGTAATATTTAGATCTCATGGTTTTACTGCTTTAAATGTTGTAAGTCACCCAGAGTCATCTGTAGATGGCAAATAAATTACACCGGTATCTATAGTATGTCTGTCTGTCTGTCTGTCTAATTTACCTACCTACTTACTTCTCTCTTTCTCTATCTCTCTGCCTCTATCTATTTATTTCTCTCTCTAATCTCACTGTCTTTTCCCCTCTGTCTATCCATCTATCCATCCATCCATCCACCTATTCACCTACCTGCCCAAAACCTACCTCCCTATCTACCTACCTCCATATCAACTCCCTCCCTCCCTCCCTCCCTCCCTACATCCATCCATCTATATCTATCTATCTATCTATCTATCTATCTATCTATCTATCTATCTATCTATCTATCAACCTCTCTCTATTTCTATCTCTCGACATCTGTGACCACCACACCTTGAATTGATAGTAGCACCATGGAGAGCTCCTGTATCTATCTATCTATCTATCTATCTATCTATCTATCTATCTATCTATCTATCTATCTATCTATCTATCTATTTATCTATCTATCTACCTACCTACCTATCTATCTATCTATCTCTATTTATCTTTCTCTCTCTATAATTCTGTCTTTTCCCCTCTCTATCCATCTATCCATCCATCTACCCAACTATCCACCTACATGCCCAACTATTGTCCACCTACCTACCTACCTACCTACCTACCTACATCCATCCATCCATCCATCCATCCATCCATCCATCCATCCATCCTGTCTGTCCATCTGTCTATCTCTAGCCATCTGTCTACCTGTCGACCTATGTAAATCTAGATTCCCAGTTGGATGGCAGCAGGGGGCGGATTTCAGATTTGTGGTCCAAGGACCGGTAGCATTTTCACTGTTATAGATTTTTGTCTCTAATCCTGTGATGGCGAGGCTGGGTAACAGAAGGGGAATTAAGTAAGTGCAAAGCACAACATGATGTCAGATGGATTCAGATTGGTTTATTAACCTTATTCCCGCAATAAGCCTCTTCTGCAGCACAAAAGTTATCTGAATGCCTCTTCCATTGTATACACAGCAGGGTTTTTGCCGCAAAAAATCCCCCACACCGACGAGAAATGATTGTATCTTTTTAATTCCAAAAGGATTTCTGAGTAGCTTTTCTCTCAATTAGATATAAATGGAACGGATGGATTTGACTGCATTTGATCTCTTAAAGACAGGAAAGGGAGGAAGAATTGGGAACAATTGATTATTAAATGGGGATCAAAACATTAACAGACAAAATTGGAGCTTAGACTAGTTATTAAATGATATTTTCTATATTATTTATATATTTTGCAGTGCTGGAGAGGGACTGTATCTGCTTTATCAATGAGAAAACAAACAGATTTTAGATTATCTTGGGACAGGAACTTAATTCGGCTTCCGTTACATTTAGATTCAGCTGTTTGCTTCTGCTTTCTATTTAATTAATTGTGAGCCCTATTTTGAAATATTATTATTTTGGGATGGCGCCAGTTTATTCATTATATCTAATGGGTTTTTAAACTATTTTTCATGCTAAATTATCCTTTCTGAGGCATTTCTGAAATAGCACAAGAAGATCGTACAAGACAACCCTTTAAAAATATGATTAATTATTCTGTATTCTACTTTCAAATTATTATTTTTTCAACACATTTGCTGTAAGACTTAAGATAAACATTTCCTTACGAATTTCCTTTGTCCAACAGTCCTTACTATATCTTATTTCTGATTTGTTTTAGCAGCACCTGGGCCAAATACAGGTAAGTCCCTGACTTACGATGACAGCTGAGGCCAACATTTCCGTTGGTAAGCAAGGCATGAAATGACTTGCCGCCCATTTTTTGGCCACACTTGTTAATGGAAAGTACAAGAAATACAGTAAAATCATTTAGATATCATCACGATCATCTTCACAAATTAGAGTAACCAATTTGTAATTTGCAAAGGTAGTTTTATTAGCTACCTTTATTTTTTCCAAGGTATCTTTGATCTAATATCTTTCCCCTATATTTATTTTGTGCACACCCTTGCATGTATTTATATTTATCTATTTGTGCAAAAAAAAAAAAGCAATGAAAAAGCGAATGAGAAAGCATATCGCATTACATGCGGGGGGGAAGGGATGGTAAGAATCACACAATCTGATGTTTAGGTAACTCATTAAATCACGACAACCTAAATGAATGCCAATAAGTCTTCCCGTTGAACTGATTGAGTGCCACTTTATAAACAAGGAGCAAGGGCTTTCATCTATAGTCTCAGATGGTGAGTGGGGAATAACTCTTTTTAGTGCCGAACAATTATGGCATATAAAGTTGCTAATTTAATAGAATGATAAAATCAGGGGTGGGGGTGGGGGCTGCTGCTGTTTGCAGCGGTTTGGGAGAGCCCCTAGCTAAGATTCTGTCTGGTTCGGCGAACCGGTCAATTCCCTCCCTGGCTGGTCCCGCCTGCCCTGCCAGGTCTAAATAGGGCCCATGTGGAGGCTCTGGGAGGGTGAAAAATGGGCCTCCGGGAGGCTCCTGAGGCGCTCTGGAGGCCGGAAATGGGCCTGTTTCTAGCCTCCAGAGGGCCTCCAGAGCCTGGGGAGGCCATTTTCACCATCCCAGAGGCTCAAGAAAAGCCTTCGGAGTCTGGGGAGGGTGAAAACAGACCTCCCCCCGCCCCCCTGTGGTGCAGGAGGCTGACTAGGCCACGCCCACTAGCCCTTGACTTACGACCACAATTTCTGTGACTAAAGTGAGATATTTGTTAGGGGAGTTTCATCCCATTGTAGGACCTTTCTTGCCACCGCTGTAAAGGGAATCCCTGCAGTTGTTAAGTGAGAAACACAGTTGTTAAGTGAATCTGTCTTCCCCTTGGACTTTGCTTGCCAGAAGATCATAAAAGGGTATCACTTGACCCCCACCACAATCATCATAAATATGAGTCAGTTGCCAAGTGTCTGAATTTTGATCACGTAACCATGGGGATACTGCAATGATCATAAGTGTGAAAAATGGTCATAACTCACCTTTTACACTGATGTTGTAACTTTAAATGGTCACTAAATGAACTATTGTAAGTCAAGGACTCCCTGTGTACACAGAAAAACAGACAAGGGATACAGAGAGTCTTCAATTTACAAGAGTTCATTGAGTGACTGTTCAAACATACAATAGCATTGAAAAAAGTGACTTGTGGCTGATTTTCACATTTACATCCATTGTAGCTTCTCCATGGTCACATGGGTTGTGGCCCACCAGTGGCCAGCAGAGCTGGCAGCAGATTCGGACAGTGAGGAGATTGAGGAGGAACATGGGCCAGTTCTGGAGTCTGAGGCAGAAATGGGGCCAGGGCCATCCGACAGTTATCAGCTGCCTTCGGAGTTGGAGATCAGTGGGGAAGAAGAACAGCCGGAGCCTGTTCCCAATGTGTGTATGCACAGAGCTGCCAGGAGAAGGAAACATTTAAGGAACAAGGGTCAACTCAGGAGTAAAGGTGAATGGCCCCTCCCATAGGGAACAAAGAGGAGCAAAAGGGAAGTGATGTTTGCAGGAGACAATTAGTTCATTTAATTAGTGTGAAGATTTGTTTGTGACTCTCAGTAACTCCTAGTCAAGTATTTCCTTCGACAGTGTTGCACTTGGAAGCTCTCAGCCTGGCAACTCTCCAACCCTGATAAGGTCTGTGGTTGTAAATTCACCCTTGAAAGACTGTTTGTTGGGAGTTTTTTGGATGTGAATGATAGGAATTCACATTAGCCTAATAAAAGGGGTTGTCATGCCCCTGTTAGAATCTGACTCCAAGGTAGAGGAGGAACAGCCAACAGGGAGTGGGTGTGTGGCTCCGGAGGTTGTGAAGGAAACCGGGGAAGGGCACAGGCTGGCTGGGCATTCAGAGGAAGACCCAGGCCCATCCCCTCTTTATCCTAGGGCATGCAGGGAAGAGCGGATAAGGGAGAAATGGGAATGGCATGGTCTATGGGGGAGGAAAGGGCCTTGATCCCCTTCATGGGCTGCAGCTGTGAGGAATGTTTAAAAGGACAAACTGCACATGGGCCAGTGCTGGAAGCAAAGCATGAAAATATTTCTAGTCTGTCAGTTCTTATCTGAGTTCTGGCACGCGTCCCAGTGTGTGTATTTTGATATCTGTGGACGTTTTCAATCTCTTATGCTGCCTGGTCTCCTTAATTGCTTCAGTGTGGTTTGTGTTTTTTTTTTTTTAAACAAATTTTATTGATTTTAAAGACAAACAAACCATCATTAACCATTAAATACATAAAACCTCTTTCCATTGTTAATTTTACAAGTCAAGTAAAATATTATTTTATGCAACATAATTCTGTTTTACACCATTTCAATATAAACATATAAATATCTCTTAACAAATTTCTCATTATTTCTCTTTTCGTATTCAATTTCATTGTTATTATTATTATTTTCTATATTTATCCAGTTTATAATCATCATCTTCATTCCTCTCTGACTTGATTACCATTATTCTCATCCAACATTCCTCCAAGGTTTTATTAATTCCCAAACAAAACATAGACAAAACACAAAAATATAAAACTTCTTTTAAGAAAGTAATTTGGCCCCAGATTACCTCTCTTTGTATGGACTTCAATTAAATTCGTGCTCATCTTGTATACCATTACCTATCTTATTTACCATTCTATATCTTCTATATAACTTCTCCCCGCTTTTCGTTCTTCTTATTTCTATTTTATTTAATTCATTTTAATTTAAATCATTATATTTGTATTTTTTGTCCATTCTTTCCAGATTATCCATTTATCTCATTCCCTATAGTAAAAAATAATAATAATAATTTCTCCTGAAATCACTAATCAGAGTATGATGCCTTTCTATCCTCCCCTTAAATTAATATTTAAAATAACACCTGATACCCAATCTGATTCTGCTTAGTACATTCTACCTACTAACCTTTAAAGAGAAAAAATAATAAATTCATAATAATTAATATAATTAGATAATAAATCTAAATATTAAATCTTATAACATTCCGATTGTCTATTTCAAAAAACAAGTGCTACAATTTTATTAAATTTTAAAATCTATCATTACTAAACATTTCAATATTTTAATCCTTTATCAATTCTTATAACATTCTAGTTTTCTATTTCTAATACATAATACCATTTTATGTACCTTGCAGAATCTTCTTTTTTAAAGAAATTATACCTTACCCTTTATCCCTAAAAAAAAATCATTTTTTCCCATCTTGTTTCATATCTTTGTGGCTTTTCCCTCCCTTTTCCCTTCCTTTCTTATCCCCCATGGCCTTTTTACACCTCCCCCCCCACTAACCTCCGCCTTTTTAGCTTTCCCTCTCTGTTGTAATCCTTTCTCCTTTTGCTCAGGAACATTGTGTTGGTTTTGCATCTTATTTTTTCCTTTCTTAAGTGTTTTTTAAGCCTTAAGTCCTTCATTTTCCTTCCTTCCTTTCTCCTTTCTCTCTTAGTTAATTTTTTACATTCACTGAAGATGACGTCTTCTTCTTCTTTTTCTTCTTCTCCTTCTATTTCCTTCATCTGTTGTTGTGTTTGCTGATAAATAGCAAGTGCCATTTCTAAAGAAAGGAAAGCTTCTTTCACAGCGTCCTTACTTTCTTGATATTCCTTTCTAAGTTCATCATCAGATAAAGCCATTCTTTGTTCTTCTTAGAGCAACCAAAATGTTTCAAAAGTTAAAACAATTCCTCAAAGTCCCAGAGACATCAATCAGTCCAAACAATGCACAAAGTTCTCACTTTCTCTTCCTGGGGTGGTATCAGTAAAAGGGAAAAGAAAAAAAGCCCAATCTGTATTTTACAGCCTTGTTGCAATCAATTTCTAGTCTCAAGATCTTCAAGGCATCTCCTCCAGCAAAATCTTAATATTTTTTTTTTGTCCTCTCCCTTCCCACTTATAACAAGAAGCCAAGTTTTTACCTTTTATAAAAAACAACAGGTTTTTCAATGGCCATTTGTTGATTCCATAGGGAAGGAGGGTAAACTTTCCTTTCAGCACCTCAATTTTGCCGCTTGAAATCCTTCTCTGGAAACCAAGTATTTTTCAAAAAGTCATAGTTCTCAGGATTAAACGCCTCTTAAAGTCCTGGATCAGCCAAAAAACTTTCTCTTGCAAACTTTCTCCCCTCTTCCTCCTGCTCAGTCTTACCCAGCTGCCGGCTTCTTTGTGGCGGCCATTACAGACCGCCGCTTGACCGCCTTGGGAAAAGGGAGTTTTGCTGGCTGGGGAGGGGGTCTGCAACACCCCAAACCCCTCACCAGCTCCCCCCTATCTTCGGCTGCCTCTGCGGGGCAGCCTTAGCCTCCAAACCTGTACAGATCGGAGGCACCAAAACGGCTAACGCGGCAGGGATCGCGCAGGATCGCGGAACCCTGCCGCTAGTGAAGCCGACAAACTGGAAGTTCCCCTGCTTTGTGTTGTTTTTATCTATTTATAATTTATATGTGTTTTGAGTTTGAACAGAAGTTCTTCCTTTTCACAACTGTTTGTGGGGGAGTTTTTTCTCCAGTCAATGATAATTAGACTTTTGGACCTCTGATGATCAAAGTCCATGGGGAAGCCAGAATCACTTAAACAACTGCTTGTAGATGACCTATTGTGCACAAATATATCCGTTGATATTGTTGTCAGCCTGGTCATTCAGAGGCAGCAACACGTGACATCCACAACTGTTATTTGGGTTATTTCAGATGGTGTAATTCTATCCAGAACAGGCTGAATGAATTCCAGTGCAGGGGTGGGATTCTACCGGTTCGGAATGGTTTTATAGAACCGGTTGTTAAGATTCTGTGCAGTTTGGAGAAATGGCAAATTTTGTCCTGGCTGGCTTCTCCCCTCCCTGCCCAATCAGTCCTTATCACACATGCACGACATCTCTGACTGCCTTCTCCTCAGCCCAGTCATTCCTTAAGGTATTTCTTCCCCCCACTTCCAACGATCAGCTGTTCTAATGATCAGCTGTGCTGGGATCCCCCGCGCTGTCTTACTGCTTGGCCAGGAGGCTCCCCTGAGGCCCAGGAGGCCCCCAAATGGGGGGGGTGGGGTTTGCTGAAGAAAAAAAATAAAGAAGCCACGCCCACCCAGTCACATGGCCATGCCCACTCGGCCACACCCACAGAACTGGTTGTTAAAAAATTTGAATCCCACCCCTGCTCCGGTGTCATGGCCTTGCCAACAAAAGGAAGGTTTTAAGGTTGAAGGAAATCACGTTAGATTTATCTCGAATTCATACATTCATATCATTCAAATAGATTCGCTGGCCATATTCTGGCAGCTCCAGCAAAGAAGTGAGGCAGAAAAAGAGTTTAAAGAAGTCAATTTGTCTCTAGATACCAGCTCCTTATGACCTTAACCTAGTGTAGCTGGCTTTGATCAGGCCATTCAACAAGGTTATGGGAAATTTTTTTTCCCCTGTCACCTATCCACAAGCCTACTTAAAATGGTTCAGATGACTCCCTACCTGTTAGAGAATAACAACATAACAGAGGGGAGACATTATAAGCAATATTCTAGCATTTGAGAGGCTGACACAAAGAAGAAGGGGTCAATTTATTCTCCAAAGCCTGAAGACAGGACAACAAACAACGGATGGAAATTGATCAAGGAGAGAAGCAACTTGGAATTAAGGAGGAACTTCCTAACAGTGAGGACAATTAATCAGTGGAACAGCTTGCTACCAGAAATTGTGAGTGCTCCATCATTAAATAAATACTGGACAGTCACTTATCCGAATGGCCTACGGTGTCCTGCTTGAGCAGGGGGCTGGACTAGAAGACCCCCAAGGTCCCTTCCAGCTCTATTCTGATTCTGAGTTGGGAGGGACCTTGGAGGTCTTCTAGTCCAACCCCCTGCTGAACCAGGAGACCTATATGATTCTGGAGAAATGACTATCCAGTGTTGAAGCATTCACAACTTCTGGAGGCAAGTTGTTCCACTGATGAATTGTTCTCACTGTCAGGAAATTTCTCCTTATGTTTAGGTTGGATCTCTGCTTTATTAGTTTCTATCCATTGCTTCTTGCCTTTCGGTGCTTTGGGGAATAGTTGACCTCTTCTTCTTTGTGGCAGCTCCTCAAATATTGCAAGACTGCACTCATGCCACCCCTAGTCCTTCTTTTCATTAAACTGGACCTACCCAATTCCTGCAACTGTTCTTCATATGTTTAGCCTCCAGTTTCCAAAACAGCTTGAAGCCCATCCATCTTCTGGATCTCCTTTGCCAGTAACTTTACAATTTTTGGTCAACGTGAAAATGACCCAATGGTTCAAAATGGACCAGAACTTGAATAACTTGAATATCTCTTGAATAAGTCCCATAAAGATAGAGTGAAGTCGAGTGGAGTGGAGTAGAGTGGAGTAGAGTAGAGTAGAGTAGAGTAGAGTAGAGTAGAGTAGAGTAGAGTAGAATGGAATCGAATCGTCTCAAATTGAACCGAATCTAATAGAATAGAATAGGAGTTGCAAGGGACTTTGAAGCTCTTGTAGAGTAGAATAGAATAGAATAGAATAGAATAGAATAGAATAGAATAGAATAGAATAGAATAGAATAGAATAGAATAGGAGTTGTAAGGGACTTTGGAGCTCTTGTAGAGTAGAGTAGAGTAGAGTAGAATCGAAACGAATCGAATTGGAGTTGTAAGGGACTTTGGAGCTCTTGTAGAGTAGAATAGAATAGAATAGAATAACAGAGTTGGAAGGGATCTTGGAGGCCTTCTAGTCCAACCCACTGCTTGGGCAGCATTTCAGACAGATGGTTGTCCAATCTCTTCTCCTTGAACATGTTGTACATTCTACCGATAATAGTTTTAGTTTGGCTTCAGGAGCCCATTAGCTGCGTGAGATAATAATGTTCTACCATCTGTATGATCGTAGGAAAGGGATTTCTGAAGGAAGTTTCTAAAAATCCACAGAATGTAAATGTTCTGTCTTTGGGGAAAAAGCTTATCAAATATTCAAAAGTAGGTAGGGAAATAATGAAGAACAGTATATTGTAACCGGGCTGATGATGCTAATGGAGATAAACGGATGAAAGTGTGAACGTGTCTCCATAACCCACCATCTCTCCGTGCTGGGCTGGTTTTGTGCAGTTTCTCAACCATACAGTTTCCCTGGGAAAGTCCTTTCTCCAAAAGGCAGCTTCCAGACTGAGTATCGTTGCTTGCATTCACCTTAAATTGTACCCTTATTTTACCCTTAAATTGTACCCTTATACATTCCTAGTCAGCTTCTTGGCTCTTTTTTGTAATCCGTCTCCAGTGTGTTGCCTTAAAACACGTGGCAGCCTTTAATTGTGTTGTTATTAATCTCCTGCTTCTTAATAATATTGGTGTCAAAAACTGTATTATTTCGTAGGAAGATGGGCTACAGAGCAGAGAGTAACATAAATCGCTGAGAGGCAGCTATTCTAGAAGACATATAGCAGAGAGACCCCGAGTATCTCCATGTTATACTTGCATTAAATGTCATTCAGCAATTGCGATATCCTTCTCGACTTCGGGGTGTATGAATTATTGTTTCAGGTAATAAATTCTGCATTTCCCCTTTTTCCCCTAGGTTGCTGGTTGGGTCTGACTACTCAGCTCTGCTTTCTGCCCATCTTCCATCTGATTCTATTTATTGCGAGCAATTTTGAGTTTTGTGACTCTAATCCCTGACTAATTATAGTCCCTGTTTTGTGAGGTTGAGGAATACCTTGATATAATTTGTGTTCTTTGAGAAGGCATAAATACCATGGATTAAAATTGCTATTACCTGGCTTAATCTGTGCTTCTACTCATGTTATCTGGCTTTTCTAAAAATAATAATAACAAAGACTTAAGCAGCGTGGTGCAGGGATTTAAATGTTGGGCTAGAAGCAGAGAGAGACCCATTCTAGTCTCACTTACCAAACAGGACACCTTCAATGAAAGAATAGGAGGAGAGAACATAGTAGAGGTAATCCTTGATTTACTACAGTTCATTTAGTGACCATTCAAAAGGAGAGGTGTGCTGGTGTAGAGGTGGAGCTTTCACCTCACAATCAGGAGGCTGTGAGTTCAATCTACAGGTAGAGGCAGATATTTCTCACTCTAGGCACAATGAGAAAATATCTGCTGAACAAAACTCCGCATTGGTGACAGGAAGAGCATCCGGCCATTAAAATACTCTGCTAACTTTGTTCCAGGGATTATGGGGTCGTTAAAAGATGATGATGATCATTTAGTGACTGTTCAAAGTTACAACAGCACTGAAAGATGTGACCATTTTTCATACCTATGACCGTTCCACCACCCCAATATCACAAGATCAAAATTCAGTCACTTGGCAAGTGACAATTATTGATGCCTGTTGTAGTGTCCCTAAAACATGTGATCCCTTTTTGCAACCTTCTGACGAGGAAAAAATCATCGGGGAAGCCAAAAACATTAACAACCTAACTTAACAAATGCAGTGATTCACTTAACAACGATGGCAAGACAGGTTGTAAAATGGGGCAAAATCCCACTTAACAACTGTCTTGTTTCACGGAAATGTCGGGCTCGATTGCGGTCATAAGTCCAGGACAACCTGTATTTACTTACTCATGAACTACATCGTATTCACGTTCTCCTAGGCCCAACAAATGGTTAGAAAGACCAAAAAATGGTCTCACCCTCCTTGAATGGGAAGCAAATTCCATTCTGATGCCAGGTGTAGCTTACACCATAAAGCTGGTGGAGATCCTGACTCCAAATGTTTTGACATACTATGGAAAACTTGCTGTTTATTCTGAGAACATTATTCCCTAGTACACTGAGGGTGAACCTTTTTGTAGTGGTGTGCCGAAAGCACGGGTGCGCGCTGGCACTCACAATCCAATGCGACCTGCCCCCCCTGCGCATGTGTGCATCTCCCAAACCTATCTGCACTGTGCATGTGTGCCTTTCCCAGCTGATTTTTGGCCATTTGAGGCTGTTTTCGCCCTCCTGGAGGCCTCCTGGATCTCCTTTGCCAGTAACTTTACAATTTTTGGTCAACGTGAGGATGACCAAATGGTTCAAAATGGACCAGACCTTGAATAACTTGAATATCTCTTGCATAAGTCCCATAAAGATAGAGTGGAGTGGACCGGAGTGAATTGGGTGGAGTGGAGTGGAGTAGAGTACAGTAGAGTAGAGTAGAGTAGAGTGGAGTAGAATAGAATAGGAGTTGTAAGGGACTTTGGAGCTCTTGTAGAGTAGAATAGAATAGAATAGAATAGAATAGAATAGAATAGAATAGAATAGAATAACAGAGTTGGAAGGGATCTTGGAGGCCTTCTAGTCCAACCCACTGCTTGGGCAGCATTTCAGACAGATGGTTGTCCAATCTCTTCTCCTTGAACATGTTGTACATTCTACCGATAATAGTTTTAGTTTGGCTTCAGGAGCCCATTAGCTGCGTGAGATAATAATGTTCTACCATCTGTATGATTGTAGGAAAGGGATTTCTGAAGGAAGTTTTTCAAAATCCACAGAATGTAAATGTTCTGTCTTTGGGGAAAAAGCTTATCAAATATTCAAAAGTAGGTAGGGAAATAATGAAGAACAGTATATTGTAACCGGGCTGATGATGCTAACGGAGATAAACGGATGAAAGTGTGAACGTGTCTCCATAACCCACCATCTCTCCGTGCTGGGCTGGTTTTGTGCAGTTTCTCAACCATACAGTTTCCCTGGGAAAGTCCTTTCTCCAAAAGGCAGCTTCCAGACTGAGTATCGTTGCTTGCATTCACCTTAAATTGTACCCTTATTTAAACATTCCTAGTCAGCTTCTTGGCTCTTTTTTGTAATCCGTCTCCAGCGTGTTGCCTTAAAACACATGGCAGCCTTTAATTGTGTTGTTATTAATCTCCTGCTTCTTAATAATATTGGTGTCAAAAACTGTATTATTTTGTAGGAAGATGGGCTACAGAGCAGAGAGTAACATAAATCGCTGAGAGGCAGCTATTCTAGAAGACGTATAGCAGAGATCATTTTCCCTAGTACCCATTTCCCCACGAGCCTTCTCTTTAGATCATTGAAGATAGAACTTGTTAAGTTCTGCGCATGGGTGCAAGGAACGGAGACGAGGCAGTGAACAGTGAACTTCAACTCTTTATTAATCATTCTGAACAGAGCAAAAAAACCCTAGGGCAGCAGCAGCCCTTTTATAGGGCAGGCTGCTGACCTATTAGCCAATGAGAAACATGGAAGTGTTAAACCCTTGAACCAATGAAAGTGGCTCATTAATAGCCAATCAGATTCCCCAGAACGGACCAATCTGATATCACTATTATCGGCCAATCAGAAGTGCAGCATTAGAACCCTGCTTTTTCTTAAGGTTTGTTAAAACTTTATTTAAGCACTTTTATTAGTTCATAACACCCCTTCCCCCCGGGTTCCATTTGAGGGGTGTGGTGACGTAATCCCTAAGATATGTAGGTTGTTTTAACTGTCTATTGGATTTGTGCTGTCCCACTGGTTCCTGTCTGTATTCCGGTTTCGGCGGGACGTTTTTGGACATACCTGGTACAGGCGGTTCCGCATCCTCACTGGATGACTCGGTGCTGCTAATGCTGTCGTTGTTGTCCTCTGATCTTTGTGGGCTTGCCTCCGTTGAGGTATTCCTCTGTGGCGAGGAGAGTCCCCTCCCAGATTCTTCTTCATTTATTGCGCCCGATTGCTGACTTCCTTCGCTTCTGCTTTCCACCATCTCGAATTCGGTTTCTTCGACATCCCCTCCCCCCTCAGTTTGGGAGTCACAGGAGTCGTGGGAACTGGGTTGTAGCCTAGAGCAAAGCTAATCTATATGGTGTTTCCATATTTTTCCATCGCAGGTTTGCACACAGTATGATCTGGGCCTGGTGGTTTGAATTATGATTGCTTCGACCCATAATGGTTTGCCGGAGAGGTTTTTGGCAGAAACTAAGTCGCCTATCTTGAACTCGTGGCATTTTCTGGTAGATCCACTGGGTTTCTCTGGCTCGTAGGAAGGGTGAAGCCGGTCGAGGTGGAACGGAGCTTGCGTCCCATCAACAGTTCAACTGGGGTCTTGTTGGTGATGCTGTGCGGAGTGATGTGTTGGAGTAGGAGTATTCTGTTTATTTTGTCATCAATGTCCCCATAGTCCATTTTGTGGAGAGTTTTTTAACAAATTGTACCATGCGCTCGGCCCTGCCATTAGCCACGGGGTGCGCTGGTGAAGTTAGCTCATGGCAGATACCCCGGTCTGCTATGTATTGTTCAAATGCCAGGGTGGTGAACTGGGGTCCATTGTCGGAGACCAGAACGTCTGGCAGCCCGTGCGTTGCGAATATCCTATTCAATTTTTGGATGATGGACTCGGTTGTAGTATTCTTCATTTTGTGGATCTCGAGCCAGTTGGAATAAGCATCCACTGTTAGGAGGAACGTATTTCCTTTAGTAGGTCCTGCAAAGTCAACGTGGATGCGGGATCACGGCCCCCGGGGGGTTTCCCATTCTGTTGGAGTTGCTCTAGGTGGGGCACTGCTGACTTCTTGGCACTTTAAACAAGTCTTTACTTAGGCTTCGATCTGTTTGTCGATGCCCGGCCACCACGCGTAGCTTCGTGCGAGCGCTTTCATACGCACGATGCCGGGGTGATCGTCATGCAATGTTTTCAATACTGCTCATTGTAACCGCTCTGGGACGACAGCTCTATCTCCCCATAGGATGCAGCCTTTTTGCGAAAAAATTCTGTTTGCCGGTTTCCGAAAGGGGTGAAGTCGTCAGGGGTTTGTTCTATTGGCCATCCTCGTTCGACCAGCTAAGAACTCGCGCCAAGACAGGATCTCGTTTTGTTTCGATTGCTATGTCTTTGGCTGTTAGCGGTGGTGAATGTAGCATTTCAATCTGGAGTGTCGTAAGGGTTGGAGCTGGGTCGTTGACGGTTTCCAGAAGTGGGGCACGGCTCAATGCATCACCGTGGGGCTTTCCCCGGGTGGTGTTGTAATTTATAGTTGTACGCAGCTAAAAACTCTGACCAGCGAGTCATTCTAGGTGACAATATGTAGGGGGTTGGATTGTCTCCCGCTATAATCCCTGGCAAAGGTTTGTGGTCGGTAAAAATAGTAAAAACTTGTCCATACACATATTCATGAAACCGTTTCACAGCAGATACAACAGCAAGAGCCTCTTTGTTGATCTGGCTATAGTTACGTTCAGCCTTTGATAGAGTCCTTGAAAAATAGGCAAGAGGGGCCTCACTACCATTTGGTAACACATGACTCAAAATGGCTCCTACTCCAAACAGTGACGCATCACATGTAATTGTTAAAGGCAGAGTCTCGTTATACTGCATTAAAACAGCATCTAAGGTTAGTAAGTTTTTCACTTGTCGGAACACGCGCTCCTCTCAGTGTCCCCAGACCCAGGTTGCTTTTTTGTCGAGAAGTCTATGTAGGGGCTCAGCTATGGTCGCTTTCTGGGGCAAGAAGATGTTGTAAAAGTTAATGAGCCCCAGGAAAGCTTGGAGATCAGTCCTATTTCTGGGGCTTGGGGCGTTTTTGATTGCCCTTAGTTTGCTATTAATGGGGTGAATGCCTTGTTTATCGATTAGGTACCCCAGGAACTCTACTTTATCTGTACACAGTTGACATTTATTTTTTTTAACCTTAAGGCCAGAGTCTTTAAATTTCTGGAGAACCAATTTAAGATGTTTTTGTAGTATTTCTCTATTCGGGGCAGCAATTAAAACATCATCAAAGTATGGCATGACCCCCTTGATCCCTTGCAAGAGTCTCTCCATCAGACTTTGAAAAATCCCTGGGGCTACGCTCACTCCGAATTGGAGTCGGTTGCACTTAAAGGCGCCTTGGTGCATAACGATCGTCTGTGCCTCTGTGATTTTTTTTTATCTACAGGCAGTTGTTGGTACGCCTGTGCTAAATCCAATTTAGCGAAGACTTTTCCGCCCCCCAGGGAATGTAGAAGGTGTTGTACCACCGGCACCGGGTAAGCGTTCTGTTGAAGGGCATGATTAAGGGTGGCCCGCTAGTCCCCACAAATCCTTAACGATCCATCCAGTTTGATGGGTGTTACAATTGGGGTTTCCCAACGAGCATGGTCAGTTGGTTCTAAAACACCCTGAGCTATTAATTTATTGAGCTGCTCATCAATTTTTGGTTTAAGGGTAAAAGGTACCCAACGAGGCTTAAGGTGGATGGGGGCTACTTCAGGGTTAAGGTTAAATGATATCGGGGTCCCCTTGTACTCGCCTAGTTTGTCTGCTAATACGTCCTGGAATTCCTGGACGAGGGCCTCCTCCCAGTCGTCGCTTCTGGTTTGGTGAATGCCGGCTACCTCGATTCCGAGTGGGGTGAACCATTGAAGGCCTAACAAACTAGGCTGGTCATGGTCGATGACAGTCAGTGGTAATGACGCAGTACGATTTTTGAATGATACTTGGACTTGGCTGGATCCAACAACCAGAATTCGGTTCCCTTGATAATCTTTGAGTATGATTCTTTGGGCTCTGAGGTCCTGATGCCGGATGGCAGGGATTAATTGTTTAAGGGTCTTCCAGGAAACCATCGAGAGGGACGATCCTGAATTGACTTCCATCACACAAGGCTGGTTTTCGATGGCGACCTTCACTTGGATCTTCTTTGCATCTAGCGATGAGGCGTGACTGATTGTAATGGTTTGGTGTGCCTCTTCTCGTCTCGTTGAAATGGCCAGTGTTTTATTTCTGTAGGAGTGGTTGTTCCATTGGTGGTTCAAATGTTCCCGACTCACAGGACGATTCCCTATGGTCTGGCGGTAGTTGTTTCCCCTCTGAAGTGGGCTGGATCCTTGCTTGCTTCTAAAGATCTTCCCGATGTGGCCTCTTTTCCCACAGAAATGGCAGAGCGAGTCGAGGAATTTGCAGTCTGATCGTGGGTGGTTTGCTTCACAACCCGTGCATTGGTGCGGTAGTCTTTGATTCCGCTGATGGCGTTGGTCACGTTCAGACCAGAGCCGGTTGACCTCCTCCTCATCACTTTCTGATGGCAATTTGAGGTCCTCGTGGTGGGTCGCTGTTGTGTGCCTCTCTAAGCGAGTGAGGTATCGCTGGCGAGTTGACGGGGCGGTGCATTCAGGCGGCTGACTTGCTAGTTGCTTCTGCTGCAGTAGTATCCTTGATGACATCAGCAAGGTCGATGTCCCCTTTGGCCATGATCTTGCTCTGTGTCGTGTGGTCTTCTAATCCCAGAATTATTCGGTCTCTCAGAGCTTCTTCGAGGTCTGTAAACCCACAGAGGCCTCCCAGGTTCCGGAGACCCATGATGAAATCTGCAACGCTCTCTCCTTTCTGCTGGTCCCTCTGGTAAAATTCATGTCTTCGGACAAGCATCGGTACGGCAGGTGTATAGTGGGCCTGTAGAAGGGGTGCGAGGACGTCCCAGTCCATGGTTTTCACCTCAGCCGGTTTCGCTAGTGCCTTGGCCATCTTAAAGACAGCAGGCCCGCAATGGGTCAGGAACACTGCTCGCTTTTTTCCCATAGTGGCATCCTTCAAGTTGTTGGTTTCCAGAAACATCTGGAACTGGTCTATGTACGAGTCCCAGTCTTCTTGTTCTGGGTCAAATGGAGCGGGTGGTATGGCGCCGCCGGACATGGTTCCCATTGTCGATGCGCCTTCAGCCACGTGCTCTGTTTGGTGCTCTGTAGTGTTCAGTCAGCTCTGATGTCTACGCATCCCACCTTCGTCGCCAGTGTTAAGTTCTGCGCATGGGCGCAAGGAACGGAGACGAGGCAGTGAACAGTGAACTTCAACTCTTTATTAATCATTCTGAACAGAGCAAAAACCCTAGGCAGCAGCAGCCCTTTTATAGGGCAGGCTGCTGACCTATTAGCCAATGAGAAACATGGAAGTGTTAAACCCTTGAACCAATGAGAGTGGCTCGTTAACAGCCAATCAGATTCCCCAGAATGGACCAATCCGATATCACTATTATCGGCCAATCAGAAGTGCAGGATTAGAACCCTGCTTTTTCTTAAGGTTTGTTAAAACTTTATTTAAGCGCTTTTATTAGTTCATAACAGATCCAGCCTAGAAATTTCAGGAGAAATTTCCTGAGAGTCAGAACAATTAACCAGTAAAAGAGCTTCCCTCCAGAAGTTGTGGATGGTCCATTACTGGAGGTTTTCAAGGAGAGATTGGATAACCCTTTGTCTGAAATGGTACAGGGTCTTCTGCTTGAGCATGGGGTTGGACTAGAAGACCTTCAAGGTCCCTTCCATCTCTGTTCTTCTGTATTTGGAGACTGCCTTGTAGTTTTCTTGGCAAGGTTTGGGAAGCGGCTTGCAATTTCTCAAAGACATTTGTCAAAGTGATGCCTGCAAGCTCATAAACCCTCCCAAATCCCTTTAGAGCATTGGAAAAAGGGATCAATACACATTCAGAGATCAGGAACACCATCTATTTTCCCCGGTGTTCAACAGTATACCCTTAACAGATTTCTAAACAGTGCTATTTCAAAGTAAAGTTTATACATGTTAGCACAGAGTAGCAAAACGAAGGTTTTTCTTTTTTTAAAAAAAATTCCCTTTTCTGAATATTGGCAGTTTAAATTAACCCAATTCTTCATTAGTCATATACCTGCTAATAAAATCTGACAAACTTAATTCGGCATCCGCCACAAATTCAAGCCACCGACTTAAAGTATTTATACCAAATTCTGCGAGGATGTAATTGCTGTATTCTGAGTGAATGTAAAGCTTTTTGATTTCCTTAAAAAAAATTTTTTTTCCTTAAAACTTTTTGATTTCCTTAAAATACTTTCCATTCTCGCCTGCCATTAATTTAATTACATTTAATTAGTATAGCAATAAAAGAGCCACTGCCTTAATTCCCTAACCTGCTTCCTGGAATTTTATTCTTAAGAGAAATAGGACAAGTTACTGATTAACTGCCGAATGGATCTGGAGGACAAGGAAAGGCTACAATAATGGATGTTGTGCCACACAGAAGCTGTGTATAGATCGTAAAATTAGCACCACTATTAATTATCACCATCGCTTTGTCCTTTGACGTATGTGACACAAAGCAAATGCTTTCACATTCTTTTTTTTCCGTCAGTACACACTTTGGAAAGGTCGCTAAATGAAGCGTTTGATTCTCCACTTGCAACCATTCATTTAGTGACGGTTTGAAGTTCCAATGGCAATGAAACAAGTGTCTTACGGCTGGTTCTCAGATTGATAACTGTTGCTGCTTCCTGATGGTGTCATGTGATGACAATTCAGGTGCTTGGCACCTGGTATTTGTTTAGAATGGTTGTAGAGTCCTAGGATCATGTGACATCAGTTTGGTCTAATGGTTAAGGCTGCAAACCAGGGGATTGTGAGTCCTGTCTTAAGCATGAAAGTTGAATGGATGACTTTAGGCCAATCACTGGGAGACTGGGAATTCTAGTTGCACCTTAAGCATGAAAGGCAGTTGGATGACTTCAGGCCAATCCACCAGGAGAAAGTGAATTCCAGTCCTGTCTTAGGCACAAAAGTCGAATGGGTGACTTTGGACCAAACAGCAGGAGACTGGGAGTTCTAGTCCCACCTTAGCCATGCAAGCCAGTTGGGTGACTTTGGACAACTTTGAACTTAGGTCAATCCACTTAAGTTGTTTTTGGGAAAATAGAAGGGAGAAGGCTTATTAGATAGGTTCACCGTTCTGCCTTATTTGTAGAAATAATAAAGGGATATAAAACAACCATTGCAGGTTTCCCAAGGTCCCATGATAAAAATTCAGGCGCCTGGGAACTGGCATCCATTTATGATGCCATTGTAGTATCCGGGAATCATGTGATATTCATTTGCAACCTTCCCAGCCGGCTTCCAACAAGCCAAATCAAAAGGAAAAGTCAAATTCACTTAATGACTCTATTATTCATTTCACACCTGTGACGACTTGTTTAACAGTTGTAGCAAAAAAAATGACATAAAATCAAGGATAACTCACTTAAAGGCCGCCTTGCTTGATTCTCAGTTGAGATTGTAAATCAAGAATTACTATATTAAAATCTGGTTATTGCTAATGTTGAATATATCTTTTCTGTATAATCTGCATGTAGTCACTGATATATTTTGCCTTTCTTTGGGAAAGGCACATAACTATTGCTCTCAAATCAGTATAATTGTCAATTTATTTATGAAATATTAATGGAGTAATTTTAATTGAGGAAGGAAGGAATAGTGCTCTATAGTTGAGAACGCCCTTGGTTATTTTTAGCAAGTAGCTTGGCTCATGTATGTTCATTTTGTAGGGAGGGATGGCATTCAAATGATGTTTCCATCCCTCTGAAGGACACCATACTTAAGTCCTCAACTTATGACCACAATGGAACCCAACATTTCTTTTCTTTTTTTTTTAAAGACTCTTTTATTTTGACAACAAACATAGTCAAACACAAACACAAAACATCTGATAAAACCATCTTTCCATTGTAAAGTGTGTCGGTTGGTACATATCTCTTGTGCACAATATTAATCATCTTTCCGTCCTAAATTTAAATTAAAATTCATATTATATAAATCACTTGTTCATATCATATTATATTGTTATCAAACTTTGATTGTAAGTTCATGTCATCCTTTTCGAGCAAATCTCAACTTTTACAATGTCTAGTTCATAATATCATTCATTTCCCAATAATCAAATATAACATGCCATTACAATATATCATCTTTAACTGTTATATTATATCTATATTATAGTATATTTTATTTCTCAATTTTCTTATCTAGCCATTGATAAAATAAATCCCATATTTTATAATATTCTTTTTCTTCTTGCTATCTAATTGCCAAGGTCAATCTACTCATTTCTGCACATTCCATTATTTTCGGAGCCCAACCTTTCTGTTAAGTGAGGCATTTGCTTAGCATTTAGACTTATATAACTGCTTCATAGTGCTTTCCAGCCCTCTCTAAGCCATTTACAGACTCAGCCTCTTGCCCCCAACAATCTGGGTCCTCATTTTACCCACCTCAGAAGGACGGAAGACTGAGTCAACTTTGAGCCTGGTGGGATTCGAACTGCCAAATTGCAGTCAGCAGAAGAAGACTGCAGTACTGCACTCTAACCACTGCACCATCAAGGCTAAACTCATTTGCTACATGAGTTTTGCCCCTTTATGGTTTTCTTGCCACCGTTGTTAAGAGAATGATCGTACTTGATCAGTTAGTAACCTGGTTGTTAAGTGAATATGACTTCCCCTATTGAGTTGGCTTCTCAGAAGGTTGCAAAAGGGGATCGCGTGACCCTGGTGGGGGTTGGACGGGGGGAGAAACACTGCAACAGTCATAAGTACATGCCAGTTGCCAAGAGCCTGAATGAGGATGCTCCAACGGTCATAAGAGGGGGAAAAAGGTCATAAGCAGCGATGGGATCCTACTGGTTCAGACTGGTTCAGGCAAACTGGTAGTTACGGGGATCATTTGGCCCTGCCCACCCAGCCCTGTCCTTTTCCTGTCCTTTATTTCTTTGTTTTTGAGCACAGCTGATTCACGTGGCAGCTGTTTTACTGACTGGCGATGCAGCAGAAGGTAAGTATTATAGCTAAAAATGCTCTTTATTAAATGCGTGCGTGTGTGAAGCACACATTTTGGCACATGCTCACTGTTACACTGGTTGAATTGCTCCACTGGTCATAAGTCACATTTTTCAGTGCCATTGTAACTTTAAACGGTCCCTGTTAGGAATAACAAGGTGACCTAACGTAGTTTGGGTAAAATAATATATATAAACTATGATAGTGAATTTAAGTTTGTGTCACTTTAAACAGCAAAGCATGTAATTTTTGGGTGCGGTTGTAAAACCACCATAAGAGGGAGCAAGAGAACTTACTGTATTGCTGGATTGCTTGCTGACAATGATGGATTGATGGTTTGTTAACTGCGTGTTCCCTACTGCTGAAGGAAGAAAGGAGGTTTGATTTCTTCATATCTCTACTGCGAGGAGATATATTACTGGACTGATATTTGTAAGTTTACTGACCTCTTTTTCGACACTGGACTTTGCAACTGAATAATCCCTGGATGGACTGAACTAGTGAATGATATATGGACTGTTTTGACTATGCTAAAAAACTCTTACTGGAATAAACTATTTAACTAGCACAGTGTATCTGTTTTACTGAGTGTAAGCTACAAAAACATTTATCTCACATATTTTGCCTGCCTGCCTGCCTGTCGTGCAGATTCTGCTAGGGTGTATCCCTAACAGTCCCCTAAATGAACTGTTGTAAGTCGAGGATTTGCCTGTATTGGAATGTAATCATTAAAGCCTGTGATATTCGTTTCCCCCAGTAATGAGCCTTGGTCATCTATAATTACGTTTAAGCTGAATTTTTCAACAGAAAGGCCTGCTTTGGTATATGAAACGCATGGGGGTTTAAGGAATTTATCATCAATTGTCAAGATTAGTGTAAGAAAAGTGAAGAAAAGACTCAGGCATTATCATGTTATTGCCGTCCTCCATCCCATCCCAGAGTTTAATTATATTCCCTTCTCTGATGGCAAACTTTTTCACAAGGTGATCCTGCATGGCCTAATTTGTTTATCACACACACAAAAAGTCCTTATGTAATTTGCATCTCGATTTGCCCAGCTTTATAAAGATTGTGGTAGATCAGAGGTGATTCCCCCCCCTCCCCCCGAAATCTACTTATGGCTGCAGGGTTTATGTGGAATTGTCACAGTGCAGGAAACACAATTACTCAGTTTGGGGAACTAAAGACGGAAAGGGGGGAAATTTTTTTTAAAAACCAGAGAGCTGGGAAGTTAATTTTATTCCCATCGCAAGAATGCTGAAAGGGAGTTGTGGGTGTGTTTGCTTTGGCTCTGATGGGTTTTTTTTTCCCTCCAATAAATGTGGAATTCATGTCTCATTGTGCTTGCAACCTGTTTTGGAAACCTCGTGGGAAATATCACACAATTACGTGATGAGCTTGAAATTAATCCAAGTTTCTGTTATGCTTGGTCATTCTCTATTCTGCTGAAAATGGATGGTAGACGCCTTCTCAAAAGCATTTTACTATAAAATCCGTGCATTTTATTAACCCAAAGGTGCTCTTATTCATGTTATAGAAAGTAACCACACAAACCCCTTCCCCTCCTGAGAGAGAGAGAGAGAGAGAGAGAAATTAAAAATCACAAGAAATAAGCAAGATTTCTTTGATTATTATTTTTTAAATATGGCCTTATGACCACATTCGTTAGTTTTTGTGTAACACCTGAAATTTCGACTGCTGAGCGAAATCTTGAGTTTTGCTTCGTTTTATGATGCCACCGTGGTTGTGAATGGTTTTGTTAGTAACACAAGATTGTTAAGTGAGCCTGGCTTTTCAGAAGGTCGCAAAAGGGGACCATGTGACTCTGGGACACTCAACTGTCATAAGTACATGCCAGTTGCCAAGCCTCTGAATTTTGATCATGTGACCTGCTAACAGTCATAAGCGTGAAAAATGGTCATAAGTCATGTTTTTCAGTGCTGTTGCAACTTTGAACAGTCCCTAAATGAATGAGAATCATATGTATTCCAAAGAAATGTATTTGTATATTTTATTTTTTTTAAAATAAAGCATCAGACTTTTAACAAGAAAGTCATACCAAAGATTCTTATACGAATGGAAGATGTGGTTATCTATCACTGGATAGTTATAGCTCCTTCCTTCCTTCCTTCCTTCCTTCCTTCCTTCCTTCCTTCCTTCCTTCCTTCCTTCCTTCCTTCCTTCCTTCCTTCCTTCCTTCCTTCCTTCCTTCCTTCCTTTCTTTCTTTCTTTCTTTCTTTCTTTCTTTCTTTCTTAAAATGCATTATTTTTATTTCAGAAATCTTGGATGGCTGCTTTGGTTGAATTCCAAACCTCGGTTTGCTGAAACTCTTTGAAAGAAATATTAACCTGAGGAAGGTCCTTGAAAAGTAAGTTAGCAATTATTATTTTTCCTCTCCCTCTCTGGAAAATGTAGGGAATGGTGATGTGTTTAAACAAACAATTTATGGGGATCAAAACAATGGCTGCCAGCATAAATGAACAGACGTTCTGAAAGACAATCGTCTGAATTTGCAGTGAGGGATGTGCATGTGTGTGTATTTACTTCTTCATTTTATTGCTCAGCAGATGGCATCTGGAAATGCATAGAACTCCAAGGGATTTGTAAAAAAGAAGTTGTTGGGAGATTCTAAGCTTTAAAGTTAGGCATGTAGAGGTGGTCTACAATTACAACAATTTATTTAGGGACTGTTTGAGTTATACCTTGTTTAAGCTTCCTCGCTACTTGCAGTTTCTGCTGGTTGTCATTGGCAAATCTCATAACTTCCTATCTACCACGTTTCCCTGAAAATAAGACCCAGTCTTATTTTCTTTGGGGCCCAAAATAAGCAGTAGGGCTTATTTTCGGGGAAACAAATTTTTTCAGAGTGATCAGCCTAGCTGGGCACCCCAACCCCTGGTGCACACACAAGAGCTGGCAAGGGTGTGGGGACTGATGGTATCCGGCAGCAGCCGCAGCCCGCCGGTCCCTTGGTCGTCATATTCTGGGGCTGCACAGAGTGGAAGGCATGGAGTGGAAGGTAGACGATCCAGATGTGCCACGTGGGCTGCAGGCAAGATGAGAGAGGTGAAGATGAGCCAACTGTGGCTGCCCGCCACTCTCTTCCCACTCCCACTCACCTTTCCCACATCCCGTGCGTCGTGTCTAGATTGTCTGCCTCTCCACCTCTGCCTCTGTCGACTGCCGGTGTTGCCGCGCGAAAATGAGCCTCCCGCGTATGCCTCTCTGGCCCACCAGTGCTCAGCTTTCCCGTGGCCCGTGTGGCGTGTCCAGATCACCTGCTTCCCCCCACCTCTGCTTCCGACCTGCTGCTTGCACAGGTACTCAAGTCACCTGTGCTGTGTGGGCTGTGGCTATTGCCAGACACCATCGGCCTCCATGCACTCACCATCTCCTATGCTGGCCATACCCACTTCCCTTCACTAGGGCTTATTTTTTGAAACACCGTATTTCTGTTGTCATATTTCTTTTATCTCTGCCCCAGTGTGCACAGTTGCATTCTTCTAAATTTTTATTCCTTCCTCAGATGGGCTTTTATTGCTTCTTCATGGGGCGATCCATCATACAGGGGCCTTTCAAAAGTACCATGGTGATCTTCTGCATTGAGTACACCTCCTTGTAGTATATACTAATCCCTGCTGTGCAGGATTGGCACCCAACCCATGTTTTGAAGGCAATCTTAACCTTAAAAGGTGTGTTGTTCACTTCTGCCGCTCACTGTAAGAAAAGGGTCTTTTTATCAAGTCTGCATGCGGAATCACAGAATTGGAAGGGTGACCAGAATCATTTATTCCAATCTAGTAAATGTTGCCTGGAGGTCTTGTTTTTTTGTTTTCAATTTATTTTTTAGCGGTGTGCTTTGGAACTGGCCAGGGTTAGATTTCTTCCACCCAGCTTTGCTTTTGTTAGAAAAGGAGGAGAGAGGGACAGTTTAGGTCATGTTGATGGATGCGTCTTCCTTTCCGCATCTTGCTCTAATTGGGGCCCATTGAGTTTGATCAGCTGTGTGCGGTTGTGTGCGTCCCTCCCCCTCCAACACACACTTAGGCAGTCTTGCAAGGCAGACAAAGTGTATTCATGGGAGGGCAGGGAGAGAGAAAGGAAAGGTCAAAATTAATGATCTGCTTGGAAAAGCCATGGATATTTTTAGTTGTTCATGGCCTTCAAAGGCCTTTAGGCTGTTTTTAGCAGGAGGAAATGTGCCTAGAAGTTGTAGGTCTAATCAGATTCAGGAATGCAGAATCTATCTATCTATCTATCTATCTATCTATCTATCTATCTATCTATCTATCTATCTATCTATCTATCTATCTTGTATCATCTAAAATCTATCATCCATCATCTTTCTCTCTCTCTCCATCCATCCATCCATCCAAGGAAGATGTATATATGACTCTCTCTGTATCTCATCTATATCCATCCATCCACCCATCCATCCAATGAGGGAGGTATCTATTTATCCATCTTTCTCATTCATCTGTCTGTCTGTTTTCTGTCTGTCTGTCTGTCTGTCTATTGATCTATCATCTATATATTTTCTCACTTGAACAGCTTCATGGGTGTTACAGTCATGATTATTAGTACCCCTAATCATGTTTGTTGCTCATATCTGGTATCTTGTATAGTGCCAACCATTGTCAATTATTTGAAATTTAAGGATTTGGTTTATTTCCTGCCACATCATTTGTCCCTATTTAATAGCAATAGCAGTAGCCCATAGACTTATATACCACTTTATTGTGCTTTCACAGCTCTCTCTAAGTGGTTTAACAGAGTTAGCCTTTTACCACCAACAATCTGGCTCCTCATTTTACTGACCTCGGAAGGATAGAAGGCTGAGTCAATTTTGAGCTGGTCAGGATCGAACTCTTGGTAGTCATCCGAGTCAGCCTGCAATACGGCATTCTAACCATTGTACCACCAGGGCTTTGAACACGAAGCACACTTCCTTGCTTTCCTTGTGATTATTTATTTATTGTGAGAATCTTCCGTCTTTATTTTCTCTTTCACGAGCAAATGCATCCTTTCCAAAAGGGAAGTGTGTGTGTAAATGCTTTGCCTATTTTAGAATATTTAGCTCTGTAAGAATTTTTTTAAAAGCAGGTCATTTAAATCAGAGGTGGTATTCAGCAGGTTCTGACCAGTTCTGGAGAACCAGTAGCGGAAATTTTGAGTAGTTCAGAGAACCGGCAAATCCCGCCTTTGGCTGGAGATTTTAAAGTCTCCTTCCCCTGCCACGCCCACCAAGCCATGCCCACAGAACCGGTAGTAAAAAAAAATGAATCCCATCAATGATTTAAATGCTTCCTGAAAATGGGGGGGGGGGGAGAGATGTTTTCTTTTTTAAAAAATGATAACCATTCGCTCTGTGTTTATGGAGAACTTTGAAAAGGAATTAAATGAATGTTCTTGAAGTTGGTTCTTCCCCAGCCTCCCATCCATGCATGAATAGAGGTCAGTGCATTGCAAGTAATAAAGTATGTACAGCCAGATTGGGATTTCGAACACGGGGCCACTTTTTCTCTGCAATTGGAACATGCTTCTTCTTTCCTCCAGCAATGACCCTACTGAGAACAGTTTCCTACTCAGAAAGGAATGTGAAACATCTCTCAAAAAATGGCTTCAGGGAGAAGGAAAATCTAAGTGAGATACATGTATGTCCTTGTTTCACCCTGATACTGAATCTTCCTTGGGTGGCTGCAAAATTTTGTAGTAATTCCCTTCCCTTCTCTCCCCTTTCCTTCCTTTCTCCTTTCCTTTCCTTTCCTTTCCTTTCCTTTCCTTTCCTTTCCTTTCCTTTCCTTCCCTTTCCTCCCTTCCCTTCCCTTCCCTTCCTTCCCTTCCCTTCCTTCCTTCCTTTCCTTTCCTTCCTTCCCTTCCCTTCCTTTCCCTTCCCTTCCTTTCCTTTCCTTTCCTTTCCTTTCCCTTTCCTTTCCTTTCCTTTCCTTTCC
>CM066332.1:4670886-4798386 GCA_033807585.1 Hydrophis major
CATTGAATGTTGAGAATGGATCAGTTCATGGTCCTCCGTTGACTTGGCAAAGATGTAATTGCAACCTCATCATGGTGAAATCACTAGGGAAAGGAAAGGAAATCAGTCTTCAGGTTATTTTCCCGTGCCTCAATGAGGTATAAAACCTGGAGGGAGAAACCTGATCCCCCTCAAAGCATGTGGAGGTTGCCATAGCTTCTCTTTCTGTCTTAGTTTTGGGTGCCTTTAAGAAAACATCTCAAGGAGATGAACATTTCCTGTTTGGCAGCCTATTCATTATATGATTTCCAAGGGAGCCGAGCATATTAAATCACTTTTGAATGTATGTTCTATTGGAAAAATTGAATTTCCCAGAAAGAGGATTGATTTGTTTGTAAATTCAAAATAGTACTACAATGCTAGGAATTGGCAATTTTTACCACCTGTATTTTTAATATATACCTCATGTATAAATCTCTGAAAGTGAAGAGACCAATTGGGTGATTTTTAAAACTACTCCCCTTTCTCTTTCTCCCTCTCCCTCTCCCTCCCTCCTTCCCTCTCTCTCTTTTTCCTTAAGCTATCAACTAACAAGTTTGTTTAGCAGCTGATAACAGAACATTAAATCAAAATTAAGATGATTGGCAATATAATATAAAATAATAATAAAATAAATAGAATAGAATAGAATATTGGAAAATCAGGATGGAATAGCATAGAACAGAATAAAAAAATGGAATAGAATAAGGAATAGAATAGAATAGAATAGAATAAGGAATAAAATAGAATAGAATAGAATAAAGAATAGAATAGAATAAATAATAGAATAAGAATAGAATAGAATAAGGAATAGAATAAGGAATGGAATGGAATAGAATAGAATAAAGAATAGAATAAGGAATAGAATAGAGTAGAATAGAATAGAATAGAATAGAATAGAATAAAAAATATAATAATAA
Source organism: Hydrophis major (assembly GCA_033807585.1). Classification (NCBI taxonomy): domain Eukaryota; kingdom Metazoa; phylum Chordata; class Lepidosauria; order Squamata; family Elapidae; genus Hydrophis; species Hydrophis major. The sequence continues at coordinate 4,671,825 of CM066332.1, forward strand.
TAGAATGGAATGGGGAATGGAATAAGGAAGTATAGAATAATATAGTATAGTATAGAATAAGGAATAGAATAGAATATTGGAATGGAATGGAATGGAAAATAATAGAACAGAATACAGAATAGAATAGAATATTGGAATGAAATGGAAAATAATAGAATAAGAAATAGAATATAATAAGGAATAGAATAGAATAAAGAATAGAATAGAATAATAATAGAATGGAATGGAATGGAATGGGGAATAGAATAAGAAAGTATAGAATAGAAGAAAATAGAATAGAAGAAAATTGAATAATGGAATTGAATAGAAATTGGAATGAAGAATAAGAATAGAATAGAATAAGGAATAGGATAAGGAATGGAATGGAATGGAATAGAATAATAATAGAATAGAATAGAATAGATGCTCAATAGCTTATGGACCCTATTACAGTAAAGCAATAATTTAAAAAAAAAACAAAGAAAGCAAAACAGCACAATGTAATTAAATTGCATATACAATGAACTTCATGGAACACTCAATTTTTTTTTTAATTCAGTCATTTAATTCAGTTTACTTCATTCAGTTTAATGTGCAGACACTTTCTCTTCGTATTGCTCTACCTCGGTCATCCTCGCCTCGCCTCCCTCCTTCCCCAGATGTGTGTGGGGGACTTGAGGAGGACAGCTGTTGCAATGACATAGCCAGGCCAGAGTTTAACCGTGGGTGTGATACAGCAGGGAAAAGTCTCAAAGTTAATGTACTTTGGGCTGTTTTTCTTGGCAGGAAAGGAAAGGCCCGCAATAGCCAGCAGGAGACCATCACAGATTCTCTCCAAAAAACAAAACCAAACCCCTTCCCTACAATATAATAATTATCAAGACTTTGCATCCAGTTACACGAAGAGGCCTGACAATTCCCAGACTTTCTGCCCTGCCACCGCTGTGTGAAGAATTGGTTGGGCTCTCTGAGAAAAAGTCTTCCTTATGACAGTTAGCTGTTTGAATTTCCCTCGGCTTTTGCCCCAAAGTGAAAAGGTTAATCAGATTAGGGAGTCAGTCGTGTTGGCAGGTGCAGTAAAACTATGCTCTGTTTTCTGGATATTTGAACAAGCCTTGTGCAAACCCACAGTCATCCCTGGATATCAGAGGTGGGATGCTACTGGTTGGGCCTGGTTCTGCCGAGCTGGTGGTGCCAAAGATCAGCAGAGACTGGACCGATTCTCTCAGACGATCTGTTGTTGGGCCCACCTGCCCGCCGGGGCTCCCAGACTGACCTTTATTTCCTGCTTTGGAAGCTGTTTTGCAAGGCACGGCAGAGTGCCACACACCAGGTGTTGAAGGCACAGGGAGTGTGCAGGATTGCAGGAGGTTAGTTGGAAAGCCTCTGGGCATGCGCAAAGGGTGCATTTGGTGCGTACGTCCACACAAAGTGTGTGCGTCATCCAAAGCGTGCCCACCCAGCCACGGCCACCGAACCCCTTTGAAACCCACCACTGCTGGATATGCTAAGACAGTGGCTCATATTTATGCCTTTCCCTACCTTATGAATGATGGCTGAAGTGTTTTTCCAATGTCTGGACTTGAAAGTAACTTGCTGGTTTTCATCTTTGGGAAAAGGGCTTTGCTAACAGTTTATATTGTGTTATGTTATTATTTTCTTTCTTTCTTTTCTTTTATTTCTTTCTTTTCTTTTATTTCCTTTCCTTTCCTTTCTTTTTTTCTTTTCTTTTTTCTATTCTATTCTATTCTCTGTTCCTAATTCTTATTTCTATTCTATTAAATTCTGTTCTATTCTTCTGTTCTTAACCTGGAAATAAGGAGAAACTTTCTGACAATGAGAACAATCAACCAATGGAACAGAAGTTGCCCTTGGAAGTTGTGGGAGCGCCATCACTTGAGACTTTCAAGGAGAGACTGGATTGCCATTCGTCAGAAATGGTGTAGGGTCTCCCGCTTGGGTGGGGGGTTGGACTAGATGACCTACAAGGTCCCTTCCAACTCTGATTATCTGTTATCTGTTATCTATTCTATTCTATTCTATTCTATTCTATTCTATCCTATTCTATTCTATTCTACAGTGACAGTACAGGTGATCCTCGACTTACGACCACGACTGAGCCCAAATTTTCTGTTGTCAAATGAGTCATTTTCTAAGTGAGTTTTGCCCCATTTTGCGGCCTTTCTTGCCTCGGTTGTTAAATGACTCACTGCAGTTATTAAAGTTAGTGACATGGTCATTGAGTGAATCTGGCTTCCCCACTGACCTCGCTTGTCTGAGCTTTACAAAAGGGGATCATGTGACCCCAGGATGCTGCTCCCATCATAAAAATGAGTCAGTTGCCAAGCAGGTGAATTTTGATCAGATGATCTCAGGGATGCTACAACGGACGTAAGCATGAACAACGGTCATAGGTCATATTTTTCAGTGCCCTTGTAACTTTGAATGGTCACTAAAGGAACAGTTGTAAGGATTACCTGTCATTCGGTCTTTCCTCTGAGAGTGGAGATACAACAGGGATATTGTCAGAGGCTGTGTAGACAAACAATAGTGGTAGGCTTGTAGTTAAGTTCTGAATTAGGTTTCTAAAAGGGGAGGCTCTCCTCTCTCTCTCTCTCTCTCTGTGTGTGTGTGTGTTTGTGTTGCAGTATCTTTGAAGTGATATAAAATCTGGTAGCTTTTAAAAAATGTTTCATTCTGATTTTAATTGGGATATATTAAGCCAGTAACAAGATGGCTTTTCAGAAACCATCTGGTAGGGAGACACCCAGTCCTTCCTCTGACATCTGTTTAGTGGCAAGGAAGGAAGAGACGCCTGCACAGATATGACTCTGCAAATCTTAGGAAGACGTTCCAGCTGCACGGTGGATGGGGTTGAGTTGAAAGGGGAAAATAATTGAGGGGAGAAGAAAAATGCTCCTCCTCCTCCTCCTCCTCTTCTTCTTCCTCCTTTCCCTCCTCTCCCTTCCTCCATTTATATAATATCTATATCTACAAATACTGTAAGTTGACAATTGTCCATGCAACACTGTCTGTTCCACAAAGTTTTAACCATTTAACTTCATTTTCCCACCTCATTGGGAGAAATATTTGTCTGATTGTACAGTTCTGCCACAGGAAAGAATTGGTTCCTATTGTGAGCTACTTTTTTCTTGGGTTCATATGTCTTCCCGTGCTATAGTACATCATCATGACAGCTTCTTCTGCCCTCCCATGACATCTCTGGGGCTTCCTCACAAGTCCCCGTGATAGCCTTTTGGGCCATGTCTAGAAAACACCTCTACATTTTTTTAGCATCTGCCTTAGCACTCTTTGGGTCAGTGTAGAAAGGCGACCTTCACTGAAACATTGACGAAATTTCTTGAGCTTTGCAAACTTCTATAGCAGGGGTCTCCAACCTTGGCCCCTGGAAGCCTGGTGGACTTCAACTCCCAGAATTCCACAGCCAGCTGTGGAACTCTGGGAGTTGAAGTCCGCCAGGCTTCCAGGAGCCAAGGTTGGAGACCCCTGTTCTATAGACAGCTGCAACTTTGGCGCTCCTGTTAACAGATTTGTTAAAAAAAAACACAAAGCAGATATAGATGCCTAAACCTGGACAGGGGATACACTGGTCGCCAACGTGTCAGCAGGCGTTTAATTCATTGAAACAGTTGTTTGCCAACAAACCTGTGTTAAAACATCTGGATCCAGAAGTGCCGTTTGGATGCCAACGATGTCATGGTGGGGACTGTCATATGGCAAGAAAATGTGGATGGTATGTTACAGCTATCTGCACCTACTTTGAAAAAATTTAGTTCCACCTGACGTAATTGGGCTATGTGGGAGAAGGAGGCCTTCGTGGTTCGTGGGGTGTTATTGACAAGGAGGCATTTTCTAGAAGGATCCAAAACCCAGTTTGAGGTATGGACGGACTATAAGAACCTAGAGGCCCTTCAAACACCTCACAGATTATCGCCCAAACCGGTTCAGTGGGCCCTGTATTTCCATCGCTTTAACTTCATACTGAAATACGTACCTGGGGAGAAGAATTTCCTTGCTCCTGACGCGCTTTCACGACTGCCCCAAAGTAAACGGGATGTAGTTATACAGTCTGCTACTTAGGCCAAGAGGGCTGAAAGCATCTTTAAGTCCTGGGACATAGGATAACATTCAGAGGTGCCTTAGGCGAAGGCCTCCCTGATTCACAGGAGAAGGAGGGGGTTCTGGTCATCTTCCTTGATTGATTTTTTTTTTCCCCAAATGATTAAGCTCAGGGATAGGCAGCTACCGGTTTCCCCTGGTTTGGGAAAACTGGTGATTAATTTTATCATGTTTAATAGCCGGTTCAACAAACTGGTAAATCCCACCACTGGCGGGCCCCTCCCCTCCCCGGAGTGTCCACATGGCCCATTTGGGATGCCAGGTAAGTACAGGGCCTGCACGGAGGGTGAAAAAGAGGGGCTCTGGAGCCCAGTGAGGTCATTTTCACCCTCCTGGAGGCTTGAGGAAGGCCTCTGGAACCCGGGGAGGATGAAAAATGGGCCTCCCAGCAGTTCTGGAAGGCTGTTTCTGGCCTTCAGGGCCTGGGGAGACCATTTTCACCCTCCTAGAGGCTTGAGGAAAGCCTCTGGAGCCCAGGCAGGGTGAAAAATGGGCCTCCCAGCAGTTCTGGAAGGCTCTTTCTGGCCTTCAGGGCCTGGGGAGACCATTTTCACCCTCTTAGAGGCTTGAGGAAAGCCTCTGGAGCCCAGGCAGGGCAAAAAATGGGCCTCCCAGAAGTTCTAGAAGGCTCTTTCTGGCCTTCAGGGCCTGGGGAGACCATTTTCACCCTCTTAGAGACTTGAGGAAAGCCTCTGGAGCCCAGGCAGGGCAAAAAATGGGCCTCCCAGAAGTTCTGGAAGGCTCTTTCTGGCCTTCAGGGCCCGGGGAGACCATTTTCACCCTCTTAGAGGCTTGAGGAAAGCCTCTGGAGCCCGGGCAGGGCGAAAAAGCCTCTCTCACACCATGGTGCAGGAGGCCAACTAAGCCACGCCCACCATGGCCATGGCCAGGCAGAGACCCGGGTTGCTAAAACCTTTGAAGCCCACCCCTGATTAAACTCCTATGCCACCCAATTCACTGAGGTAACTCTGTGCTTCCCTTGGTGATTACACAAGAGCAGGGGAAAAAATTCAAGAAGATACTCAATTAGACAAAAAAAAAAATTGCATTCAATCACCCCAGGGAAGCAGCTTTATTCATTGTAGCGAGGATAAATATTTTGATGCTGTGTCATGGCCCTTGTAAAGATTGTTTGCAGGTTCAGTGCTTTTTCTGATACTTCTTAGATAGCTAACAATAATTCAGGTAGTCCTTGAATCAGTCCTGATGTCTGATTCAAAGCACTGACAGAGATGCCTGGAGGCAGTTATGACTCAGATTTGAAGTTCTAATGGTTGTTCCTCCCTGGGCTCATAAAACTGAATTTTTAGGTGCTCACACTGGGCCACGTTCGTCCATGTCTGTCTGTCTGTCTCTATCTACCCATCCGTCCATCATCTTTCTTTCTCTTTCTCTCTCACATCTATCATTATCTATTTATTCATCAATCATCTACCTACCTACCAACCTACCGACCTATCTGTCTCTATCCATCCATCATCTCCCTCCCTCCATCCCTATCTAAACTATCTACCATCTATCTATCACCCACCTACCCATCATCTCTCTCTCTCTCTCTCCCTCCCTTCCCCACCTTAAAAATAAGCTTTGGTCAGTGTACAGTATAATATAACTGACATATAAAACAACCTATAAAATCTAACATTAGAAATTTTAATTGCAGTCATGTGACTGTGTTTTATTGTGCTTTTGCCAAAACCCAGCATTTATTTCCAATTTTTGGCAAAACCATGACCTAGCGAACCAGTTGTTTTCATTTAACAACAGTGGGGTTGACCTGCTTAATGAACCACGGATTCGCTGAACTACTACAAAAAAAGTCTTAAATCAGGTCAGTCCTGGACCTACATTACGGCTGTCACAAGTTATGACCGTGCTGGGCAGGTCCCCTCACGGTCGTAGCTCGAGGGTTCTCATTAAGTAGATTCAAACTTGCAATATAGAATGGTTTATTGGCCAAGTGTGATTGGACACACAAGAATTTGTCTTGGTGCAAATGCTCTCAGTGTACATTAAAAAAAAGGTACATTTATCAAGAGTCGAGAATCATCAGGTACAATGCTTAATGATAGTCATAGGGTACAATAAGAATAGAATAGAGTAGAGCAGAATAGAATAGAATAGAAACAGAACATAGAAATTAGAATAGCATAGCATTCTTTATTGGCCAAGTGTGATTGGACACACAAGGAATTTGTCTTGGTGCAAATGCTGTCTAATGTACATAAAAGAAAAGAGACATTCGTCAAGAGTCAAGAATCATCAGGAACAACACTTAATAAGAGTCATAGGGTACAATAAGCAATCAAATCATACTTGGAAACAGTCCATATAAATCGTAAGGATACAAGCGACAAAGTTACAGTCATAAAGCCACAAGTGGGAGGGGATGGGTGATTAAGAGTGATGAGAAGATTAATAGTAATAGTAGTGCAGACTTTGTAAATAGTTGGACAGTGTTGAGGGAATTATTTGTTTTGCAGAGTGATGGCGTTGGGGAAAAAAACTGTCCTTGTGTCTAGTTGTTCTGGTGAGCAGTGCTCTATAGCATCATTTTGAGGGAAGAAGTTGAAACAGTTTATTGTATTATTATAGCCTATCTCAACAAAGTATAGTTTTAATCTTCCTGTGAAGTTGATTTTTTTTAAGCTGGCAGCCAAATATCTTCCTTAAAACATGCTATTTCATGTGCGTACTTAGAAAGATGGCTGCCAACACTGAAGTAAAATTGCCTCAATTGTTTTTTAAAAAGTCAGTTATTTTTAAGAGTGAAAGAAAATGATGGCTGCGGTGAGCCAGCTAGCAAAAGAAAAAAAAAGTTTTAGCCCATGATAACCTCTTGACTCTGTCGCTCAGATTGGCATTTCTAATCTCTCCCACCTTGGGTGGCGATTTATCTCGCTGGTGAAAAACTGAACGTTGGGAAGAGAGTTGATGGTCTTGGCAATTTTGAGAAAGCTTTTTTTCCTGGAATTAAGCCACAGAAATAATTACGGCAAAATCGCCCCCAAGAGAAAGCGGCTTATACCCCCAGGGTATTAATTTGTACGGCTGCCAGGAATGGTCCACCTGTGACAACTGATTGGTATCTCTGTGCACTTGAGAATCGGCCCGAAGAGGCAGGCACCGAGTTTGTTCCTATTATAGCCCTCAGTATCTCAGATCTGCTCCTAATATTTTGGTACATTGAATGCGACTCAAAGCTCTGCGGCGATTTTGCCTCGTGGATGTTAGCTTCGGTACCTTCGACGGAAGATTTATTTCTTCTGATTATGACCCACATTTTCTGACGGAGAGAAGGCACAGCTGAACTGCAAGGTTGGTGCAAAACAATCTGGAGATAGCTACAACTACACAGGGAGAAAAACAAGAGTCATTTACAGATGATGCAGACCGAATTAGCTTGAGGTGGGGTTGCAACGCAGCTTGAGTAGGATTGAATCAGAACATTAGACAATTATGTTAAGGGTTAAGGTTAGAGACCTCTTCCTTAACATGATTGTTTATTTGATTTGTCAGTCGCTTACAGGATGATAGGTAAAAGTATAAACATAAGTAAGAATAAGGGAAATAGGTACAAACAAATAGGGATAATAGGACAGGGACGGTAGGCATAATAGTGCACTTATGCATGCCCCTTACAGACCTCTTAGGAATGGGTATTCTCTCTTTCCTTTCCTTTCCTTCCTTCCTTCCTTCCTCCTCCTCCCTTCCTTTTTTCTCTCCTCCCTCCATTCTTTTCTCTCCTTCCTTCCTTCCCCTTCCCTGTTTTCCTTCCTTCCTTCCTTCCTTCCTTCCTTCCTTCCTTCCTTCCTTCCTTCCTTCCTTCCTTCCTTCCTTCCTTCCTTCCTTCCTTCCTTCCTCCTCCTCCCTTCCTTTTTTTCTCTCCTCCCTCCATTCTTTTCTCTCCTTCCTTCCTTCCCCTTCCCTGTTTTCCTTCCTTCCTTCCTTCCTTCCTTCCCCCTTCCTTATTTTATTTTTTATTTGATTTATTTGATTTGTCAATTGCTTACAAGATAATAGGTCTAAGAATACAGGAAATAGGAACAAATAAATGGGGACAATAGGACAGGGACAGTAGGCATGATGGTGCACTTATCCACGTCCCCTTACAGACCTCTCAGGAATGGATTGTCTAATAACAGAAATCTTAACAGAAGAACAGAGTTGGAAGGGACCTTGGAGGTCTTCTAGTCCAACCCCCTGCTTAAGCCATTTCAGACAAGTGGTTGTCCAATCTCTTCTTAAAACCCTCCAGTGTTGGAGCATTCACAACTTCTGAAGGCAAGGCATCCCACTGGTTGATTGTTCTAACTGTCAGGAAATTCCTCCTTAATTCTAAGTTGCTTCTCTCCTTGATTAGTTTCCATCCATTGTTTCTTGTCCTGCTCTCAGGTGCTTTCGAATATAAATTGACCCCCTCTTCTGTGTGGCAACCCCTCAGATATTGGAACACTGCTATCATGTGCCCCAAGTCCTTCTTTTCATAAAACTAATTAATACTCTAATCACTTTCTCCTTGTCATGAGCTGGGAAAATCTTAACAGAATAATTGATGGTTAATCCAAAGACTGGGGGTATTGATACTAGTTTAAAAGCCAGTGGTTTGTCTTCTTCAACATTTGGGGTTCAGAATATTTCCTTAGCTAAAACTAGTTCAATCACCCCCCAAGTTCTCATAACATGACAGTGCACAAGCTGAGTCCTTTCGTGTGAATAAATAACAAGAATTCCAACCAAGATTGATAAACATTATTCTCAATGGAGTAGGGCAATCGTGATTGCAATCAGGATGACTCTCCTCACCATTTTTTCATAGTGTGTTTGATTCAGCACAATGAAAAATGCTTTTGTTATCATACTAACTGCACAATAAAAAAATATCAAACACAAAGAGCTGCTCCATAAGATTAGTACTTAACGAATACAGAATAACAAGGATAAAGGAACTCATTTTTGTTCCTAGATACAAACTTGGATTTATTTATTTTTTTTAGCAGACTTAGGGATACTAGAGAAATGGAGAGAAATTATCTTTCTTTCTGGTCTGTTTTCCTGTGGTTTTGTTTTTATTTGTAAGTTTGTCTACCGTAATGTTTGTAAGTTTTATTTGTGTTGCAGTTTCTAACTGTTGCTTTAATCGTTTTCACTGATTGTTTATTATATGCCCAAAGTCGTGTGACTGCAAGCGAGAGAGATAGCTGCAGAGATAGGTGGATTAATAAATACATTTTGCAGTGCTCAGACAATTGCTGGATGTGGGCCATGCCATTAGCCTTCCACTGATTTTGGGGTGAGGGTGGTTGCAATCGCATTGCAAATGTTGCTCTTATTTTTCCTTGCCTGCTGGGTATCTCTGCTTCGCAGTTTTCAAGAGCCAAGGTAACTCTGTGTATAGATGTGTGTACACACGTGGCAGGCCCCTGGAGAGAAGCAAACTAGACAAACAAGAGTTGGATTTTTCTAGAGATCTTTGTTGCTAGTCGGATCTTGTAACAGAATCTGGGAAGACTGTCAAAATAATTCTCCAACCCAACTTATACCTGTGTAGTTAAGGTGGGGTTCCTTTGGATCTTTGTCTTAAAAATTCTCCCCTCCCCTCTCTTGGCCACAGAATTTTTTTCTTCTTTGCAGTGGCTTGTTTCCTCCCGTAATATCTTTCCCAATGTTTGTTCCACATTCCATCACGGTGTGTATGTGAGTCAGAGAGTGCCTTGGGCAGTTTTCCAACCATGATTTTCATTGAATCTTCTTTAACAAGATTTGTTGGGAAGAAAGGGATGGAAATAACGAGCGTTCTGGCAACTGGGCTATTTTCTCTATGCAAAACCAGCATTTTCTCATGTATATTAGGGCAAATGCATTTTAATTCTTTTTTTTTTTCTAACTGCCTTGTCTGATGTGGTGAGGATGTTTACACAATGGTCTCTCGAATTGAACTGGGAAGTGGGGGAGGGAGGGAGGGAGAGAGAGAGAACAAAATTGTGGGTGCAGAAGGGAAGGGAGAATATCTCCTGTGAGAATGCAACAGATCAGATCCATATTAGGTTTACTTTTCACAACTTCATAGTTTATTTAGATCTCTCCATCTCCCAAAGTCACCCAGCTGATTTTCATGGCTAAGGCAGGACTAGAACTCAACATCTCCTGGTGGTTGGCCCAAAATCACCCAAATGACTTTTATTCCTAAAGCGGGACTAGAACTCACAGTCTCCTGGTGACTGGCCTAAAGTCACCCAATTGATTTTCATGCCTAAGGGGGGAATAGAAATCCCATTTTCCTGATGATTGGCTCAAAGTCACCCACCCAGTTTTCATGGCTAAGGCAGGACTAGAATTCACCGTCTCCCGCTTTCTAGCTTGGTGCCTTAACCCCAACACCCATCAGGTTCTATTGCTTACAGGTTTTTCAAGAGCACGTTTGCCCTCTTTGAAACGATGAACACAATGCCGCACAAACACTACAAACATGCCTTGATGAAGGAGAAGAGATTTCCGAGCCCTTTAGGCACATGGAGAAACCAGGAGAAATAAACAGTTGACTTGACTTGGCAAGGGACAAATCACCTTCGCAGCTCCGTTCTTGCATTGCCCCTGGGAACATGCTGGCATCTGGTATTTACTTATAGTTCTGGACAGGCTTCTGTGTAGAGCACCTTGATGGCACGAGATGTTAATTCAGAGGCACGTCAGCTGTCATTTCAAGAGAGAGGTCATGCAGATAAGACAAATGAACAACTCACAGTTGGCGTAGCGGTGACATTCGCCGAGTCCAAACCACCATTAGCATGCCAAGTATGTTCCTGCGTGGAAGGCCAGGAAGCCTCCAGATAAACGAAGTAGCCACTTCATCGTCCAACCATGCGTGGAAGGCCAGGAAGCCTCCAGATAAACGAAGTAGCCACTTCATCGTCCAACCAGTTTCACTCTTTGGGTGTGGGAGAAGTTTTACATCCAAATAGATTTCATCTTTTGGGCTGCTTCCACCTTCCTTTCGAACATTCACTTATTAACAAGACCATAACAATTTTTTTTGTTCCCTAGGCCATCCGTTCTGGTAAACCCATAATATTTTAGTTTTTCCTGCCACATACATGTATGCATCCAAACTAGAGGGTGTTGCTTCTCTGTGTCATAGAATATATGTGGCTACATGCATAGTTTTGTATTTATTTATTTTGTCATGTTCATGTAGTGTATATCAGAGGTTGTGACCCTTTGAGAGCTCCATGCAACAGAATTTCATTTTAATGTATGCTGATTAGTGTACAAAGTGGCAATAAAATTATTCTATCTATCTATCTATCTATCTATCTATCTATCTATCTATCTATCTATCTATCTATCTATCTATCTATCTATCCATCCATCCATCCATCCATCCATCTATCTATCTATCTATCTATCTATCTATCTATCTATCTATCTATCTATCATCTACCTACCTATTTGCAGAATCTACAATTAGTCTGAAAATCAGCGTCTCCTTTAGATAATTGACAGTCAAGCTGAAACTAAATTAATCAAGTAAAAAATAGTAAATGAGGGAAAAAATCCTTTACCCAAACTTCGTCTAGCCTCCAAATAAGTTACCCAGACCTAATCCACATATCAAAGGGCAAAGTCTGCAAACACGGACTCAGTGAGGTATCACACTGGAGCTGCATGTTCGCAAGAATATATACCTATATACACACACACACAAACACACACATATGGCCCTCAAGTGCCACCATAGACTGGATAAGCTCCCCTTATAAAAGTCTGTCAACGTACCCCATTTCTCTGCAGTCTACACCTTAAAAGCAAATCATTTTGCTTTTAGGAATAAATATTTCTCCTTTAGTTACAGCTGACTGGATCTCATTGTTATTTATTCTTGTGCAACCCTGGCTTGAATTGGAATCCCAAATTATTCTTCTGACAGGCCTCCTTTTTTGTTGCTTTTTTGTTTTCTGTGTGGTGAAAATATCCCTTTTGCGCCTGTTTCAGAAGGCATAAACAGATGTAGCGTTCGGTGTCAGAAGTAATGGAATGACTCAGGCTGATCTGTAAGGGAGATGGTGGAACGGTCTTCTCCCTTGGGCGTGAATTGATTGCGACTGAAAACTGGAAACTTGGACTCCAAGGAATTTGCACAGATAATTACCTCCTCTGACAATGGATTCCAAGCAGAGTTGAGCCTTCATTACCATAGATTGAACTTTCCTTAACGCATCGCAGTGGTTGCTACAACTGAAGCAATGGCAGAGTTGGACGGAGTAAATCTTTGTTTTTCTCAATGCAGCAGCAAAAAAATCAATAAAGGAGAATATTTGCAACTCAGGATTGAACGGAGGGGTCTTGGGTGTTCTCTGAGCTTGGTGGTTTTTGTTCAGATGTTTCATGACCCAAAGAAACCTCTTCAATTCTAGGAGGAAGTAGGGTGTGCAGAGAGGAGAGTGAGGGTGAGGAGAAGAAGAAGAAGAAAGATGGCAAGGAGGAAACAACTATGGAATCCTTGATGTTTTCTGAGCTGGGTAGTTTTCTTGCAGATGTTTCATGACCCAAACTAGGTAACTTCATCAGTTCTAGGAGGAAGTAGTATGTGTGTAGAAAGGAGGCCGAGGGCAAGGGGAAGAAGGAGGAAGAGGAAGAGGAGAAAGAAGAAGGCGAAGGAGAAGACGACTATGAGATCCTTGATTCTCTCTGAGCTTAATGTTTCTTTCTTTCAGATGTTTCATGACCTAAACTACAGAACATCATCATGGCCAAATGTTGCAAACATATGAAGGATGGTTGCAGGAATTGAGTATGTCTAGACTAGTGAAAAGAAGAACTAGGGATGACATGATAGCAGTGTTCTAATATTTGAGGGACTCCCCAAAGAAGAAGGGGTCAACCTATTTTCCGAAGCACCAGAAGGCAGGAGAAGAAGCCATGGATAGAAACTAACCAAGGAGAGAAGCAACCTGGAACTCAGGAGAGATTTCCTAACAGGGAGAACAATGAATCCGTGGAATGAGTTGCCTCCAGGAGTTACAGGTGCTCCATCACTGGAGGTTTTCAAGAAGGGACTTTTCTGAAATGGTTTGGGGTTTGCCTGCTAGAGCAGGGGGTTGGATTAGAAGACCTCCAAGGTCCCTTCCAACTCTGATTACATTCTAACCATTCCTACCCCACCTCCTAACCAGAGGTGGGACCCTACCGGTTTGGACCGGTTCAAGCGAACCGAAAGTTAAATTTACATCTAGTTCATCGAACTGGTAGTTCAACTGACTGGCTGGCTCCATCCACCCTGTCCCTCCCCTCCCAGGAGTCTCCACGCAGCCTGTTTTGGATGCAGATAAGTGCAGGTTCTGCACAGAAGCTCCAGGAGAGCAAAACACAGGTGAGATCTGGACGTCTGGAAACGGGCCTGTTTCCGGCTTCCAGAGGCCCTCCAGAGCCTCAGGGAAGGCCATTTTCACCCTCCCAGAGATCCAAGGGAAGCCTCCGGACTCTGGGGAAAGGTGAAAAACAGTCCTCCCAGAAGTTCTGGTAGGCCACGCCCACCATAGTCATGCCCACCCAGCAACCGGGCAGCAAACTGGTGGCTGGGTGTTTTGAATCCTACCCCCTGCTCCTCACCCCCAGTATTTGAAATAGACAACTAAGAAAAGCTCAGCTGGAGCTGAACAAAGGTCCAGCTTCCAGTTGGCATCAATGATCAGCAGCTACCGGGGAGTTTAGGACCACGTTTTGAGGGCACCATCTCCGCTTTGCGGCTTGTCTTCTAGAAGTTTACTTTTATGGCCTGGTGAGCCTCATTTATCCATTCTGGGGTCAGTCACTGTAGACAGGCTTCCGCTTGTCTACGAGTTTAGTTTCATCCCCCGTAAAACAAGTCGTCCCCCCTCTCCTCCTAGAAGCCATCACAACATCTTGATTTTCAGCAGTTAACTGACTCTTGCATGGCGACGGTTTCCTGCGGCCTGGGCTGAGGTATCTCTTCGAGTCACTGCACTTGTAAAAGTGGCAAACCAGTGTGCCCGAGGCATAGGAAAAGGACAGTTTGATCCTTGGCTGTCTTTCTGTTCCGTTGGTCTTCTGCACAAAAAGATTTCTGAAAGCACGGAGGTGAGGGGGCATTTAAAAGGAGCATGACTGTAGGAGAGTCCAAACCTATTTTGGGAACAAAACTCCAGCCAATGCCATAGCTTAAGAGTAATGTTTATTTCTTTTGATGCTTTAGAGCTGTGCAAATGCATGCTTAGGATGTGTGCAGCGGACATCTGAAAGAAGACATACATACAAGGCTCTCTTTGTTATCTTTTTCAGTCAGGCACATGACTGTCCACGTGCATGAAAAGAGCTTCTATTTTAACAAGAGACCTCCTTTTGTCCTCTTGTGCCTTTACCCCAATGTAGTTTTAATTTGAAATGGTTCTGTCCTAGACTTCCCAAAAGCATGAAGCCAACTCCTCATCCCGATAAAATTTAAGTTACAGTGAATTCCTCTCCAGAAAATTCCTGGCCAACAGTCTTTCAAGAGATTTCAAAACCACAAACCTTTATCAGGCTTGGAGAGCTGCCAGGGTGATACCTTCCAAACGCCACACTGTAACAGACAATAAGTCAGGAACACATCTTCACCCTAATGAATTGAACGAATTGTCTCCTGCAAACATGGGTCCCCCTTTGCTCCTCTTCATTCCCTATGGAATGGGCCATTCACCATTCACCTGCGGCTTTATTCCTGAGTCGACCCTTGTTCCTTAGCTGTTCCCTTCTCCTGGCAGCTCTGTGCATGCGCACCCTGGGAACAGGCTCCAGCTGTTCTTCTGCCCCACTGATCTCTGACTTCAAAGGCAGCTGATAACTGTCAGGTGGCCCTGACCCCATCTCTGCCTCTGACACAGATCCCTTGCCAAAGCCTTTCCCAAACTCCAGGATTGGCCTGTGTTCCTTTTCAACCTCCTCACTGTCCGAGTATGCCGCCAGCTCTGCTGGCTACTGGTGGGCCACAAGAGAAATGTTTATGGTAGGACACCGAGGAAACTGAAGCACGGGATGGCAGAGCTGGGCCGATCCCTCCGCCATGCATATGATGCGTAAAATGGCTCTTTGCATTCAGACAGAAGCAAAGGGCAGAGTAAATGTAAGAAGGCAGAGCCCTTGTCCCGCTTTTCACGGATGTTTCCTGCTCTTTGGTGGATCACCAATTTTTTGCAATTGAATTCGAACAATGGAGGCTTTTGTCTTGCTAAGCAGTAATGTTTGAAAAGAAGCTATGGCACCCAAAATCATCATTCATTAGTTCCTGAAAATACAAGAAGGTCTGAAAGCCAGCAATTTTGTAAAAAGCTTAAAAGCTAAATTATTTGTGATTCTAAATGGGGTAGGTTTTGTTTTTTTTACAGTGGTAGATGAGTCAGCAGTTATCAAAAGAGGGAGATGGAAACTGCTCCTTTTTCATAGAGTAAGTCCCTTGCATTGAAAAAGTGGGAAGAAACCAGCAAGTATTTTGCAGCTTGAAATTGCCTACACACACACACACACAGAGAGAGAGAGAGAGAGAGAGAGAGAGAGAGAGAGAGAGAGAGAGAGAAGCTACTTTGATTATTGTCTCTTGCTGGAATGCTTGTATTTATTTATTTTTTTTTGCCTTCTTGCTAATAAATGCTATTCACCCTCAGATTCTTGTTCCTTTGCATTAACTCTTTCCAGGTCAGAAGTTGGATGCCAATATAGATTGCAGGAGGCTTTGTGGATAGCTGATCATTGAACAGAAACTAATAGGGTTGAAAGGGACCTTGGAGGTCTTCTAGTCCAACCCTCAGGTCAAGTAGGAGACCCTATACCATTTCAGACAGATGGTTGTCCAGTCTATTCTTAAAATCCTCCAGTAATGGGGCATCCACAGCTTCTGGTGGCCAGCTGTTCTACAGGTTAATTGTCCTCACTGTAAGGAAATTTCTCCTTAATTTCAGATTGCTTCTCTCCTGGATTAATTTCCATCCGTTTTTTTTTTTCTTGTCTTGCTCTTCTGGTGCTTTGGAAAATAGGTCAACTTTACCTTCCCTAGTAGAATTATGTTTTTAAAATGAAAAATAAACCCAATTAGTCAAAATAAAACACCACACGGTAAATAGAAATGTATATAGATACATGAGATGAACTTAAGGTGCATCACAATATGAATGCAAACTGTAGGGCTTTAAGAGAAACAGAACATAAACCAATTTGTACCTTGCCTTGGGTGATCGTAAATGATTGTCATGAAAATCTCATCATGAATGATGTCCTACACCACCTCTCAAACATTGAGATCAAAAGCTATATATAAAGCAATCAAATAAAAAAGAAGAGTTGATTTGTTATCTGAGCAAGGTGGAGAAGGTTGGTGTGTTAACCATAGTATTCTACAGCAACTAACTCCACAGCAAGTGAGTAGCAACTCCTCAGGTTGCAGCTCATCGGTCTGTTCAAAGCTTAAAATCTGAGTCTGTATCAGTGGTGAAATATTACCGGTTCAGCCCGGTTCACTCGAACTGGTAGTAAAAAAAAAAAAAAGAGCATGGGTGAAGTGTGAAAACTGGTAGAATCCCACCATTGGTCTGTATATCTGAAACAAGCTTTACTGACACTCTGTGTGGACTTCACCTGTGTGACAGCAGCCCAGGATTTTAGGACTGGACCTGTCATAGTAGACTGCAGCCAGTTTGAAGTGAGATGATTTTTCAAGACATGTGTCCTGCCCCCTTAGCTGGTTTGTTTGCCTTTTTAGTTCTGGATAGCTGGCCCTTGATTGGCTTAGCAACTGAAGTTACAATGAAATTCAACAACTGAAGTTACTACGAAGTTACAACAGTGCTGGAGAAAGTGACTTTAGAACCGGTATTCAGTACAGTATCTGCATGGTTATATGATTAAAATTTGTGCTCTGGGAAACGGTATTTTTGATGGTTACTATGGTGGGGCCCTCCATTTTTGACCTTTTCAGCTAGCTTCCAACAAGCAAAATCAAGGGTGTTTTTATGTGTATGTGTGTGTTGTATGAAAGCCAAATTCCCTTAGCAACTGTGTTGTTAACAACAGCAAGGGATTCACATAATCACCATGGCAAAAAAAGATCGTAAAATTAGGTGTGATTCACTTAAGAGCCATGGTGGTGCAGTGGTTGGAATGCAGCATTGCAGGCAAACTCTGCCCTCCGCCAGCAGTTCAATCCTGACCGGCTTGAGGTTGACTCAGCCTTCTGTCCTTCAGAGGTTGGTAAAATGAGGACCCCGATTGTTGGTGGCAACATGCTGATTCTGTAAACCTCTTAGAGAGGGCCATAAAATACTATGAAGTGGTATACAAGTCTAAGTGCTATTGCTATTAACAGCTGCCTTGCTGAACAACAGAAATTCCGGCTTCAATTCTGGACATAAGTCAAGGACTACTTGCAGTTAGTAGGCCAACCTTCTCCTCTTTGCTCAAACAACAAATCAATTCTTTTCCCCCCTTTTTAATTTGAGTGGATTATAGTCTGTGGTGTAGTGGATTGCTGGGAATTACCAGGAGTGCATGCACCTCTCATGCCAATGTGTCAGTCCTAATGATGATCCCTTCCAATCAATTTTGTCAATTATCTGATGATACACGATTAGTGCCCACCTGGATCTTCCCTCTAAAGACAGATCTTTAAGGCGGTGGCTTCCTTGTCTAGTCTGCTGTTTCATGCTTTCTTCTCATGCTCTCTGCTCTGTTGACCCCAATCCATTAAACGCATCATTCTTCCCCATCTCAGCCTGCCTTCCAACAGGAACACAACTTTGGCTGATTCACATTTTTTGACAGAGGCAGAATGTGAAAAATTGCTCTTGCCATGAAGATCAAATCAATTGGTGCATCATTCTTCTTCTTCTTCTTCTTCTTCTTCTTCTTCTTCTTCTTCTTCTTCTTCTTCTTCTTCTTCTTCTTCTTCTTCTTCTTCTTCTTCTTCTTCTTCTTCTTCTTCTTCCCCTTCTTTTTCTCCTTCTCCCTCTTCCTCTTCATTTCTTCTTCCTCCTCCTCCTGTATAACACTGATGATATTACCTAGTTGGGTAATGAAACATCTTCAAGAAAACAACCAAGCTCAGGGAGCACCAAGGGGCCCGCTTGCTCAATCAGTTTGCTGAGAAATAGAATAATTGAGCCTGAATTATAATTGCAGGGGGCTAAAGGAGTTTCTTCAACTGAGGTTTTATTAGTGGTCTCTTTAGAGGAAGCATTG
This sequence comes from Hydrophis major, assembly GCA_033807585.1. Taxonomy (NCBI): domain Eukaryota; kingdom Metazoa; phylum Chordata; class Lepidosauria; order Squamata; family Elapidae; genus Hydrophis; species Hydrophis major. The sequence goes on from CM066332.1 coordinate 4,690,167, forward strand.
ATCGTGTCCCTTAACCAATGACAGAGAGTGCAGTGTTTACTGGTTGCAGATATATTTTTCCCTCTATCCTTGCCTTATTTCAAGGATATGAAAAGCTCAGAGCACTCTATTCTCGGTAGCCTGGAAAAAGCTAGGTCAATGAAGGCTAACCTTATTGGCACCAAGTGCCCAAAGTGCATGCACCTCCCCAAAATGCAATGTGCATGCGCCTCACCCTCCCATACATGCATGTGCATCCCCTGTGCATATGCATGGCAGAAACATATGCATGGCAGAAACCTAAAGGCCAACTGGGCTAGTGAGAGGGTTCGCGCATGCACGGAGGAGCTGAACTGGGACAATAGCTCACATGCCCACAGAGTAGGTTATGCATGCCACCTCTGGCGTGTGTGCCATGGGTTCACCATCACAGAGCTAAACCCTCGCTGGTGTTCTTGTCAAGAGTCCAATGCAAATATTTCTTTTTTCTTTTTCTTTTTTGAAGTTCCTTGGGCAAGATTCTGGCCATTACTCACTTAGAACAAGCTGTCATTGGAAAGCGTTCTCCCAACAGACCACACATCCCTGGGTCTTATCAGTTCCAGAGGCATCAATCTAATTGGCAGGGTACCATTTGGTTCTCCACTGGCACTTAAAAAGCCACCATGAGCGACAGTTGCTAAGACTTAGCAGAAGAAGTCCTGGTTTTTTTGTTTTTTTTTAAATCCTTAGTTTTGTAGATTGAGTTTAACCAAGCAATTCCTCAAGACTGTCATTCTGTCAAGAGAGCAGGTGAAAATGCCTTTGTATTAGTTGCTTCTTTGCCCTGCTGTTTGCAACACGCAGAGGATCTGTGTTAAGACTCTGGAAACTGTTGCCATAGCCACTCCTTTTCTAAACTCATTACATATGTTCGGTCAAAATAAATTTGCAATGCCCCTTAATCTCATCTTGCCTTTGAAATAGCATCAATATTCAAGCTTGCCTGATCATCCCTGGCTGAAAACTTATTAATGACGATTCATTGTGCTATATCTACAAAAATGTAAGAGAAATTAAGTGTAAAAAAAATCATGAACTTGCAGCGTGATAGAAAATCCTACCACATTTTTGGACAACTGGGGAAGAACGGAGACAAAAATAATAGTTGTAAATATATATTCATTCACAAAATGGAATGGCATGAGAAGATTGGAAAATAGTTCCAGGACCTATGTACAGTTACAATTGTTGGAAATTCTGTTTTATATAAAGCATCACCCAGAGCAAACATAGAACACAATCAACATAGAACACAGTCACCATGTGCCTTACTGCTAACTATATTACTGTTACACGAAACTCTACTTAGACCAAAACAGCATGGTATATACCAGTGGTGGGATTCAAATAATGTAACAGTTGGTTCTCTGCTCTAATGATTTCTTCCAACAACCAGTTCACCAAACTGCTCCAAAACTTAACAACTGGTTCTCCTGAAGCGGTGCAAACTAGCTGAATCCCACCACTGGTATATACCATAGATCCAAACTTATAAATACCGCCATTTACTTGCTGAATACTATTGTACTTGTTGCATGAAATATATTCTAACAATGAATTCCAACAACAATAATTCACATGTAGTGACTGTTCAAAGTTACAATGGCACTGAAAAAAAGGACTTATGAGTGTTTTTCACATTTACAACTGTTAAGACCTCTCCACAGTCACATGGTCAAAATTCAGAGGCTTGGCAACTGGCATGTACTTATTGTGGTTGCAGCATTCCGGAGTCATGTGATCACTTTTTGTGACCTTCTGGCAAGCAAAGTCAATGGAGAAGCCAGATTCACTTAACAACACCCAGCAAGCACTGAGATACTTAAGAGCAGGGAGGATCCTCAAACTTGATAGCTTGAAGACTTGTGGACTTCAACTCCCAGAATTCCTCCTCCAATCATGTTAGCTCAGGAATTCTGGGAGTTGAAGTCCACAAGTTTTAAACTTGCCAAGTTTGAAGGCCCTTGCTGTAGAACAGTGGTGGTTAACCTTTCTGGGCTCCTGTGCTGAAAATTGCACTCGCACTCACATGCCAGCACCCAGAAGGCAATGTGTGCACCCCCCCACCCCCTGTGCATGCACATGTGATCCCCCCCTCTGCCCCCTTACTTGCACTGCATGCCTCCCAGCTGATTTTTGGCCACTTTGAGGCCTTTTGTGGTCTCTCAGAGGCTCGAGGGAAGCCTCTGAAGTCTTTGGAGGCTGAAAAAATGGGCCCGTTTCATCACTTCTGGTATTTCCAGAAATACAGGAAGTGTTGAAACGGGCCTGTTTTTTGGCCTGTAAAAGCTGCAGAAGCTTCCATCGAGCCTCTGGGAGGCTGAAAAAGCCTCAAACAGGCCAAAAATCAGTTGGGAAGTGTATACATGCACAGTGCAGGTAAGTTTAGCTGGGCTCACGTGCCCACACAAATGGCTGTGCATGCCACCTGTGGCACACGTGTCATAGGTTCGCCATCAAGGCTGTAGAGTGTTTCACCATGTTGTTTTCAAAATGATTTATACATCTTTTGGGAAACTTCTTGAAAAGAGGTAGAATTAATGAAAGCTGAGCCAGGGACTCACAATACATTGGGATGGATGGATGGATAAATACATGAAAAAGAAAGATGATAATAGATAGCAATAGATAGATAGATGTAAACAGAAAGATAGAGATGAGAGAGAGATGATAGATGTTAGCTAGTAATGACAGTTGCATGTCCCAGGGCCACATGGTCTCCTTTTGCAACCTTCTGACAAAGTCAATGGGGAAGCCAGATTCACTTAACAACACACACAGTAACAAGCACTGAGATGCTTAAGAGCAGGGGCCTTCAAACTTGGAAGCTTTAAGACTTGTGGACTTCCAACTCCAGAATTCCTCCTCCAGTCATGTTAGCTCAAGAATTCTGGGAGTTGAAGTCCACAAGTCTTAAAAGTTGCCAAGTTTGAAGACCGGGGTATCTAAGGTCAGCGGGAGTTCTGCAAAAAATGTCAGAACCATCCGGATAAAATAATAGCAGAACATCCCCCTCGGCAATTCTGCAGGGATCAAAGTTCCTCAACCAATGAGTTTAAGTCACAGATGAAACAGAGAAGATGCAAGGAGCCATGGAGATGACCTTGATGAAGACATCTGGAAACAGTTAAGAGAAAAATCAGCTGCAGAAGACACTTATGCTGAAGTCAAGAGAGTGGGAAAACACGGAGAGATTTGGAATATTATGTTACTGTAGAATCACAATGGTGTGATTCAACTGGTGTAACAACCGGTTCGGTGAGCGCACGCATGCCTGACCATTTTTAGCTATAATACTTACCTTCTGTTGCAGCCCCAGTGAATAAAACAGCTGATGCGCACGGCAAAGAACTCTGCTGCACGAATCAGCTGTGCTCAAAAACAAGGAAATAAAGGAAAAGGGCAGGGCCAAATAATCACTGGAATTACCGGTTCGCCTGAACTGGTCCAAACTGGTAGAATCCCACCCACTGCTGTAGTTTCAATATATTTCTAATGGATTGAGTCGATTCAGTTCTATCTTCTCTGTTGGCATCAAGATACATCCCTAAAGGAGAATATTGGTAGCTCGGGGTTGAAATGAGGGGTCCTTGGTGCTCCCTCCACAATCCTCCTCCTCCTCCTCCTCCTCCTCTGCATATTCTCCTCCCTTCTAGCACTGATGATGTTATCTAGTTTGGGTAATGAAATGTCTGCAAGAAAGCAAGCAAGCTCTGTGAGAATCAAGGACACCACAATCCTCCTCCTCCTCCTCCTCTTCCTCCCAAACCCCACTCCCTCCTAGCACCGATGATATTACCTAATTTGGCTAATGAAACATCTGAAAGAAAACAAGCAAGCTCCGAGAGCACCCAGGACCCCACAGCTATATCTCTGTCTAACTCTCTTACGTAGAAGAATGGCTGCCAAGAGGAAGCCTTATGAGCTCACCCTGGAACCGTTATATCATAACTCATAAAAATGTGGTTTTCTCTCTGTTTCAAAGGCACCAGTGAGTTATTACAAACCAGGAGAGGTAATATACACAGCCATTAAGAGTTTGGGAACCATATGGAAAGGGCTTTGCTTTTCCAGAGGAGACTCCACAGGGAGGGTTCTTCATCGTACCAGTTGTCATTTTGCTTGCAAATTCTTGTATATTTATTACATGCAAATACCTGGTTGGATTAGAAGGTTGGATTGGGTCAAACCCACTGAGTCCTGCAGTCTATAAATGGCTTCAAGGAGGCTTGAAGGTGATTTGGAAATTTGATGCCTTTTCGCTCTGCAGAATCTCAACCCTTCATGGAGGGACAGAGTTGAGAGTTGTGACGTCTCCTCTGATATTAACATGAGTTAATGAGTTTCATCGCTTCTTCTGCACCTGCCCATTAGAACATTTTGTGCTGTTCTGCATCTTCTGTTTCCACACCCTGCTTGAATTTGTTTCAGCACATTTGTTTGAAGGAAGAAGAAAGCAGAGAGTTGAATTTATCGACCGCCTGAGTGGATCTGAGAAAGTGTGCTTGCCTTACGGTGGTTATAATTAAATAGAACATTTCTTCATAGCATAGCGAACTTTATATACAATAGATATAACACTGTGGCGTTCCTTGAGCTTGGTTGTTTTCTTGCAGGCATTTCACTGCCAAACTAGGTAACAGCATCAGTGCTGGTAAGAAAGTAGGGTTGCGCTGTCATTGTTAGTGGGAATGGACACATGAGGCACATAATCAAAGGATGGTGAATTGTTACGGTCCCTGGTAGGAGCTTACTTTTAAAGAGTTTTGGAGTTCTTTTTTTAAAAAAGCTTAATATTTAATTGGGAAGAGGCCTTTTATAAAATAACTAAATAAAAAGATTCAGTACAAAATTCAGTTTTCTCTCTTAAGCAACAGAAATGTTGGGCTCAGTTGAGGACTACCTGTATATAGCATTTTCTGGGTTAGTTGAAGTTTGCCTAAACTGTCCTTTACCCCTATGGATGAAGGCGAATCTATGGTTCCCAGGATAATGCCGCTGGGTGGACATGGCTAGAGGGTCATGTGATCAGGTGGTCATGTGATCCAATCTGGGTTGGTCACTGGGACCAGGTGGTTTGTCTTCTGAGCTTTCGGACTAGTGCTGGAGCCCATTCTCAGGGAACGTCTCTCTAGCAGAGTGTACGTTGTTCTGTGTGTGGCATTTATGCAGTAGTGCCTGTTGCAAGTTGCTTTTTAGATATTGATTGGGGTGTGTTGATGGCTGGCTATTAAGTAATTGGCTGTCATTTACTTCTGCTGCTCATTGTTCGCTTTCTTTCTTTCTTTTTTTTTGACAAATTTTATTAATTTTTTTGACAAATTTTATTAATTTTACCAAAACAGTACACAAATAATCAAGGCATAACAGCTTGAAAAATCTTTTCTAAAAAAAATAATTGAAGAAGAAAACCAACAGAACATACAAAAGAATTCCAAATTGTAATATCGATATTTACGTTATCTATTTAACTTCATATCTTATCCCGACTTCTCCTTTTCATTCTAGTTATCCAAATTATATTTCTTGCTAATTAAAATTTTATTGCCTTTCATAAACATACAAAACACAGAACATAAAAAAACAAAAAAACCCTAAAACATCTTTTCTGAAGGCTGCCTGATCCCGGATTGAAACTCTTCACACAGACACAAATTCAAACATCATATTCACTTTATATATCCTTCCATATCTTATTACCATTTTCAATATCATTCTTTGTCTGTTCTATTTCCAACTATTCATTCATCTTTTTTCTTTTTTTATACTTCTCCTATACACTGATTGGAGTGACGCCTTTAACTCATTGTCCTAACTTAAAATTACTTCATATAACACTTAATTTATCTTGGGATTCTGTTTAGTACATTCTAAAATTACACAATAAATTTTGTAAGGAAGGTAAAAACACAGCAATAACTAAATAAAATCCTATATAACCATATCCATATCATTAAAAAAAACTAATCGTATACACTAATACTGATTTATATCTTAAGCATTTTACTCTAGATACACATATAAAGACACAATCTTATGTACCTTCCAGAATCCCCCCCTTTTTTTTCAATTAGATTCACCCATTGTCTCTAAATAAGTTTTTTTTTCTTTAAATCTTGCTTCCCACCATCAAGGCTTCTCCCCCCCCCTTTCTCTCTTGCTTATTCTTCTCCTTGCCCTTTTTACCCCTTTGTCTCTCCCCCTCCCTTTTCTTACTCCCTTTCCGTTGTTTTCTAACCTTGCATCCACCTATCCTCTCATTTTTCTCTTTTTTGGTTGTTTTTTCAAACCTTAAAATCCCCTTTTTCTTGTCCTCTTTCTCCTCCTCCCCGGAAAAAACCCATTGTTCATCAAAGATGGCTTCTTCTTCCTCTTCTTCTTTGTCCCAGTCATTCTGCTGCGTAATCAATTTTTCAAAAGTGCATAACGCCATTTCCAAAAATTGAAATTGAGTGTCCAAAGTATCTTTTCCATCTTGTTCTTCCTTTTTATATTTTTGATATTCAGTCTTTAGTTCATCCACAAGCGATGCCATTATAAAAAGAGAAACTTTTCCCAAAACAACCACCCAAGTATTTTTAATCAAAAATAATTCAAAAAAGATTCCAAAAGTTAATACTTTTTTTCCCTTCTTCTACTTCTCTTTTTGGGGTTACTGTTTAATCAAAGAGGTCCAATTACCATATATCTTTCATTAGAATTCTAGGCAATCTCCTCCTTTTTCAACTTCTGCTCCAATTTTTTTCCCTCTCCCTTCCCACTTACAGCAACAATTTTTTTTTAAATGATCAGAAATCCATACCTCCAATAAGGGTTTTCCGATTTCTTAAATTATTAAGTCCAATGTCCCAAAAATCTTTTGTCCTTTGGCTTTAACTTTCAAAATAATTCATCTTCAGTGCCCAAATAAATTTCAAATCTTCATCTGCTGTTTCTATGGGGTGGGAGAGTGAAGAAAAAAAAGTTTCCCTTTAACAGCTTTCTCCGCCACTTTCCGATCTTCTTAGGGATACAATGTATCCTCCAGCAATTCAAACGATTCAGTTCCAGAGAGTTTAAGAGATGTTGATTGACCCGGCTCAGCCAGCACTTTCACTTTTCCTGCTTCCTCCAGCACAGTCTTACCCAGTTGCAGGCTTCTTCGTGGCGGCCATTACTGACCACCACTCCACCACCTCAGGAAAAAGAGGTTTTTCCAGATGAGGAGGGGGTCTGCAGCACCCCCAAACCCCTGTCCGGCTCCCCTCTCTCTTCGTCTGCCTCTACAGGGCAGCCATATCCTTCTGACCCATTTGGATTGGGGGCACCTCAGCGGCAAGCGCAGCAGGAATCTCGGACAGTCGCGAATTCCTACTGCCACCGAAGGCACGCGGAACCGGAAACCCCCATTGTTCGCTTTCTAAGTACTTGATAAGCTGGTAATAAATCAGCCTTCCTGTTGATTGATGAGGGGGCCATTTCAATGGTGGGTTTCAAATTTTTCAGCAAGGGGCTCTCTGCCCTAATGACTGGCTGGCTGGTCATGTGGCTGGGTGGGCGTGGCTGGGTGGTCATGGCCAACTCAACGTCACTTCTTTGACCTAATTACCTACAAAAAGTTAATATACCAAAAAGTTGTTTTATTATTTCGTGCAATTAATATTTAAATAAAAGACTGTGTGAAACCAGGTTTAATAGCAGTGACAACAAGAGGAATCTTGGAGTCTTAGTGGAGTTTCTGGTGAGTTATGTGATTCTTATTATTTGGGAATTAATCCCTTTGGAAGCTAGCAGTGATGTTATCTGATTTTCTCAATGACCCTCCCTTGCAAGAGCTGAGTGGATTGCTTAACTAGCTTGCCACATTTTTGCGAGGTGTGAAATGCTCTTGGCTGAACACCCAGAAGTTCAATTAAGCCTATTAAGAACTTTCCCTTGCTGCTTATCTTTCTGAGGATTATTGGGGACTCTCTGAGCCTCACAGAGTCTTAACTAGGGGTTCTCCGGAGCCCCTGCAAGCCCCCAGCAGCCCACCCTTGGCCCATTTTCCAGGCTTCAATCACTTCCCTGGCTGTTTTTGTCCCTGCTCGTCCTGCAATCTGAGTAGCTGCAAAATTGATTGTGTGTCCTTATTCATTGCAATGTGAGGTTACCAATGAGTTCCTTTACCCATCCTTGAAGGAGTTGCGCAAGATTGTTTAAAAATACCGTGAAATCATGGAAGCTGTTTTGTTTCAAGGATTACCCTCTCTGCTATTTTCATCCTAGTCTGATTAAAAATAAATAAATAGGGAAACGTTTGCCCTCTATAGTCCTTGCGATATTTCCCAATTGCATCCCAAACCTGAATCTCGTATTGAATCGCTGATCGATTCAAACTGGATCTCGCAGCCTTTGAACCTCAAAAAAACCTGGATCTCGCAGCCTTCGAACCTCAAAAATCTCGCCATCCTCACATCTTAAGCTCCCTAATTCAACTCAGCTCACATCTTGGCTTGATTCCCACACCTCAAATTATTTAAAAGCATCTTAAATTTGGAGGCACCAATGTTGTTGACCTCTGTGTTTTGTCATGCTAGCAATTCCAAATGCTTCAATTGTCTTACATGTGTTTTGTATTTTTCCTTTTGGATACCCAGTGCGGGTTTTTTTTTTGGGGGGGGGATTTAAATGCCATTTCTTTGTAAATGGGAAACATCCTCATTTGGTAGAATAAGATTTTCTTCATTCTGCAGCTGCTGTAATGATTTATTAAGGTACTAGGACAAATATTGATCTGACTAATAGCTTCTGCCTTACTGCATAATACTCTACATTTTACTCTGCTAAAAGGGGCCCCTATTCCTTCTCTCATTCTCTGATTGATCATAAATGCTTTGGCCTATTCCTCCAGCCATTATCACCCCAACCAAAGTGGTAAATAAATGTGGAGTATTTATAGACTCATTTAAAAGGCAAACATATCCAAATTCTGTCCTGAAAAAAGGCTATTTGGATAATGTTTGGAAGGTTTAACAGAGTTTTACAGCGGCGAAGAACAGATTCTATTTTGAGATTTCAAATATTTCTTTAATGCTTTAAAGATTAAACATTTCTTGAAATCTTATCAGGGGAAGAAGCTTTATCAATCCATACTGAGCATTAGAACAAAATCCAGTTAATTTGCCTTTCCTCCATCTTGCATTTCAGCTGGTATATTCTTAAGGGATTCATTAATGCAGCTGTTTCAGAAAGTGATATCTGGAATTTGAGGTACTTCCTCCAATGACCCACCCCGGTGGAGAAATATTATATATTTATTGGAGACTCCGTAGCTCAATTTTATTCCAAGAACTCAACTTGTTATGTAGAAAATTCCAATATTGACTGCAGTTTGAGATTCCTCCTCCTCTTCCTCTTCTCCCCCTCCTTCCTCTCCTTCTCCTTCTCTTCCTCCTCCTCCTCCTGAGTTCAAACTGCAAAATAATTGAGAAGAATTTGAAGAGAAGGAAAATGCTAGAATGTGACATGTAAATAATTCCCCTCCTCCCCCTCCTCATCCCTTGAAACATCATCTTGACTGATGAAGCCATCTTCTTGGCTTTGTTGTTGGGCAAAAATAAGTATTATCTGGTATTAGCAGATGGGCCGAGATCTATGTGTCTCTACATTCAGACAGTCTTTTGTTATGTGCTAACAGCCTCCACTTGAGCATATTGGTTTTACATTTAGGCCCTCCAACTCTCCACCTGTTCAGGGTTCTCCAAGTAGTATAAGGTAGGTCAGATCCTTCAGCCATATCCTCATTTAATGTTATTCCTTGTTTGATGATCTTCTTCCTCCATCTTTTTATTCAATTTTGTTCTGGTGTACCCTCAAACATGAAAATTTGCAGATGAAAGCTATTTTGAGTGCAATATGATGTTGATAGTTGCCAGTTTTTTTTATTGTGGTCATAATTTCTCCACAAAGGATGCCATCCTGTGCTTCTCCTTGCACAGAACACCAAAGACATTTGTCATGTCATGAAGTGGGAGGACAGTAAAGTGATGGTAGAAATATTTAATTTTGAAAAATGGCCTGGTGAGTAGAGTGCTTATTTGCTCCATAACTATGCCTCCAAAATCTGCTTTTTTGGTGCGTCCATATAGCATATTTCCATGTACCTCTGGGTATTTTTATTTGATAATTAGACAAATGGCTTGCTTCTGTAGCCTACAAAGGCTTTCAAACTAATTCTTATTAAAGATTTTCACATAAGTGAAAGATAAACAAGAAATTATGTAGAGTAAAATTAAGAAAAAAGGAAAAGATAAAAGAAGTAGAAGAGACAAGGCAGAGGACAAAAAAGGAAAAGAAAAAAAAAGAACAGATAACTGAAGAAGCAACTTCTGATCTTCTTCACAGCAGTTACAAACAAATTCATTATCTTCCTTCTCCCTTTAAAGTGATAATGTGTTTGCCTTCTTCCCATATTCAACCCTTTTTAATCAGCAAACCCGTAGATCACCAATTCATTTCTCCCATTTTGAAATCCATAGGAGATTTCCAATCTTTTATATATGTAAAAATACTTGATTGATCAGGTCAATTTCTGTTGAATGTGTTCTTCAGTCAAAGATAGTCTTCAAAATGATGGAAATGACATCCACATTCAATTGAATGAAAGTGAAGAGAACAAGGGTTTGTTTCTGACTTTTTCTATACATGTGTATGATGACATGTTCCATGGCACAAAGGCAACACAGTCAGATAATCGGTAGGAGTCCCTTTATTAGCTCCAACTTTACCCCCAATGTCCTGGTTACCTTCTGGCTGGAGAAAAACACTCCCAGGAACAGCCTTTGGTTGCAGAGAATCAAGTCCAAAACAGGGTCAACACAAACTGTAACCATGTCCAAACAAGGCAAAATGAGGCAATTAGTCTGACAGGGCAGAAGCAAGAATTCCAGATGTGAAGGCATGGCAATAACTCAACACGGTTGGGAAGATGCCAGGAACACAGATAACCAAAATCAACACAAGATAAATTCACATTTGTTCCCAGCAGCTGCTGCATGCAGCATGCATCTCTTTTAAACTCTCTTCCCAGAGGTGGCTAATGAAGGGAATCAAGGCCCTTTCTTCCCCTGTAAGCCATGCAACCCATATTGCTCCCTTCTCCATTCCTCCCTGAGTGCCCTAGGATGAAGAGAGGGTGGGCCTGGGTCTTCCTCTGAACTCCTTCTCCCTTGTTCTCCCTCTCCCCTGCTCTACCCAGCCAGACTTTGCCCTTCCCCAGTTTCCTCCACAGCCAATGGAGCCACACTCCCACTCTCTATGTCAGCTGTTCATCTTCCTCCTCTGGTTCAGACAGGGGCATGACACACATGTGTTATTTTCAGTCACTAAATCATGTCCAATTTTTTGTGACTCCATAAACCGCAACATGCCAGGGTCCTCTGTCCTCCCACTATCTTCTGGAGTTTCCACCAATTCATGTTCATTTTGTTGATGGCACTGTCTAACAATCTCCTCCCCTCCTCCTTTGGCCTTCCATCTTTCCCAACATCTGGGCCTTCTCCAAGGAGTCCTTTCTTCTCATTTAGTAGCCACTGGAGGACAGGTCTCCTGTCCTTCATTGTCTCCCAGACTTTGCCCATTGCATTGATGACCCCATCTCATCCTCTCTTGTCCCTTCTCCTTTGGCTTTCCATCTTTCCCAAAATCAGGCTCTTCTCCAAAATGTCCTTTCTTCTCATTTGGTGGCCAGTGGAGGACAGGTTCCCTGTCCTCTGTTGTCTTCTGGAGTTTGCCCATTGCGTTGATGACTCCATCTAAACATCTCATCTTCTGCCATCTGCTTCTCCTTTGGCTTCCATCTTTCTCAACTTCAGGGTCTCCTCCAAGAAGTCCCCCCTTCTCATCTGGTGGCCAGAGTATTTGAGCTTCAGCTTCAGCATCTGTTCTTCCAAAGGACAGTCAGGGTTGATTTCCTTCAGGATTGACCGATTGGATCACCTTGCAGTCTGAGGGACACCCAAAGGTCTTCTCCAACACCACAAATGGAAAGCAGTAATTACATTTACCTAGAGTTCCAGATTTCCCTCTCTGTGCAGGCTAGACCATTATTTCAGAAGTGATCTAGTGGTCCTACTCCATCTGGAACTCCCTGTGAGAGCTACATCTTCTCTTCTTTTGTTATTAACTGTACAACATCAGAAACAAAATCCAACCTTTATATGAAAGGGTTTACCTTACCCAACAACAAAATCTATATTTTTGTAGCTTTTTCCTCCACTTTGTGTTAGATCTCTCTTTTTTTTCTGTGTCAGAGTTGAAACGACCTCCATTCACTCAGCTTTTTGACTTTAGTAATGTTCTGTCTCGGTTTATCCTTGAGTTGCTGCAAAATATTTTCTCGTAGTTTTGACGGCTCCCTAAAGCAACATTTCATAACATTGCTCATGAACAATTCTACGCAGAATAATGTGATCTAAATTGAATGATCTCTCTTAGCGATCCTGGTGTATTCAGGGGGTGCTAATATATCCAGCTTCTGCTTCCCAACAAATGTTGCTTAATAACATTTTAAATACCTGAGGAACAAGGGTTGGTGTGTGCCTGCCTGCCTTGATGTGCACCCTGGAATATAAGTAAACATTTGCTCATTATGGCCTTATCTGTAAAGGCAGAATACAATTGTCAAAGGGTTTCTTTTAATCAGAATTCAGTGTGTTGTCTTGCAATCCAACACTTGACATTTAATTTTGGGGGGTTTTGTTTAAAAGCCAGCATTGTGGAGACAAATAGCTCATGTGTTTCCATTTTATTGCTTATTCTGTGGGGCAGATCTGAGCTGCTTCTCTATGCCTATCTCATTTCAGAAGACAATGAGGAGAATGCAGGATCAATCAAATCCTAAGATGAGAAATTGAGCCAACTTCTCTGTGAGAAAGGCAACTTCAACCTGTCCCAGTGGGACCTCCCAATATTATCACCAAGGAAAGAGGAATAGTTGTCATCTGACAATGAAAGCAATGATGGAAGATTAGATTAGAATTAGATTTCTTTTATTGGCCAAGTGTGATAGCTTTTATATCTGACAATATTTGAAGGATGGCCAGGATGTAGTTAAAATTAGCAAACCATCCCAGGGAATGCAGAAATGTGTTTGAGCAAGTCAGAAGGTCTTCACAATTTTTGGTGTTTGACCCTTAAAGCTATGTTTCGGAAAGCATTATGAATCAAGATCATGCAGAAATTCCATTTTCTACCTACACAGGTAGAATAGAATAGAATAGAGAATAGAATGTAGAATAAAATAGAATAGAACAGAGAATTGAATAGAGAATAGAATAGAGAATCGAATAGAGAACAGAATAGAGAACAGAATAGAGAATCAAATCGAATGAATAGAATAGAATAGAATAGAATAGAATAGAATAAAATAGAATAGAATAGAATAGAATAGAATAGAATAGAATAGAATAGAATAGAATAGAATAGAATAGAATAGAATAGAATAGAATTCTTTATTGGCCAAGTGTGTTTGGACACACAAGGAATTTGTCTTGGTTCAAATGCTCTCAGTGTACATAAAAGAAAAGATACATTCGTCAAGAGTCAAGAATCATCAGGTCCAACACTTAATGATAATAGTCATAGGGTACAATAAGCAATCAAATCATACTAGGAAACAGTCCATATAGATAGACAGATGAGTAGACAGATGGATAGATTTAGATAGATGGATAGATAGATAGAAACTAGAATAGAAAATGAATAGAAAATGAATAGAATAGAATAGAATTCTTTATTGGCCAAGTGTGTTTGGACACACAAGGAATTTGTCTTGGTTCAAATGCTCTCAGTGTACATAAAAGAAAAGAGACATTCGTCAAGAGTCAAGAATCATCAGGTACAACATTTAATGATAGTCAGAGGGTACAATAAGCAATCAAATCCTACTAGGAAACAGAATATAAATCGTAAGGATACAAGCAACAAAGTTACAGTCATATGGTCACAAGTGGCAGGGGATGGGCGATAAGGAATGATGAGAAGATTAACAGTAATAGTGCAGACTTTATAATAATTGAACAGTGTTGATGGAATTACTTGTTTAGCAGAGTGATGGTTTGGGGGAAAAAACTCCCCTTGTGCTTAGCTGTTCTGGTGTGCAGGGCTCTATTGCGTCGTTTTGAGGGAAGGAGTTGAAACAGTTTATGTCCAGGATGTGAGGGGGTCTGTAAATATTTTCACAGCCCTCTTTTTGACTTGAAAGAATCAGGCCCACAACATTAAATTCCAGTTACGTTGATCGATTGCACGTGTCTGTACACAAGAATCTAGACATCTAATGATCAGCACTAAACTGGCACTAGATATCAATTCAGGAAGGGTTGGACCACTGGTGGGAATGTTATGACTCTAGTGTCAGGATTCCGGCAGTCCCCCCCATTTAAATCATGAGTCTTGAGCCAAACTTCCAAAGCTTAAAAAGGATTTATTGGGAGTTAACATGCCGGCATTGCCTGGGTGTAGCCGACTCTGAGGCACATCATTCACTGTCACCCTTGACCCTGGTTTTTTTTCCCCCACCTCCTGGGTGTATCATAATTCATATTCTCCACTGGGACACATCCATAGCCAAGAGCCATCAATCGTGCTCTTCAATTTGACAGAAACTTCGGTCACCTAGTTACTATCTTTGAAAACATTTATGGAATGCACTTTCGTTTTGCAAGCTGCCGCACTGCTCCCCCTTTCTCCCTTTCCGTTGGCAACTTTAAAAGACCATAGAAATATTTTATGAGTTGACATCTAGGCTTATTCCTGTCTTGACTCCACCCCCAGGCACCGCCTATCCTTCTCCTATAGCAATTAAGGTCAAATAAAAAGGAAAGGATTTTCTACAAAGAGATTTTTTTTCCTCTCTTTTCCTAATACTTAGCAGATGGCACCAATGATCATATGTGTATGGCTTTCTTGGGTTTGACATTTGATCCAAGATTGGTATAATCAATTTTTTTCTCTGGACTGAGGGCGATTTAATTAACAGGAAATGATTTCTTTTTTATTATGAAAGAGCAAAAATGTAGGTAATATAATATAATGTAGGTAATATAATCATGTACCGGTGCCTCGGATCCTAAATAACCCTTTAACCATGCTGTAAGCAATGGTGACAAAGGATATATAAAACCTGCTTCTGCAGAGTCTGCTTTTGCTTAATTGCTTCTAGGGAAAACAAGCGATCCTTTACTCTTTGTCGCTGCCCTAGCAAAGGAGGATTTAATATTTTTTATTTTAATATTAAGATGAAATGGCTTAGGCTTTTTTGTTGTTCCTGGCTTTTTAATGGATTTGGGCAGCCTAAAAGGGTTTTTAGCCAGACATATGTTGGCCCAAAGGCCTCTTGTATTAGCTTTTAATGCATTCATTGCACAACCTCCCATGTGACATTTCAATCTTTGTTCAGTAAGCGAACGTTCAGAAGTGAGGCTTGTCTCTCTGGTAATGGAGTTCTTTTTAAATAATAATAATAATAATAATAATAATAATAATAATAATAATAATAATAATAATAATAATAATAATAATAATAATAATAATAATAACGATGATGATGATGATGATGATGATGATGATGATGATGTTGTTGTAATATTCTACATATTCAGAACAATATTAGCTGGTGGAGGCAAAATATTCAATCAATCAAAATAGAGCTGGAAGAGACTTTGGAGGTTTTATAGTTCAACCCTCCTTGCTCAAGTAAAAGACCCTCTACCAGTGTTGGCAAACCATTTTGACTCCGAATGCCAAAATGGGAGCACATGCAAGCTCAAGGGGAGTGCCGGAAACCGGAAGAGCAGCTCCCTGGCACACGCGGGAGGGAACGCTGGAAACTAAAAGAGCAGCTCCCCGGCGCATGCATGTGGGAACGCTGGAAACCAGAAGAGCAGCTCCCTGACACGCATGCATGTGCCATGAAGCTGAGGTTCCGGTTTCCAGTGCATGCATGCATGCTGGCCACCTGGTCTTCTGGTTTCCGGCACTCCCGCCTGCACATGTGAAGATCAGCTGGCCGGCACACATGTGTGCGTGCATAGGAACCCGGAAGAGCAATGGCGTGCCCTGAAAGATGGTTCTGTGTGCCACTTCCGGCACACATGCCATAAGTTTGCCATCATGGCCCTATACCTGTGTTGGTGAACCTATGGTATTCGTGCCAGAAGTGACATGCAGAGCCACTTGAGAGGTTGCCCGGAAGAACCCCAGGGCATATACACAAATGCGCCACCACCTGACAGCTGATTGTCAGGTATCTGCCGTGCATGCGTGGGGGGCAGGGGGGGCAGGGGAGTGTGGAAGATGCACACGCATGCACAGAGACATGTAGCACGGGGGTCACATGCACATGTGCAGAAATGCACAGTGTGCATGGGGAGGTCGCGTGTGCATGCACAGAAATGCACAGAGCACGGGGGGCCTGCATACACATGTGCAGAGATGCATGGTGCATGCAGGGGGGGGTCACGTGTGCATGCACAGGGAGTGTGGGGCAGCAGCACACATTGTCTTTTGGGTGCTGGCAAACGTGTGCAATTGGTTAAATGGTTAGAAAATGGTCAGTCACCACTGTCGTATACCATTCTGAATAAATGGTTGTCCAATCTCTTCTTAAAAACCTCCAGTGTTGAGCACCCAGAACTTTGGGTGGCCAGCAGTTCCAGAGATGAATTATTCTCACTGTCAGGAAATTTCTCCTTAATTCTAGGTTGGATCTCTCTTTGATGGACTTCTGTCTGTACCTTCTTTGGCTTCCCTCAGTTGCTTTGGAGAATAGAATAGTAGAATAACAGTTGGAAAGGATCTTGGAGAAACTAAGATCTAAAAGTAAATCTAAAACTAAATCTAAAACTAAGAAGTTTCTCCTTAATTCCAGGTTTCCTTCTTTCCTTGATTAATTTCCCGCCATTGTTGTTTTTTTGTCTTGCCTTCTAGTGCTTTGGAATTATTATTTTTTGCAGTTTTCGTTGATTTTAGTTGGGGGGTTTGGGAAGGAGAGCATCGCTTTTTGCACATCCTTTTGTTTAGACTCCAGACTTGGGAACACTGACAGGCCTGTTTGAGTAAACAGTCAGCAAAGAAATCTAGCTCTCAACTCCTGAGACAATTTCTTCCCCTCTCCAATTTTATGCCATTTTGTCATATGTTGAAAATGAAGGGAATTCATTGAAATAATAAATAATCAAAAATAAATAAAGGTATAACATGTAATGCATCCCTCAAAGATCATCTTCACATAATGAGTAAATAAACCCATACACGAATCATAGTTGAGCAGTTCGTAAAATAATTACACTGGACTGAAGTTGGTTGAAATCACGATTGTCCCCAAGGGTTCTGTAGCCTTCAGAAATAATATGGAAGTATTGCTTTGCACCTTGCACAATTTACAAGCACAACTGTCCTTGTTTTTCATTAAAAGGGGATGTTTTTATCTTCTTAGCTTTCTTTTTTAGCCTCAAAATAGGTATTAAACTGCTTGAGTTGGAGCTTATAAATGATGGTTCTACTTTAATGATTTAACAGATTTAACAGATTAACAGAGTTGGAAGGGATCTTGTAGGTCATCTAGTTCAACCCACCACCCAAGCAGAAGATCCTACGCCATTTCTGACAGTCCAGTCTCTTCTTGAAAGTCTCAAGTGGTGAAGCTCCCACAACTTCTAAAGGCAACTTCTATTCCATGGGTTGATTGTTCTCACTGTCAGAAAGTTTATCCTTATTTCTTAGTTGAATCTCTCCTTGTTCAGTTTCCATCCATTATTCCTTGTCTGGCCTTCAGGGGCTTTGGAGAATAGCTTGACCCCTTCCTCTTCTCTGTGGCAGCCCCTCAAATATTGGAAGACTGCTATCCTGTCTCCCCTGGTTCTTCTCTTCTGTAGACTAGCCAGGCCCAGTTCCTGCAACCGTTCTTCATGTTTTAGTCTCCAGTCCCTTTCACTTTTTCTAGACTTTCAATATATTGGAACCCTGCTATTGTATCTCCCCTGGTCCTTCTCTTCATTAGACTAGAATAAACTTCTTGAAAGCCTCCAGGGATAAAACTCCCACAACTTCCGAAGGCAACTTCTGTTCCATTGGTTGATGGCTCTCTTCTCTTCATTAAATCAGACATACCGAATTCCTGCAACCGTTCTTCATATGCTTTAGCCTTCAGTCCCCTAATCATCTTACTTGCTCTTGTCATTACTCTTTCCAGAGTCTCAATATCTTTTTTATATTGTGGTGATCAAAACTAGATGCAGTATTCTAGGTGTGGTCTTACTAAAGCTTGTAATAACTCCACTAATCTTCAGTGGCATTTCTAGCATCACATGTCTCTGTCCATTCTTCCATATGAGATGCCAGGGACAGAAATGGAGACCTCAAGTAATGTGTCTTCTTCTACTTGGCTCTGGCCATCATCCACACACTAAACAATGGTACACTATCAAAGCTGCCACCAGCCAGAGCATAGAACAACTCAAAGAAGCAGTGCAAGATCAGAAGTAGTGCAAAATCAGAAGATGTGGAGAGATCTGGCCCATAGAATGACCACAAGTTGGACATGGACGAATGGATAACATCATCACCATCAAACCATGGTTGGAATCTGTTTCTGGTGGCATCTTTCTTACCAGGAGAAGAAGTTTCAGGTCCTCTGATCTTCACTTGCCTTTTTAGGATATTTTAAATTCCAGATAGGATTTTGGTTGAAAGCTTGAGGTTTCCCAATGGAGTTTAGCGGCCTTGTATGAGGAACAGGAGAAATATATATCCAGTATCATTGTTTGTAGTAGTGTTCTGACCCAGGCTTCCTGAGACAGTCACAATCACATGCTTAATTCCAAAAATCCTCTTTTTATTATTTCGATGGCTGTGAATTATATGCATTCACAGCCCGTAATGAGTCCCAAATGGTTTGTGAACAGTCCAACAGAAGTTCTGCCACAGTCCTTCGGGATAAGGCTGATAAGCCTTATCTCCCTTCAAATGCTGCCAACGACTAAATGTCCAGTTAGCTGTACAAGGCCAAATGGAGCACAAAGTCAACATGGAACGTCAAAGTTTAAACTGACCAGCAGAAAGTTGCTTCCTGCAAAGGCTCCTGTCCCTTTGCTCCTCCTTTATATCTTATGGGAGGGGCAATCACTTCCCAGCCTTACTCCTGAGTCTCCCCTTTTGTCTTAACTGTTCTTGCCTTCTGGCAGCTCTGTGCAAGCGCACACTGGAAACAGGCTCCCTCTGTTCCTCTACCTCGCTGTTGTCAGATTCTGGAGGCTCTGGATTTCACATATAACTCTCAGATGGCCCTGGCTCCATCTCTGTGTCGGATGCAGATCCCTCATCTGAGTCCTCTCCAGAGTCCAGGACTGGTCCATGTTTCACCCCACTGTCCAACTCTGCTGCCAGCTCCACAGGCTGCCGGTGGACCACAACAAATAGAGCCCAAAGCTTGACATTTCTAGTTCTCTTTCCTTCCTTCCTTCATTGTTCTCCTACTAAGTCGTTTTCTTTTGTCTGACAAAGTGTAGCAGGTATAAACCGACATTAATTAACCAGGGATCTTACAGGCACAGCCTTTAATTGATGGGACTATGTCAGAAAGCAATCAAAGCTGGCACAGGGACATGGTTTTCAGGAAGGAGGAGATGCTGGTTTGAGAGGACAAGGATGGAGACCAGATATTGTTTAAAGAATATACATACATCCCAAGTTATTACTCCCCCTCCCCTTCTGAAAGGCTGTAAAATGTACCTGTCTCTCTAGCTGCATCCATCAATGTCTTTATAGTGTAATTACAAGTTCCCAAGAATGTCGGGATCTCTAAATTGAAATACAGTGACACCTCCGGAAAATGGTGCCATGTCAGCAATGTTAGTACAATAAAAAAGAGCAGCAAAGTAAATGTAGATTCCAAAGGCCTCCGAGCTGTGCTTCATTTTTCTTCTTCTCCTTCGTGACATCAGCTTCTCTGTCCCTTTTTCTTTTTCGTTTCAAGGTTATGTTCTGTCTGCCTTTCGGAGAGAGGAAGAACTGCCAGATCCCCAAGAGGGAGGGGTTGTTGTTGTTTTTTTCCTCTCCCCTCCTGTTCTGCCAAAGCTGTAGGTATAATTTTATTTTTTTGGCTACATGGAGTTCTCACAATCCATTTTAATGTCTTATGTGCTCTTTCCGTAAAGTTGACAGCCTCAAGTGTCTGGTCCAGAGAGGCTGAAGCGAAAGGAGATAGATCTCTTCCGTGGCTTGACATTCACACTGCATTGTGTGTTTTTGCGTCAGTCTTCCTCTCTACATTCCCAACAATCATCATTTTCTTTTAATGATCCCATATTCCGTTTCAGGGTGGAGTCTGGGCAACTGAATGGAGCTCAGTGTTTACTGGCCAGATGCCCTCTCCATTGCCAATGTAGAATTGTATTCAGCAGATCTATCTATCTATCTATCTATCTATCTATCTATCTATCTATCTATCTATCTATCTATCTATCTATCTATCTGTCTGTCTGTCTGTCTGTCTGTCTGTCTATCTCTATGTATCTAGAATCTGCCTATCTATCATTATCTATCTATCTATCTCTTTTAATGACTCCATAATCCCTTGCAGGGTGGAGTCTGGGCAACTGAATGGAGCTCAGTGCTTACTGGCCAGATGCCCTACCTGTCACCAGTGCGGAGTTTTGTTCAGCAGATATATTCTCATTGTGCCCAGAGCGAGAAATATCTGCCTCTACCTAGGATCGAACTCACAGCCTCCTGATTGTGAGGCAAGAGCTCCACCTCTAGGCCACTGCACTATTCTCTTTATTCCCCAAAAAGCCCATCCCAAAATATAGCTGTCCAAGAATAATGTGGAACAGGATCCAGCATTTTTCTTCCATTTACATCTATCTTATCTTCTAAAAATGAAGCTATGCAGGTAGTTTTCGACTTATGGCCACAATTGAGCTGAAAATTTCCATGGCTAAGCAAGACAGTTTGCCCCCTTTTGCGACCTTGCTTGCCATTGTTGTGAACTGAATAACTAGTTGTCCTAGACCAGGGGGGTCAAACTCACCATCCGCAGGTTGGATGTGTCACATGCTGGACACGCCCACACCCATTTTAGTGAAGGGGGGGAAGTCATGATACATCACGTGGTGACAGTGTGACATCACTGTTCCAACCAAAGCTCATGGAGACACTAACAAACACATGTTAGTCCCAAAACCCTTTTTTTCTTTATTTCAGCGGCTGTGAATTTTAGTCATTCACAACCCATAATGAGTCTCAAACAGTTTGTAAATAGTCCCATGGAAGTCTGCTAAAGTTCTTCAGGATAAGTGTGATAAGCACCCACCTTTATCCTTCTTGAAATGCTGCCAACGACTAAATTTCCAATTAGTTATACAAGGCCACACAGAGCACAAACTCAACACAGAGCTTCAGGTTTCAAACTGACCAGTACGAACAAAGTTGCTTCCTGCAAAGGTTCCCCTCCCTTTGTTCATCCTTTATGTCTTATGGGCCAATCCCCTCCAATCCTTACTCCCGAGTCACCCCCTTTGTCTTAACTGTTCTTGCCTTCTGGCAGCTCTGCGCATGCGTGCATGGGGAACAGACTCCCCTTATTCCTCTTCCTCATTGCTGTCAGATTCTGGAGGCTCCAAAGTCGGCATATAACTTCCAGATGGCCCCATCTCTGTGTTGGATGCAGATCCCTTGTCCGAGTCCTCCCCAGACTCCCGGACTGGCCCTGTTCCTCCCCACTGTCCAACTCTGCTGCCATTTCCACAGGTTGCCAGTGGACCACTCCTGCCACAAGTTTGACATCCCTGTCAGAGACCCTTACCCAAGACTAAATTAAGATTGAGGTTTCTTCCTTCCTTCCTTTCACTTCAGGGCCTGAAAACCACGATCCAAGGTGGAGGAAAGGACAATTGCCATTTTAGAAAATATATATTTCCCATTTTCAGCCACGTTTAGTTTGAATCATAGTTTCAACTCTGCGTGACATTTTAACTGCTTATGTTTTATGTTTTCATTGTTAGCCACCTTGAGGCAGATTATAAATTGTACAAATAAACAAAATATAAAGCCAATAATAGTACAGAGGGGTTTTTGGGGGGTGAGGAATTCAACTGCTTCAATAGTTACTTTAAAAGGAACACTGACAACAATTTAGAGATTTGTTCCTGTTGTCTGTGTGATAGCATAAAAGGACTCTGGAAAATGGCACTATGTTTATTTTTTTGAGTTGGGATGAGCCAAGGATCTGCCTTCAGAAGTTGATTTAAAAGGTCACAGAGAAAATATACAGACATCTGCTACTTAGATGCAGAGTCTTACTTCAATCAACTTTTCTGTCTATGACATGGCATTACACCGTGAGTTGCAACTGATAAGAGTTGTCTGAAAGTTGTGTCATGGCAACTGGACTTCTTTTCGTTTTGTTCAAAACATTTATTTGCTTGTTGAGGGGCATGTGGCATGGATCTTGTAAATTGCCAACGAATGTAATTACTTTGTATTTTAATTTGATTTATTTTATTTTTCCTTCTTTTAAGATGATGTTCAGGTTTGTTAGCTTTGAACATTCCCAAACTGATAAACAGGCTGGAGAGGAGCTCCAGGCAGCGGTGGGATTCTACCAGTTCTCACCTATTCGCTAGAACCGGTTGTTAACACTCTAAGCAGTTCGGAGAACTGGTTGTTAGAAGAAATTACTGGCCTAATCCTGTAAGAAAGGCAGGAAGGAAACATTCTGGTGTTGTTTACAGAAACTGCCTCTCTGTTAACCCTTATTACATTCTTGGTAGGACTTGACTTCCTGTCTCAGGAACCTCTCTGGAGTTTTTTTCCCCCTCCTTTGCTGGTACTTTGCTTGTGTGGAGTGACCACTCAAAGTTACAATGGCACTGAAAAAAGGTGATTTGTAACCGTTTTTCACACTTACGAGTGTTGCAGCATCCCCACAGTCATGAGAGGCGAGGCAAGGAGATGCATGCCTTGATGTGAATGATATTGATTGGCCACATCCAGCCAATAACATGACCACCAAGCCATGTTCACCCAGTCACATGACCACCAAGCCACACCCACCAATTAAGCCACGCCCACAGAACTGGTTGTTCAAAA
Source organism: Hydrophis major (assembly GCA_033807585.1). Classification (NCBI taxonomy): domain Eukaryota; kingdom Metazoa; phylum Chordata; class Lepidosauria; order Squamata; family Elapidae; genus Hydrophis; species Hydrophis major. The sequence continues at coordinate 4,713,300 of CM066332.1, forward strand.
ATTTGAATCCCACCCCTGGTTCCAGGTAAGAAAAAAATTGGTTAGTACAAATTGGGATCTGGTTGATCTCTTGTGAACTCCACACAAACTTTTTCCTTATAATTTACGCCCCTTCTGACCTCATTTTAATGAACATGTGTGGTATTATGGGATGTAAATATGTAACATGTTTGACTACATGTAACTGATTTGCTATGCAAATCACTTTTATCCTGTCCAATCAACTTTCCTCTTTCATTTTTCTTTGTTGTGTTAACTATAAAAAGGAATGTAACATTGGTCTCGGATGTTCTCCTTTTTCATAGAAAGATCCCACTTTATCAGGGTTGCCGTAATAAACTATCTCTGTAGCCTTGGGAGGCTGAAAAATGGGCCTTCTGGAAATACCAGAAGTAATGAAACGGGCCTGTTTTTCGGCCTCCAAAGGCTTCAGAGACTTTCCTCAAGCTTCCGGGAGGGCAAAAACAGCTTCAGACATGCCGAAAACTAGCTGGGAGGCACGTGCATGCACAGTGCAGGTAAGGGAGGTGTTGCACATACATGCATAGGAGGGGCAGGGTTCATTGCATTGTGAGTGCTGGCACGCACACATGCACGTGCTTTTGGCATACCACAACAAAAAGGTTCTCCATCACTGGTCTAGGAAAATGGCCACTGTCAAGTCCGGACAATTAGGGCCGCGGGTTTTGATGGAACATAAATTGTGAGGCAGATATGAGAGGTAAAGTTGATGTTTAGTTGAATTTAACTCCTGGGGTGCAGTCTTTTTTTCCAGCGATATTAGTGAAGTACTTTGCCATTCTTTTATTCTGGATTTCTCCCACAATTTTAGTCTAGCTGACTGAGTCTAGCCAATTTTCACACAATCGCACACACCTGTTTTGTTCCTGAAGTCAGTCAAGTTACTATAGGTGCTTCTGGTGGCACATACATACACCCACCCACACACAAATTTAATATAGTTCTAGCCTCTTTCTTTTGACAAAGGAATCCTTTCAACTATTGATGGCTATCCTTAAAAAACTGAGAATTAGCACAGGAGATTGCAGGTGGCAAAAACTTCTCCAGTTGCAGGAAGAAAAATATTCCGTGAATAAGAGTTACAAAAGAAGAAAAAGGTTAAACTATTTTTTTTTAATTTGGGTAGAGAATGAAAAGAGTTAATTGCTTTTATTTTTCTTATTGTTGGGTGTTGCGTGGAAGTTCCAGTCAATTACTTGGAATTGTTCAAGCAAGAACGAACGGTTGTAAAATATAATGAAATTTGGGCCAAAAGGACACATTGTTTTAAGACAAGTAAAAAGACGGCTTAAAAAAACCCCCAATAGATGAATTACACATGACTTGAATCCAGTCCAGTCCAGAATATAATATTTTTCTAATTTCTCAGAATAATTATTTTGGCAATTTTTCACACTTGGTTGTTCCTCACATTTTTTTCTTTGCAGCTCCTGAAAAATCTCACATTGTTGGGACAGAATTAACATAAAGTTAACATCTTTAACCAATTTCTATGCACTGAGTTTGGGTAATGAAATGTCTGCAACAAAAAAACCAAGCTCAGAGACCACTAAGGACCTGCTCCCATTTCAACCCTGAGCTACAAATGTTCTCCTTTATTAATTTCTCTGTCCATCTGTCTGTCCATCCATATATATCTCTCTCCCCCTCCCTCTCCCTCTCCCTCTCCCTCTCCCCCTCTCTCTCTCATCTTTCTGTTATCTCTATGCATCATCCATTCATCCCTCTATCATCTATCTATCTATCTATCTATCTATCTATCTATCTATCTATCTATCTATCTATCTATCTATCTATCTATCATCCAGCCAGTCATCTATCTATCTACCTACCTATCTATCATCTCTCTATTGCTATTGCTATCTATCCATATCTATCTATCATCTCTGTCTCTCTCTCTCCCTCCCCACTATCTCTCTGTCATCTATCATACATGCGCGTACACACACACACACACACACGCACACACACAAGAATCTCTGGTCATGACCATAATTTGTTCCATAACTTTGGTGATTTCTTCGTCTTCTAATGTTTCGTCTTCAGGAATTTCTGGGTCAAGGGTCGTGTTTGATCGCCACCTGAGTATGGGATTGTGACCAGATTCCAAAATGTTGTGAATTTTTTGGTTGGAACCCAATTTGGTCATGGTCAGAAGCATTCGTGACCAGAGGTTCTACTGTAGATAGATATGTATATTGCGATCCATCCATCCATCCATCCATCCATCCATCCATCCATCCATCCATCCATCCATCATTTCTATTCCTTCAGAGCAATGCCTAGGCTGAGATATCTTAAGCTTCTTTGGAAGCAGGTCTGCAGAACAATGTCAGGGCTCTGACAATCAACCCCCATTTGAATCACAAGTCTCTAGCCACATCTTTCAGAGTTTTTTTTTTAAATCATTTATTAGGAGTGACCATGTCAGCATTACCTGGGTGCAGCCGACACTGGGACACCTCATTCATTTACCCCTTGACCCTTTCTAGCTTTGGCCGCCTAGAAATTATCTAAGGTATGCCTTACTGCCACCCTCCCTTTCTGCTGACAACTCTAAAAGACCAGAGAAATATTTTAGAGTTGACAAAGAGATCCTGAGTAGCTCTGCATAGCACACGGACTTATCCAGCTGCAGAGTTTGGACTGACCGCCCAGCTGTCTTTCCGCAACACAGGAAGACCCTTCCCGGAACAAGGGATGCTCTCAGCTACAAGAGCCCTTTTACAGAAGGCAGGATGTGGACGTTTGGAAAGGAGTCTCTCCAGATTGGCAATGCTCGTAGGACTGATTCTTACTGCTTGCCTATCTCCGTATTGCCTATCTTACAAAAATGATCACATTTTTTGTGTGGGGTAGCAGGGTGAGGAGGTTCTAGGTAAAATGCATATTTCGGATATTCACACAGTACATTTTCCTCCAATGCTATTATTGAAAAGTAAGCCTACTTGGAAAATCAATACAAAAACTTGGCATTTTTAAAAATAAGCTGGAAAGCTTCTGGAATTCATTGTATATTGAGACACTGGGAACAAAACACTGAAATTCAACCAGACCCAGCAAATAATTAGCCAAAATTATTCTTTCTTTCTTTCTTTCTTTCTTTCTTTCTTTCTTTCTTTCTTTCTTTCTTTCTTTCTTTCTTTCTTTCTTTCTTTCTTTCTTTTTTTTTTTGACGTAAAAGGGACTTGTGGCTGGCTGGGAATATTTGCTTTTAGCACTCCGGCGTTCCGAAAAAAGGCGGAGAGAAATTCAAGTTCTCCCTCCCTTCTTCCACTTGTTCTGCACACAGTTGCCTCGTGCTGGTTCATTTAGCCACAAAATGATTGTGTATCAGTTTGGCAGTTGGCATCTTGGCTTATACGGGAGCAACATAAAGGAGAAATAACAACAACAAGACGGCAACAACATCCTCCTTCCCTGCCAGATGAATTCGCAGCCATGCATTTTCCCCAAGCCACCGATAATAACGGAGAGACGGCGTCCTGCCTGTCAACACGAGAGGAGAGGAGCCTCGCTGGATGTTGTGTTTTCTAGGTGTTTTCAGAGGGAGCAAAATTGGCTTTATTAGAAGTGACAAATAGAGCTACTCTGTCAAGGGCGAATTAGGCCTGAGGTAAAATTGCTCTTGTCTGTTGGTTGAACTACCTTTAGAGTCGTTTTGGGCTATGCATCCTCACTGAGCAAGGAAAGGTTAGCTTGCCTTGGCTTTATTTTCGTTGGATTGATAGAATGTGAGTAAGTGGCTAGAAGTAGCCTGAATTTTACAGAGGATAGCAGATGAATCATATCAAGCCAAACTGAAAGGAATCAGCCCGCCTTCCTTCCTTCCTTCCTTCCTTCCTTCCTTCCTTCCTTCCTTCCTTCCTTCCTTCCTTCCTTCCTTCCTTCCTTCCTTCCTTCCCTCCTTCCTTCCTTCCTTTCCTTCCTTCCTGTTCTGTATGGTCATTAACATACTTGTAAACACCGCATAGCAATTGGTCAAAGCGCATGGTGATCTGATTGGTCAAGCGGACCACACTGATTGGCCCACCGTGAATCCCCCGCGATTGGTGGAAACTAATCGTGGGAGATTCAAAGTGGTGCCATTGGCCGCGGCTACTGCGGCCAAAGAGTAAAAGCTGCTATTTTTCCTTTGGAAGCTGAGCCAATCTTGGGACCCAATAAAGAGCTGAGACTGAGTCACTGGCTCTGAGTCTACTTTTCCGCGACGGACACGACACTTCCTTGCTTCCTTCCTTCCTTCCTTGCTTCCCTTTTCTGTCTTTTCCTTCCTTCCTTCCCTCCCGTCTCTTTTCTGTTAGTCCATCCCTTCCTTCCTTCCTTTTTTTTCTTCCCTCCCTCCCTCCTTCCTTCGCTCTCTTATCTTTTCTGTCCTTCTGTTCCTTCCTTCCTTCTTTCCTTCTCTTTTTTGTTCCTTCCCACCCTCACTCCCTCCTTTTCTATCTTTTTCTGCCTGCCTGCCTCCCTCCCTCCTTTCCTCCCTTTGAACTGAAAGCTAATAAAAATGTAGCCTTTTATTTAATGTAGCACATAGACTTGATTAGAAATATTGACCCGAAATTATAAACTCCCGGGGTGATTGAGCGGGAGTCTTCAACATACAAAACCATCCTTTGTCTGCAGGGAGATTAGCTGGCTTTTTCTTCTGCCCCTTTTCTGAGCCACTGGGCAGTGGCCGGAAAGCTAGAATAGTAGAAAATAAATATAACTCATCTAGCGATTGGACTTCTGTGCTCAGTAGGTTACATGGAGGCCACAGGACACAGCAAATCTCCTTTGCCTTTGAGATGTGCCTGATGGCTAATATTTCAGAATACAATGGTCTTTTCAACAACACAGAGAGCCCCATGCAGTGACTTGTTCTAGTTTTCTCTTACCGATCACCTTCATTTTTTGCGACGTCTTTTTTTCTTCCTCCATTTTCCTAGCTTTTCTCAACGACAGCATGACTAAAGTGGAACAGCTTACTTACCAAGAACTGAACCGAAAAACAAAATCTTAACATCGAAACTAGACATTTTCTGAGAGACATAATGGAAAGGAGATATTCTGTGGTTCCATTTTGACTCATACATGTTTTTGTATGTTCTGTCAACTCGTAAAGCATCCCCAGACTCCTTTTGAGTTGCCATAGGGAGGGGGGAAAAGTCCTGAAGGAACAGCAAGGCAATCAAAACCAGAAGTACATTCCACACACAATTTACCAAGGCTATATCCCAAGTTACCGATCCAGTTGGAGGGGCGTGACCTCTAGACCCTACGAAAGTCCTCTGTTGGGGAATGTGATTCATGACACACCAGCCATGATGGTGCTCTGGTTGGAGAATGTGATTTATGACACACCCAGGGGGGAGGGGGAAAACAGGGTCATAGGTGCATCATAAATTACGTGAGTCAGAACTGGCTTCATTAGGATAAGTGCCCGACCTGTTGCTCCTAATAAATAATTGGAACTCTTTTAAAGTTTGGCTTGATGCTCATGATTTGATTAGAGCATTCGTCAGCACCCTGATATGTTTTTGATAGATGGGCATAAGACATTGGACATTCTTGACTCCGTAAGCAAAATATGAAGAAAAGGGAGACATTATTTGTTTAAATGGTTTGGAATCCAGTGCTTGTGAAGCCAAGGGAAAAAACATCTGGAAGCCACAGAATATAAACAATTCTTATTTTTAAAAGATGATTTATGTCCCAACCCCCAAAGATGACTGCAACGTTTGTGCTATCCAGTGATCTTTTGGTATACCAAAATATGAAATGGGTACTTTCCAAAGAATTGAGTATTCTCCTTTTCTGTATGTACAGTATGTATAGCTTCAGAAAAAGCATCTTTATATACGTTTAATGAGTTGAGCACAGCCTCTGCAAGAATTCTCTAAGGTATTGGTAGAAAGTTCTTTTTTAGTCTTAACTGGAAATGTCACTGTGCGAAATTGTAATTACATGATGCAACAAACAGCCAGTTTTTCCTTCGTATCACCTGATCGTTTCTGAATTTACTTCTTTTTTAAAAAATCTTTTTTTTTAAAAAAAATATTGTCTATACCTAGGTCATGATGCAATCAGTCAAGATCTGTGCATATTCTGGCCATCCAATCTTTACGTTTTCAGGAAGACATAGATGTTGAAATACATCAGGTCCCCATGCCTGAGGTTTTCATGACTTCCAACCTTCCTTTCCTGTGGTTGGAAGGCCTTCAAGGCCACATTAAGGACAACTCATCATGTTTTCTAAAAGTGAACATTGGTTTGAAGGCACAAAACTGATCAAATATCCCCTGGGGTGGTTTTGGCTCCATAGACCACTTCAAAGGCAATATCTGAATTAAGTTTCATTCTTAATTACAGAATAACAGAGTTGGAAGAGACTTTGAGGTCTTCTAGTCCAACCCCCTGCTTAAGCCATTTCAGACAAGTGGTTGTCCAATCTCTTCTTAAAAACCTCCAGTGTTGGAGCACCCACAGCTTCTGGTGGCAAGTTGTTCCACTGGTTAATTGTTCTCAATGTTAGGAAGTTTTTCCTTAATTCCAGGTTGCTTCTCTCCTTGATTCGTATCCCACCTCCTCTCCAGGTGCTTTGGAGAATAGCTTGACTGCCTCTTCTTTGTGGCATCCCCTCAAATACTGGAAGACTGCTATCCTGTCTCCCCTAGTCCTTCTTTTCGTTCAACTAGACATACCCAGTTCCAGCAACCGTTCTTCATACTTTTTAGCCTTTAGCCCCTAATCCTCTTTGTTGCTCTTCTCTGCACTCTTTCTAGAGTCTCAACATCTTTTTTACATCGTGGTGAGCAAAACTAGATGCAGGATTCCAGGTGTGGCCTTACCAAGGCATTATAAATGATTGAAGCCTGGGAAACGGGCATCTTGTAGTCAACAGATGTTCTGATTTTTCCCCAGCTTATCAGGGACAGGTTTGGTAGCACAAGGAAACAACAACCAATGACTGAATAGCCAGCCTTCAACACCCCAATCAACAACTAAAAAGCCACACACTACCAGGTACTACATAAATACTCTGCATAGAACAGCTGTACATTCTACCAGAGAGAAGTTCCTTGAATATGGGCTCCAGCATGAGTCCAAAACAGAGGTGGGATTCAGCCGGTTCTGACCAGTTCTGGAGAACTGGGAGCAGAAATTCTGAGTAGTTCGGAGAACCAGCAAATCCCACCTCTGAGTGGCCCTTCCCCCATCTCTTCTCTGCCTCCCATTGAGTCCCAATTGATTGGCTGGGTCTTCTTTAGTTGCCCTGCACAGGGGAACGGAGCTGGAAAGCAGGTTAATGGGGTAGGGAGGGAAGGGGGATTTTGCAGTATCCTTCCCCTGCCAGGCCCACCAAGCCACAGAACCAGTAGTAAATTTTTTTGAATCCCATCACTGGTCCGAAAGCTTGGAAGATTAAAACTCTGGTCCTGGTGAACAATCCAAACTGAATCCTGGTTTCAGAATTACTGACTACAAAAGTATAGAGTTAGATCACAGAAGTCTTAAAAAAGAGTGACATTTTCAAAAAAAACACCCCGAGCCATTGTCTTTTTTTTAACCCATTGATCTTAAGCCATGGAATCTTTGGGTGAAACCAGACTCAGATGGGCAAGGATCTTCGCAAAAGACTCTTTCTGGATCCAAGTCATTTACAAGTGTCCTTTCCTGAGATTCTTTGGACCCATTTTTCTTTTCTCCAACAACTTTTGGAAATCTCAAGAAAGGTTAGGAAATATGGCAGTCTAATTGCAAGTAGCCATATTTTAAACCTTATGGTCAATGGTGTGATTGCACACCCAGCATTTAGAAAAGACTATTTTTTTAGTTGTAATACTTTACCTTCTGCTGCGCCTCTGGTGAGTAAAAGAGCTGATGCACGGCAAACTGCTCTGCCGCGTGAATCAGATATGCTCAAAACCAAGTAAATAAAGCACATGAAAAAGGCAGGGGCAGGTGGATGGAGCCACATGATCCCCATGTCAAAACTGAAATTAACATATGTGTAGCTATTTTGATTAGGTTTAGTATATAGTATATTTTTTTTTCTTACTTTTTCTTTGGTGGTCATGGGGGAAGGGTTTCGGGATTGCCACATTCCCAAGGGGGGAGGAGTGGAGATAGAGAGAGTTGTTTAGGCTGGGTGATTCTCCTTTCCATGGGAAAACAAGCTGACCATACTCAAGCCCCTTGAGGTGCAGATTTGTGACATCAAGCAGCGTTGAATTACTTCTATTGGAGAATGTGACTTTGGGGAGTTGTTTCTAACTTCTAATATTGTGAGGTAATTCTGGGTTGTGTCAGATCCAGAATTACCACGGACTTTGCCAATTTGATGCTTTCCTAAATTAAATAAATTGTCTTGGAAGGTGGATTTGTTCTTTTCTTTTCAAATGGATTTCATCACTTGGAAACCTTGACACACCGGAACAACCAGTTCGCTCGAACCGGTCCGAACCGGTCGAATCTCATCCCTGCTTAGGGTGTTCATCTATCTGTCTCTGCAATGGGACATGTATTTCCTACTTCTTAGACAAAGTATTTGTTCATCTCACCCTATCTCGGCTTTAACAAGCCAATTAATTTAATGGCAGGGTGATATATTCCATCTCTTTTTACATAATGAAATTCTGGTCATTTCCTTCCCTCCCCCCCCCCCCCAATCCTCCTACGTTTCTCTTTTCAACATTGGTCCTGCTAACAATTTCAGGTTTTTTTTCCCTTTCTGGTGCCTGGAAACCTATGACATTTTTCTGGAATTGATATTAGGCAAGCAAATTAGTCCACACAGATTAGCTTTAACAGCTCCACTGTGTTGCTTTGCCCCTCCCTGCCCGCTGCCTTGCAACCTTTCTCGTTTCTAGCCTTGCTAAGGAAACCAATTAAAAGCCACCAAGTATATTTAATGACATTGCTAAATGGGGCACATCACAAATTAAAAATCCCCCATGCAAGGAGAATGTTATTTACGGAGGTTTGTTAACAAGATTATTTAAGAAAACTGTTCCCCATTATTCTTTTATTTCTGTTCGAGGGGAAGATTTACTCGCAGGAGGAGGCGTGTAAACGGAGTTGTAGGAGATAAAAACTGGGTTCAGGACCCAACCTGTGATCTCCTCATCTGCTGGATCCTGACAGCTTTTCTAACTTTTTATTTTTCATGATTTCCCCTGGCGATTACGAAAAAGATTCAGAAGGGTACTAAATTAGACAAAAACTTTTCTTAAATCACCCCAGGGATGCCACTTTATTTATTGCAACGGGAATAAATATTTCAAGGCTTGTGAAGCACTTTGCAGATTCATTCCCTGTGTGTGTGTGTGTGTGTGTGTGTATGTGTGTGTGTGTTTTGTTTCCCAAAAACAAGACCCTGTGTTATATTTTTTTGCCACCAAAAAGGCACCTGGTCTTATTTTCAGGGGATGTCATTCATTGACTAACTGGCCTCCTTTTCACTGTCAGAAGCCTTCAGGAATTAATTATTCTGCGGCTGGCAAGGCTTTCCTGAAGGCCTCTGCAGCTGATATCAGATTTCTGGATCGAACCAGAGCTCTATTATCAGCTGCAGTGGCCTTCAGGAAGGTGTTGGGGTGTATGCATCCCGGTCATTCTTGACGTACGACTGCAATGGAGCCCAACATTCCTGTTGCTAAGTGAGACCGTTGTTAAGTGAGTTTTGCCACATTTAACAACCTTGTCAGTGTTCCAGAAAACCTCCACTACAACCAATAACTCCGAGACAGATATCTTCTCCAAGGTTCTTTTTATCAGAGTAGTAAACTGGCACATCTGGGAAATCCTGAATCTGAAAGTTCTGGGTTTCCTTAGAATAAGTAAAATGTTACAAATCCACCCCCTGCACCCATCATTGCATCACATGCCCTAATCCCCATTCGTCCCAACTTTAGACGGCCTCTCACCCAGGTGCAGAAACAACATGTCCTTGACTTAGAAGAAGAATGTTATTATGTCTCACCCCATACACTCCAAGAAATTCCCCCCTCCCATTTTCTCAGGCTCAAGAATGTTCTATCCTAGGTAGCAGCAGATATTTCTCTCCTTGGGCACAAAGAGAAAATATCTACTGTGAATTCCACATAGGCTTCAGGGAGGGCAGCTGGTCAGTAAATGCTCAGTTCGTTCCACTCGCCCCAACTCTACACCAACTTATGAGATTACAGTGTCACAAAAAGGGACTTTAGGACCCAAAATGCAGACAAAATCATTGTTAGAATACATTTGCATATGCATGAGTCTGCATTAAACAAATCTATAAACCAAAGATATGGATGCAATTGGTAAAATGCTGCATAAATATTCCGTTTCTAAAATGGCAATGTCTTCTATTTATGCATTTCTGGGAGCAAGTATTTCTTTTTAATAGTGATGTCTTGTATGCAGATGAACGGATTGTTTTGTTCTAAATGCAGTTTACAATTCACCGTAGTTTGATTTTATGCGTTTGCATAAAACATTTATTTATTTGGTTATAAATACCTCACCCATCCATTTAAAAGTGAAAGTAAAGCATTTTTTCCTCCTCAAATTGCTCAAATACTGAAATAGTTGTCTCGTTAATTAAATAAAATCCAATCAAAGTAATGTACAATAAAGAACTGGAGCCAGCAGTTTTCTAGGGACATTTTAAAATTTTACATTTTATGATCCTATACTATTTAAATCTGTAATACTCATCACTCACGACAGATGGCAGCAGCTAGCTGACCTTGAAAAAGTTGAGCAGGATCAGACCTGCATCAGTAGCTACCATGAAACCCATCAGCCTTTGGTTGGTTAGGAAAGTTGAAAAAGCAGTGACAAACAATTGCCAAGACACCTATATGGGCTTCTCTGTGATATCACCAGAATGGAGACCAACTTGAAAGAGTGTTTAGGTCGTTTAGATAGTTGAAGAAATTGAAAATTTCAAAGAAGGGAAAGAAATTGAAAAATGCTTCAACCTAGATATAAGGAGGAATTTCCTGACAGTGAGAACAATTGACCAGTGGAACAGAAGTTGCCTTCAGAAGTTGTGGGAGCTTCATCACTGGAGACTTTCAAGAAGAGGCAGGACTTCCATTTTGTCAGAAATGGTGTAGGGTCTCCTGCTTGGTTTGGGAGTTGGGGTTGGTCTAGATGACCTACAAGGCCCCTTCTAGCTCTGTTATTCTGTTAGAACTCTAAGTATTCAAAGATTGGAACCCCTTTGTTTCCCTTCCTCCATCACTTTTGTATTTGAGCTAGAGAGAATGTGTTGCATGATCCCGTTGGTTGAGACCTCAAGCTTATTAGAGTTTGCTCTCGGGGTGAATGCATTGTCTCAACGCCTCGGGCCTTCAAACTAGATTGAGGTAATTCCCAGTCTGAAATTTCAAGGTTGGCATCCATCAGATGTTCTAAGAAGTGTCGTTGCTATGTAGCAGTGCCTTCACTGCAAAGGTCCAGGGAGAAAGAGCTGAACAGATTAGTGGACCGCGAAGGGGTTATTTTGGGAAAGGCAGTGATCTAGTCTAATGACATATAGGGAGAATGTTTGAAATATGGTATTTTTGTGAGTTTGTCTCACTACTGGGGTCTATCCTACCAGAGAACATACAGAGAGAGGGAGGGAGGGAGGGAGGGAGGGGAAGAGAGAGAGGAAGAATAAAGGGAAAGGGAGAGGAGATGTAGGAGAGGAGAGAGAGGGAGAGAAGAGAGGGAGAAGGAGAGGAGAGGAGATAGAGGACAGGGAGAGAGAGGGAGAAGAGAAGAAAGGGAGAAGGAGAAGAGAGGGAGAAGCAGAAGGAGAAGGAGAGGACAGGGAGAGAGAGGGAGAGGAGAAGAGAGGGAGAAGGAGAAGAGAGGGAGAAGGAGAAGGAGAGGACAGGGAGAGAGAGGAAGAGAGAGAGAGGGGAAGAGAGGGAGAAGGAGAAGGAGAAGGAGAAGGAGGGGAGAGGACAGGGAGAGAAAGGGAGAGGAGAAGAGAGGGAGAAGGAGAAGAGAGGGAGAAGGAGAAGGAGAGGACAGGGAGAGAGAGGAAGAGAGAGAGAGGAGAAGAGAGGGAGAAGGAGAAGGAGAAGGAGGGGAGAGGACAGGGAGAGAGAGGGAGAGGAGAGGGAGAAGGAGAAGGAGAAGGAGGGGAGAGGAAAGGGAGAGAGAGGGAGAGGAGAGGAGAGGGAGAAGGAGAAGGAGAAGGAGAAGGAGAGGAGAGGAGAGGAGAGGGAGAAGGAGGGGAGAGGAGAGAGAGGAGAGGAGAGAGAGGAGAAGGAGAAGGAGAGGAGAGGAGATAGAGGAGAGGAGAGAGGAGAAGGAGAAGGAGAAGGAGAAGGAGGGGAGAGGAAAGGGAGAGAGAGGGAGAGGAGAGGAGAGGGAGAAGGAGAAGGAGAAGGAGAGGAGAGGAGATAGAGGAGAGGAGAGAGGAGAAGGAGAAGGAGAAGGAAAGGACGGAGAGAGAGAGAGGGAGAGGGATGCTTGCTAGAGGGACTGATGGCAAAGGACATTATTCACAACCGAATAGGCATCGTATGCAATGCATGGCAAATTGAGTCCCAGCCTTTCCCTGAGAACGCCAAAGAACAGACTTGCGACTGCTGATGTGCTGATGTGGAGAAGCAGGAATAAATACTCCACCACTTAGAAGCTGAATGTTTTACCAACAAAGGGGAATGATTGTAGCTCAGGGATTGACATGAGGGGTCCTGGGGGCTTTCTGAGCCTGGTGGTTTTCTTTCAAACTTTTCATGACCCAACTAGCTAACGCCATCAGTACTAAGTGGTGATGATGATGATGATGATGATGATGATGATGATGATGATGATGATGTACTGATGATCTAGCAATGATGATGTTACCCAGTTTGAGTAATGAACAGGGGTGGCCTGCTACGTGTTCTGACCCAAACTTTGTTCCAAGGAAACAAACACAAAAGGGAGGTAACAGCAAAACCTTTGAATGATTCTTTATAAATTCCGTTCCTTCCCAGTTAAAAGGCTGTTTCAAACTAATCGTCTCTGATCAGAACGAGCCTTGCCAAGATGGTGCAAGGCTGCCAAGAACACTAGATAAAATTGCCAAGAAATAGTTCACACCCAAAGAGTCTCCAAACACCAACCAAGATATTCCGAACGTCCACAAGGCTTGAGTGCAAAACCTTCTTTGCTTCCTGCAAAGAACTCAGGTTTCTCAGCTGGCTTTTATCTCTTAAGGGAGGGGCCATTGCCTTGCAGTCTTACTCCTGAGTCGACCGTGCTGCTGCAGCTGCTCTTTCCTTCAAGCAGCCCTGCATGCACAGCGCTGGGCACAGGCTCCTCAGGGAACTCTTCCTCACTGCTGCCAGCCTCCACAATCTCCCAAGGCAGCACTCCACTCCCTGATGGTCCTGGCCCCATCCCTGCATCCCACCCAGGCCCCTTATCTGAGTCCTCATTCTCCGAGACCTCAGCCCTCCACACCTGCTGCTGGTGAACCACGGCAGACCCGTAGCTAACGTTATGGCTGGTTCAGTGAACTGCCAAATCCCACCATAGGCTGGCCCCACCTGCCTCACTCTACCCCTCCCCTCTCAGGAGTCTCCACATGGTCTATTTTGGATGCAGGTAAGGGCAGGGTCTGCATGAAGGCTAAAGCAGGGGGAAAAACAGGTCTCCTGCAAGTTCCGGAAGTCTAAAAATGGGCCTGTTTCCAGCCTCCAGAAGGCCTCTGGAGTCCAGGGGAGGCCATTTTCACCCTCCCAGTCCCGAACAAAGCCTCCAGAACCTGGGGAGGGTGAAAATGCCCCCCCCGGGCATGATGCAGGAAGCCAATTAGGCCATGCCCACCAGCAACCAGGCAGATAACCCATTGCTGAAATTTTGGAAGTCCACCCCGGCAAGGAAACATTGGCAAGGAAGCAACCAAGCTGAGAGAGCCTCAAGGAACTCTCTTGTGGAATGTGTCCCTGTGTCCCTGTCTTGTGGAATGTGTCCCTGTGTCCCTGTCTTGTGGAATGTGTCCCTGTCTTGTGGAATGTGTCCCTGTGTCCCTGTCTTGTGGAATGTGTCCCTGTGTCCCTGTCTTGTGGAATGTGTCCCTGTCTTGTGGAATGTGTCCCTGTGTCCCTGTCTTGTGGAGTGTGTCCCTGTGTCCCTGTCTTGTGGAGTGTATCCCTGTGTCCCTGTCTTGTGGAATGTGTCCCTGTGTCGTGAGATATGGAAAGCGAACGATCCACTCCAGCTTCCACCAGCCAAAATGTCCAGGTTAACATTGGAGAGAGAGGAACCTGAAGTCCCTGAGACATGGAGAATCCCCTTCTTTGGAAAGGGGCAATTAGGCCATTAAATCCAAGTTCGTGCTCCATGGAGGAATCCCTAATCGATTCTGTTTAACCTACCCAGTGAAGAGGAACTCGTAACATCTCTGGTTCATTGGTTTTACCATTGAATTGCTTTTTTTTTTTTTTTGCTGATAGGAAGTTTTTCCACCCCCTAGTATTCCCTTGGAATCTGCCATCCTGCAACTTCAGCCAATTAGTCCAAATCCTGCCTTCTTAATTTTTTTTTTTCTTGGGTGACAACTTTTCAGTGGGAGCTATCATACTTACTTACATTCTCAGCTGTTCTGGTCCCTCTCCGTATGATTCGCTTTCTGGTCCCCTGATGGGAGATGGACGAACTGAATTCCTCACTGGTGAAAGTAACAGCTTGCTCATGGTGAATTATGAAGTCACCTATCCAGAATGTTAAAGTGGAAATTATTGTATTTGTGAAGTGCCACTATTATTGTATACAGTTTGTTAGTGCTCATTAACAACTTCAATACTCGGAACCAAATCCATATTGGGGATCCCTCAAAACACATCTATTACCAACAGAATATTTGTAGCTCGGAGTTGAATTGTGGTGGTTATCTTGCAGACATTTCATTACCCAACTAGGTGTCATCAACAGTGCTAGAAAGGAGTAAGGTTTGATCTCATTTTATTCACCAGCAGCTTGCCCTGTCAACGTTGGCATGAGTGTTCTTGGTGGTTCCATGATTAGGCTGTTGTTTACTGTTCGATTGTTTGCCTGACATCCATCCGACGTTCTAGAACATCTGAAGGATACCAACATTGAAATCTCGACTAGGAATGACCTCAATCTAGTTCACAAGGCCCAAACCATTTACCTCTTGGTGTTAATCTCTGTTCATCTGGATGTTGATTGTTGCTGAGGAGGCATTGTGGTTTTTTTAGCTTTTTGATTGTCTCTTTTGAAAGGGGTGTGGTGGCTAAGACCCTGAGCTTGTCAATCAGAAAGGTCGGCAGTTTGAATCCCTAGCGCCGCGTGATGGAGTGAGCTCCCGTTCCTTGTCCCAGCAGCTTCTGCCAACCTAGCAGCTTGAAAGCATGTTAAAAATGCAAGTGGAAAAACAGGGACCACCTCGGTGGGAAAGGAACAGCATTCCGTGCGCCTTCTTTGGCGTTTAGTCCTGTCGGCCACATGACCACGGAGATATCCTCAGACAGCGCTGGCTATTTGTCTTTGTAATGGAGATAGTTGGGAACGACTAGCACATATGTGCAAAAGGAACCTTTACCTTACCTTTCAATGGTATGTAGGTGTTGTTGATCTCTATGTGCCTGTTGATGACTCATTTATCGGTGTACCTGGCTTCCAAGAATTCTGTAGACTTTTGGGATTTAGCTTGGTTTAGGATGCTCCCAGTGTCCCAGTTGAAACTATGGTGAAGTCTCTCCATGTGTTGTGCAACACCTACTTACCATTCAGAAACCCAATACCTACTCAAGGAAGCACAAATTCAGTAAACAACAGCCTACTCAAGGAAACACCAAGAATACATCCATTTTCACTGATAAAGAAGCCACTTGTATATAAATGTAACACAAACCACACTCCCTTCTAGAATGGATGATGTTACCTAATTCGGTAATAAAATATCCTCAAGAAAAGAATCAAGGTCAGAAGGCAGCAACCCTACCCAACCTATTTATTTGCACATGGGTCTTTGTGCACCACTGGCAAGATGTTCCATTACTCAATATCTGATTCTCTCATCGTCGAGAGCAGTGGTTCGGAGAGAAATGTCACCCCCAAAGCACCCCCCCTCCAAAGCAATTAATCCAGGCTATGTGGGAACACAAGGCTGTGCTGCCCACATGACCTGCGGGAACACAAGGTTTATGTAGCTTGCATTGCAAACAACACCAGGTAGTGAGGGAAAGGGGGAAAGGGTGGAGGGGTGGAACTTACCCCATGCGCCCCACTCACCTGGCCTGGCCACTGGGCTGCTTCTTTCCGCTTCCTTCTTCTCCTGCTTTTGGCTGCACAGAAGGAAAACAGCAAAAGTCTTTCTTTCTCTCCCCCAAACTCCACCAGAAATGAGTCTTTGGGACCCTGCAAGGCCTTCTGCTCCAAGAGGCTGCGCTGGCAAAGACTCATTTCTGGCAGAGTTTGGGGGAGAGAAAGAAAGACTTCTGCGGCTTCTGCTGTTTTCCTTGCCTAAAGCCAAAAGTCTCTCTCTCTCTCTCTCTCCCTCCCTCCTTCCCTCCCTCCCTCCCCCTGAGAACGGAGCTGGAGATGGTATCCTGCGATCCCAAATAAAGAACGATCGATCGGTAGGAAAACGGGGTATGGAATCTCCCTGCAGACTCTTTTTGGGATTTTCCCGGGGTCTCTGCTCCACGGGATTTAAAATTATGAGTTTGGTGGTCCCTGAGATCCAAAAGGTTGGCGACCCCTGGTCTAGAGCAGGGGTCTTCAAACTTGACAGCTTCAAGGCTTGTGGACTTCTACTCCCAGAATTCCTCCTCCAGTCATGTTAGCTCAGAAATTATGGGGGTTGAAGTCCACAAGTCTTAAACTTGCCAAGTTTGAAGACCCTTGGTCTACAGAATGGAGAATCCCTTCATCCCTGCCTCACAAGTGGTGAGAATTGAGGTCCTCAAACTTCACCTGAGCCATCTGCATTCTCTCTGTTAAATTATTTTGATTTAGTTTTCAACACTGCGAAATCCCCCCGTTGGATTTCTGCCTCTGATTCTGCCTGGCAAATCTTGATGGCCTCTCTCCTGGTATCTCCCCCAACTCTGTCTCTCTCTCACCTGCCCCTGTCCTGCTTGTGAGACTTAATTGAGTTTGACTGACATCTCCATCCTGATCAAAGCTTTCATTCAAATCCCAGTCTTCATTTAATGGGTGAGGTTCCTCTGATTTAAACATTAGCACAACTTCCCAGCTGTGATTCATCTCATATTCTGGCGGAAAATCAACTCGCACATCTGTTCGGCTACATAATTGATTAGAGACATTGAGATAGCATCTCAAGGAGAAGATTCTAGCCCAGTGTTTTCTTTGGCATTCCTGTTTTCTATGGGCGGGAGTTTGGTGAGGCTGCTTTCTGTATAGATGAACGTATAGCTATAATCTAAAGTGGGGATAGTATCAGATGACTTCATACTATTTGAAAATCAGGCATGTGTCTTTGGAAAAACAGTTTCTGATTTAGGGACGACCTAGCTTAAGAAAGCTGGAGAAAGGTTTTTGCTTAATTCTTAAAGAATATTTGATAATAGAGTAGAGTAGAATAGTGAATAGAATAGAACAGAGAGACTAGACCAGAATAAGAAAACAGAATAGAATAGACAATAGATTAGACTGAAGAGAATAGACTAGAATAGACATAGGCTTAGGCAAGACTAGAATACAGTAGAATAGGAGTATAGACTAAGCCAAAGTAGGGTAGGGTAGAGTAGAGTAGAGTAGAATAGAATAGAATAGAATAGAATAGAACAATTAGACTAGACCAGAATAAGAAAATAGAATAGAATAAACAATAGATTAGACTGAAGAGAATAGACTAGAATAGACATAGGCTTAGGCAAGACTAGAATACAGTAGAATAGGAGTATAGACTAAGCCAAAGTAGGGTAGGGTAGAGTAGAGTAGAGTAGAATAGAATAGAATAGAATAGAATAGAACAATTAGACTAGACCAGAATAAGAAAATGGAATAGAATAGACAATAGATTAGACTGAAGAGAATAGACTAGAATAGACATAGGCTTAGGCAAGACTAGAATACAGTAGAATAGGAGTATAGACTAAGCCAAAGTAGGGTAGGGTAGAGTAGAGTAGAGTAGAATAGAATAGAATAGAATAGAATAGAATAGAATAGAATAGAATAGAATAGAATAGAATAGAACAATTAGACTAGACCAGAATAAGAAAATAGAATAGAATAAACAATAGATTAGACTGAAGAGAATAGACTAGAATAGACATAGGCTTAGGCAAGACTAGAATACAGTAGAATAGGAGTATAGACTAAGCCAAAGTAGGGTAGGGTAGAGTAGAGTAGAGTAGAATAGAATAGAATAGAATAGAATAGAATAGAATAGAATAGAACAATTAGACTAGACCAGAATAAGAAAATAGAATAGAATAAACAATAGATTAGACTGAAGAGAATAGACTAGAATAGACATAGGCTTAGGCAAGACTAGAATACAGTAGAATAGGAGTATAGACTAAGCCAAAGTAGGGTAGGGTAGAGTAGAGTAGAGTAGAGTAGAGTAGATTAGAATAGAATAGAATAGAATAGAACAATTAGACTAGACCAGAATAGAATAGAGTAGAGTAGAATAGAAGAGAGTAGAGAGTAGACTAGAGTAGATGAGAATTGAATAGAAATAGATAAATAATAGATAAATACAGTATAATAGATAAATACAGTATAATAGAATAGAGACTAGAATAGACTAGAATAGAATACAGACTAGAGCAGTGACTAGAGTAAAGTAAAGAGTAGAGTAGAGAGGAGTAGAGTAGAGTAGCATTCAAGGTGGCCGGGACTTTGATCTCTTGCAGGCATGCAGAAACTCATGACTTATGACATGTTTGGCTCAGCCTGGTCTTCTCCTGCAGTAGACAGCTATATATGTTCTAAATCAATCAATCAATCGATCAATCAGGTATGACCATCTGCCAAAGGATGTTTGAAGGATGCTGGATTGCGTGCCTAATAAGCGAGATATTTAAACATGCAGAGGAGAGTGCCTCTTATTCTCGCAGCTTTTCTCTGCCTCGCCATAGCATGCTGTCTCATCAAAGGGAAGAGCGAAAAAAGAGAAGCTGGGAAAGAAAGGAAAAGAAAGAGGAGTAAATGAATAGCTTTAGGGAGACGGGGAGCTCCATTCTTTCTGGCTGAATAAGTAGAGATTTCTTTCTGATTTTCAAAGGTCAATAGGATTTGTTCCTGGGCCACTGCGGCAAACCTCCTATTGAAGGCAATTCTGAGAAATCCCTCAGTCTATTGTGCAGAAATGTCAGGCATTTAGTCTTTAGTTTTCTGCACAAAAGCGTCCATCCTTTTATACATTTCCCAAATAGCAGGTAAAGTAATCAGCGATCAAATTATTGAATGTAAAAAAAAAAAAGATGGGCTGCATTGAATTCTAACTTGAGACCTTGGAAATGTCAGCTGCTAAAGCAGCTATTTTCCAGGGTAGATTTAAAATCCGAGAAAGGAAGGAAGGAAGAAAGAAAGAAAGAAAGAAAGGAAAGAGGGAAGGAAGGAAGGCATTCACCCTTGGAATCCTGCATTCAGTTTTGGTCACCACACAATAAAAAAAGATGTTGAGATTCTAGAAAAAGTGAAGAGAAGAGCAACCCGGATGATGAGGGGACTGGAGACTAAAATATAGGAAGGACGGTTGCAGGAACAATTGGCTAGTCTAGAGAAAAGAAGGACTAGAGATGACATGAGAGCAGCCTTCCAGTATTTAAGGGGCTGCCACTAAGAAGAGGGGGTCAACTTATTTTCCAGAGCACCTGAAGGCAAGACAAGAAACCATGAATGGAAACTGACCAAGGAGAAAAGCAACCTAGAAATAAGAAGAACGTTCTTGACAGTTGGAACAATTAATCAGTGGAACAACTTGCCACCAGAAGTTGTGGGTGATCCATCACTGAAAGTTTTTAAGAAGAGATTATCTGAAATTGTATCAGGTTTCCTGCCTGAGCAGGGGGGTGGACTAGAAGATCTCCAAGGTCCCTTCCAACTTTGCTACTCTGTTAAAAGAAAGAAAGAAAGAAAGAAAGAAAGAAAGAAAGAAAGAAAGAAAGAAAGAAAGAAAAAGAGAGAGAGAGAGAAAGAAAGTCCAGTTGCCTTTTGAAGAGCAGGTGTGGGTTGCTTGGCCTTCTTCTCAGACAGCTTTATAACAAGTCATTGCAATTAAAGTGGTCCTCATATGTGTGTAGTTTTTGTTGTTATTGTTGTTGTCTTTTTTAACAGCCCAACTATTTTCTTTTTTCAGCAGGCTAATCTCAGTTCTTTTTGTGTCACCTAATAAGTTTACTAGTTTTCGGCAGTTGCCTTCAAAACTTTTGGCTTTGGAGTTTCCTTGCTTTGACGTCCTTTTGAAGAGGAAGATTTGAGGATGGTAGCATCAACTCTCCATTGTTCTGCTTTGCATGAGAGCTAGTGGGGAGCTAAGACTGTAGAGAGCTTTTCACCAATTCAGTTTTAAGGTCTTTGTCGGCCCGACTTCTTTTGATGTGAATGGAACTCCAAATCCTTTTTTTTTTTTTTTTTTAATATATTAAATTTATGGAGGGGAAAAAAAAAAGGCATATTTAAGAAAGCTTATGCGTGAGTTGCACATTCTGAAAATTAATGCGGGGATGAAGAGCCCTCTGCCTCAAAGCATTTCCAATTTGCGGACTGACGTTTGATCATTGCTGAAATATCATTTTTAAGAAAACGTCCTATTATCCATCCCCAAAGGAGCTTTATACTTTGGGGAAAAGCCTCCATGCACCATCACTAGGAATAGTTAGGAATTTGTGTGGAGTTTTGAGCCACCAAGAAGTTGGATATCTGCTTTTGCCCATCTCTCCCTCTCGAAAAGTTTGAAGCCAATCAGCTTTTATTTTTGATTTGGGCATTATCCCCATCTACCAAATTGGTGCAGAACAGAGGAAAGAACACCTGGGGTCCAGGGGTGGAGCTGCTGGGGGTTCGCAGGGGTTCACGCATGGTCATGCTCACCCAGCAACCAGGCAGCGAACCATTCTCAAGACTGGCTGTCCCTCAACTTATTTTTTTCAAGAGGCAACTGGACTTTCTGTTTTTATTTTGAAGAGGTTTCGCTTCTCATCCGAGAAGCTTCTTCCGTGCTAGTGAACGTCAGCACGTCAAGGCTGGCAGATCATTTTGTCTTGTGGATTTACACATCTGGTAGCTGTGGATGGGATTTGGGGAGAGGTTTCCCATGTGCTTCTTTTGTCTAGTTGACATTTTTTTGTCTTTGTTCCTTCTTCTCTATCTCCCAGAGGAATCTTTGAGATAAGATCTCTGGCTTTTATCCAGCCAGCTTCTGTGCCTCCTTCGTCTTTAGGTCAGGCAGCTTCAGGATAATCTCACAACTGCCATTGTACACACTAAGGGGTTAAGGCTGCAATAACCAAAGTTATAACCATCTGTGCTAACCATCCCAATATTGTTTGCAGCCCTTCTGAATGCATCTGTGTCCTATTAATATATAGACCATCAGATATGAAAACTCTGTGCTGCTCTGCGTGTCTTTTACCACTCAGTGGTTTTTGTTATTTGCTGATGTTGTAGTGCAGGGGTCTCCAACCTTGGCCCCTGGAAGCCTGGCGGACTTCAACTCCCAGAATTCCACAGCCAGCTTTGCTGGCTGTGGTACTCTGGGAGTTGAAGTCCGCCAGGCTTCCAGGAGCCAAGGTTGGAGACCCCTGTTGTAGTGTAAGCTTCTTTTTAAAATAAAAAATAAAAAAAAATTTGCTGGCCTGAGTGGCGTGAATTTATTTGCTCCACTCTGGATGTAGGAATGAACTGGGAGCATGCAGGGTGCAGGCTAACCACAGTATTTCCTCAACCTGCTTAACTTCTGGGGAAAGCTTGATGCTGAGAACATCATCAGCCAATGTACTGTCTCTCAGCCATTAACAAGATAAATTAATCAGTGCCCCTCCTCCCGATATTGTAGGAGAAAAATAATAATCTCACCCTATTTTTCTCTCTGAAAAAAATAAAGTAAAATAAAACAATGAAATGTGAAGTGGGGCCCACATTGCAGAATGTACTGTCTGCCTTGATCTGTCCGTTTGTACAAAGGGGGAGATTCAAAGCTGCCACACCATCATGCCAGTGATTTATGTAAAAGGCCCTTGGGTGTTGTGATGTTGAAAGAGTAGTGTGGGTGTTGTTTTCCAGCACTCAGATTTCATGCTATGAACCGGATAGTCCCGTGATGGCCAACCTACGGCAAGTGTGCCACAGGTGGCATGCAGAGTCATTTGTGTGGCCATGTGAGCCACAGGTAAACTTACCTCGCTGCGCATGTGCATGCCTCCCAGCTGATTTTCAGGCCTTTTTCGGCCTCCCAGATGCTCGAGGGAAGCCTCTGTGGTCTTTGGAGGCTGAAAAACAGGCCCATTTCATCACTTCCTTATCTCTGGAAATACCGGAAGGGACGAAACGGGCCCATTTTTTTGGCCTTCCAAGGCTGCAGAGGCTTCCCTTGAGCCTCTGGGAGGCCGAAAAAGACCCGAAAATCACCTGGGAGGTACACACAGGTGCAGTGCAGGTAAGGGGGTGGCGGTGGGGGCATTAAGGGGCCTACATGCATTGCCTTCAGGGTGCTGGCATATGAGCACTTGCATAATTTTTGGCACAGGAGCCCAAAAAGGCTACCCACCACTGGGATAGCCCTTAATGTACGACCACAATTGAGCCAAAGATTTTGCTGTTGCAACCTTTCTTGACACAGCTGCTCAGTGAATCACTTCAGCTGATCAGTTAGACATATGGTTGTTAAGTGAATTTGGCTTCCCCACTGACTCTGCTTTGCCACAAGGTCGCAAAAGGACACAGCAGGCCACAGCAACTGTCACAAGTACATGCCAGTTGCCAAGCTTTTGAGTTTTGATCATGTGACCCATGGGGATGTTACAATGGTTGTAAATGGGGAAAACAGTCATGTCAGGTTTTTTTTCAGTGGCGTTGTAACTATGAATGGTCACTAAATAAGTGCAGATAACGAAGTCCTACAATAAATTATATTTCATTGCTTTCTTTCCATTTTGCAATTGTGGAGTTTAAATGTAGTTATGTGGCCTTTGTAACTTTGTAATTAGTCAACTAATTGACTTGCTTTAATTTTTTTATATTTCTCTGCTAACTGTAATTTGCCAGTAAGCTGCTTTGAGTAGTTTCCAAAAGAGAAAAGCAGTTTACTGATCAAGTAAATAAAACCAACAAATTCTTCTACTCACAATCCAGGCAGTGAGATTTGAGTAAAGTTCTAATGAACAAGCGATATGTCAGGGCTCTGGCAGTTACCCTCATTTAAATCATGAGTCTTGAGCCAACCTTCAAATTGAAAGAAGATTTATTAGGAGTTAACATGCTGGCATTGCCTGGGTGCAGCCGACTCTGAGACACATCATTCATCATCACTCTTGACCCTGGTTTCCCTGCTCCATCCCCTGGGTGTATCATAATTCATATTCTCCAATGGGACCCATCCATAGCCAAAAGTCATCAATCATGCTCTCCAGTTAGAATTTTGCAAGCAGAAATTTCAATCACCTAGTTACTATCTCTGAAAACATTTATGGAATGCAAGCTGCCTACTGCTCCCCCCTCCCTTTCTGCTGGCAACTCTAAAGGGACCATAGAAATAATTTATGAGTTGACACAGTGTTAATTTGGCTGTTTCTCTCCTTTTTCTGTACATTTCTTAACCATTTTAGATACATTGAGAAGAAAGAAGAAGATCTAATCTGGGTCGATCACAGGTACCAGAAGTTTACTCTTTGGAGCTTTCAAAGTAGAAAGTGAAAGCCCATTCTCAGGGGACTTGTCTCTATCAGAGTGTGTGCTTTGGGCTATTCTGTGAGTTGCATTTATGTGGTGCCTTCCTATTGGTTGATTGGGATGTTGATGGCCGGCAATTGGCTGTGGTTTCCTTGTGCTGCCAAGCCCTCTGGCTCCTAAGTATCCGATAAGCTGATAGTAAATCAGCACTCCTGTTGACTGACAAGAGGCCTGTTTCCCAGGTTTCAATTATTTCCCTGGCTGTTTTTGTATCTGCTCGGCCAGCAATCTTAGTAGCAGCAAAATTGAACTTATGTCCTTGTTTGTTGCGATGCAACAATTGACCAGTTGGAAGGTACTACATAAATACGATACATAGAATAGTAAAGAGAAGTTCCCTGATGAGATAGGTTCCAGCACGAGTCCAAAAGACAAAACCTCTGGTTCTAGATTGACCAATCTAGATTGGATCTTGCAACCATATTGATGAGGTAATTCCCCGTTAGGAGAATGAGTGCACACAGGGAGACGTAGTGAGAGTGGTGAAGAATAACACACGACCAGCACACAGATACACTGTATAGTAAAATGTAGGATTTTACTTCCAGTAAACGGTTAAGCAAACTACAACAAACAGTCCAAGTCATTCATGTTAAAGCAGTCAGTTTTCAGTCCAGAGATAATCCAATAACAAAGTCCAGTATCATAAACAGTTCAGTAAAAGACTCACATCAAGTCCAAGAATAACAATAATCAGCAACAGTCAATAGGGAACTGCAGGAATGGCAACACTCTCTGGGAAACCAGGTTTCTGGCTGCATCTTATGGCCATTTGAGGAACCACACCCAATTACAATTTTAGCATTCCCTTAAAGAGACAGTCTTTAAATGTCTATCCTGGTTTATATATTTCCAACCCAACTGTTAGGTGACTTACATTCCTAACAAATATCACGGGACACATATATTTGCCTTCATTTGTAAAAGAAGAATATTTTCACGATTTGTTTCTTCTAAGGGTCTTGAATATTAGGTGCCCAGTGTTAGTAAAATACAGTCTTTAGTTGAGGACATTCGGTGTGGCTGAGATTTATCTTCAAAACTTTGTAGAGTGACTTTCATATTTATGACATCAAGACACATCAACTACTTAGTAAAAACAACAGTAAATATGAGATGAAGGACATCCTTTGGCTAAAATAAGAACAAACATTGTTTAAATCGAGTTTGGAAGCAAAAGAAGCCTAGTTTGGTTTCGGTATCAAAGCCTTATCTAGCATGCCTTTGAAGGTTGTAGAACATATAAAGTGCTGCGTATTTTTCTGCACACTTTCTTTTGCCTGAGAATTGCTAATATCCCAAAAGTAGGGATTAGTGACTCAGCATTTCAGAGCCTATAAATTTTAAATCTTTCCCCACTTGGGAGAAAATTTTCAATGGCATAATTTGCTTCAAGGAATTCCAGGAAAGAAGAAAAGACATTGCGGTTTTAATTCTAGGAATTAGCTGTTTGCTTATTTGTAAGCTGGGAGATGAGTCTGTGAATCCCAGTTAATTGTCAAAAGCACAATCAACTCTACAAGCTTCAAGTTACGAAGCTCTATTTAAGGACAGGCAGATAATACACTCATTCTTCCTCTCCTTACTAAACGGGCTCCATTTTGGCATTCAGGGATGCACTTTGGCGGTTCTCTGGTGCCCAAATTGATGGGAGCAGCAGAATGGATGCTGCCTGTTGACAAACATCATTTTAAGCCCAGTTTTCTATAGTGTAGCTATGGTGCCATGATTTTAAAATCTCAACAGATTTTAGCCCTGGGCATACTTAGAATCCTCTCTCTTCGTAACCCAAGTCTGTTCTTTATTGCTGTTTTGGTTCTGTTTGTACTGCGGATTAAAATATATGGGCATGTATGACCTAGCCCACTACACACACACACACACACACACACACACACACACACACACACACAGGGTGGTCTTTATCTCAGTTTCAAGGCCATTGAGCCAATGCTGTCCAAAGACATTTCTTTGCTCGTGTGGCCAGTGTGATGTCATGGAGTGCTGTTAGCTTCCCACTGAAGTGGTACCTATTTATCTACTCACATTTGCATGCTTTTGAACAGCTAGGTTGGCAGGAGCTGGGGCAAGGATGGGAGCTCATCCCATCATGTGGTGTTCAGGTCTCGAACCGGGGCTGCTGGCTTTCCAGCCAACTCGCCCAGTGTCTTAACCACTGAGCTACCAAGCCGCCTCACCTACCCAACAGCATTAACCTAACTATTCCAAACTTTACCTAAAACCTAAGGTCTTATCAGGTGTGAAGAATTAAGGCCACACATTAATTCCAGTCAAGCTAGTAGTTTTACAGCCCTCTCTAAGCAGTTTACAGAGTCAGCATGTTGCCCTCAACAATCTGGGTCCTCATTTTACTGACCTCAGAAGGATGGAAAGCTGAGTCATCCTTGAGCCGGTTAGGATCAAACTGCTGGCAGTGGGCAGAATTTGTCTGCAATACTGCATGTCAACCACTGTCCTTCCTTCCTTCCTTCCTTCCTTCCTTCCTTCCTTCCTTCCTTCCTTCCTTCCTTCCTTCCTTCCTTCACACTCAGCAATTGCACTTCAACTTACGTACTGTTTTATAGCCCTCTCTAAGCAGTTTACAGAGTCAGCACATTGCCCTCAACAATCTGGGTCTTCATTTGATTGACCTCAAAAGGATAGAGTCAGTGGTAAGATTCAAAGATTTTTAGCACCAGTTCTGTGGGCATGGCTTGGTGGGCTCACTTCGCATTCGTGCACACACTTTGCGTGCCTGCATGCACCAAACGCACACTTTGTGCAGGTGCAGAGGCATTCCAACTCACCTCCTGCAAGCCTGCACTGCCGCATGGCACTCTCATGTGCGGCTCAAAGCAGCTGCACTTCAAAAGCAGAGGATAAAGGTGAGTATGAGAGCCGCGGAGGGTGGGGCCAACAGTAGAGTGGTGGAGAGGACCGGTTTGGTCTCCGCTGCTCATTGGCGCTACCAGCTTGGCAGAACTGGGCTGAACCAGTAGAATACCCCCACTGGATAGAGTCATCCTTCAGGATCGAACTGCTGGCAGTGGGCAGAATGACATTCTAACCATCTGTGTCCCCTCGGCTCTTTTTACCACTTCATCCCATACTAGGGAGGCCACCCTTGGAATACTTCATACGCTTCTGGTCACCACGATATCAAAAAGGTTCTAAGACCTTAGAATATGTGCACAGAAGAAAAGCAACAAAAATGATAAAGACTCTGGAGCAGGAATGGGATTCTCCCAGTTCGGACCAGTTCAGGCAAACCCCTGGCTGGGATGATCAGCTGGCTCTGAACCAGTTCGATATGATGGTCATGTGGGCCCGCCCACCCCTGTGCTGTACTCACCTATATCTGTTCAGATGGTTTGCACGGCAGAGTGGATTGCCATGCCTCCGCTGTTGTGGTTCGCCAGCAGCCTGTGCAGATGGCAGTGGAATCGGACAGTGGGGAAGAACAGGGACCACTCTGGGAGTCTGGAGAGGACTCGGATGAGGGTCCTGCATCCGATGCAGGAATGGGGTCAGGACCACCTGGGAGTGGGGTGCTGACTTAGGAGCCTCTGGAGTCTGCCAGCAGCGAGGCAGAGGAACAAGGGGAGCCTGTTCCCAATGCGCCTGTGTGCAGAGCTTCTAGAAGGTGAGAGCAGCTGAGACAAAAGGGACGACTCAGGAGTAAGGCTGGGAAGTGATTGCCCCTCCCATAAGGTATAAAGGAGGTACAAAGGTAGAGAAACTTTTGTAGGAAGCAAAGTCGTTCACTCTGTTCGGATTAAATATGGAAACTCTGTGTGGACTTGGTGCTCTGTTTGGTTTTTTACAGTTAATTTGGTATTTTAGTTGTTGGCAGCAATTCAAAGGAGAGAAAGGTGGGTGCTTATCTCGAGGGACTGTTTGGGACTCATTACAGGCTGGGAATGAACATAATTCCCAGCGTTGAAATAAAACAAGAGTTGTTTGGACGAAGTGTGTGCTTAATTACGGTCTCAGGAAGCCTTGGTCAGAACAGTTATGCTACTTTCCTGAAGTAACATCAAAGGCAAATAATTGTGATAGCTGCACATGAACGCAACTAACAAACCAGTTGTTACACCAGGAGAATCCCACCCCTGGTGTGGAGGCTAAACCATATGATGAATTTGAGAGAGAATTGGAAGGATGGGATAACTATCTTCCAGGACTTGAGAGGCTGTCACAGGGAAGAGAGGATTGACTTATTTTCCAGAGGGCAGGACGAGGAATAATGGGTGGAACCTGGTGAAAGAGAAAGCCAACCTAGAAGGGAGCAGACATTTTCTAAGAGAGAGAACAATTACTTGATGGGATAGCTGGCTTCCCAGGGCTGTGGGCACCCCATCACTGGAGGTTTTCAAAACTGGGATGGTATAGGACAGGAGTCTTCAAACTTGACAGCCTATATAAAGCCTTCGTAAGACCACACCTAGACTATGAATCCTGTTTTGTTCATCACATTATAAAAAAGAAGTTGAGACTCTACAAAAAGTACAGAGAAGAGAAAAAAAGAAGTTGAGACTCTACAAAAAGTACAGAGAAGAGCAACCAGGATGATGAGGGGACGAGACTAAAACATATGACGAATGGTTGCAGGAACTGGGCCTGGCTAGTCTAGGGAAGAGAAGGACCAGGGGAGGCAGGAGAGCATCTTCCAATATTTGAGGGGCTGCCCCAGAGAGGAGGAAGGACTCAAGCTATTTTCCAAAGTGCCCGAAGGCCAGACAAGGAATAATGGATGGAAACTGAACAAGGAGAAATTCAACCTGGAAATAAGGAGGAATTTTCTGACAGTGAGAACAATCAACCCATGGAACAGAAGTTGCCTTCAGAAGTTGTGGGAGCTTCATCACTGGAAGCTTTAAAGAAGAGACTGGACTGCCCTCTGTCAGAAATAGTGTAGGGTCTCCCACTTGGGGGAAGTTGGACTAGATGACCTATAAGGTCCCTTCCAACTGCTTATCTGTTAGTTTTAAGACTTATGGACTTCAAATCCCAGAATTCCTCCTCTAGTTATGTTAGCTTAGGAATTCTGGGAGTTGAAGTCCACGAGTCTTAAACTTGCCAAGTTTGAAGACTCTTGGTCTAGGGTCTCCTGCTAGGGTTGGAAGGTACCTTAGAGGTCTTCTAGTCCAACTCCCTGCTCCCTTCCAACCCTAGGATTCTATGTTCTGTTCTGCTCTTCATTAGAAGCCACTTGAATGTGACCTCCATTTGAAATAATGTTTATCTTTCACCCTATAAACCTATCAAGTGTCTATAAATCAGAGGTGTCAAACTTAAGGTCCATGGGCCAGATCCAGCCCATGGGGTGCTTAAATCTGCTCTACGGGGTTGATCTGGAAATAGCAAAAGCAGTGTCTCTGGTAGCCAAAGTGGGGGGGGGCATGTGCCCCTCCGCACCCCATTTTTGTTGGTAGGGTGCTCCAGGAGGCAGTCCAGGTCAAAAACGTGGTATGGAGAGTGAACAAGGCCCCTCCACACCCCGCTTTGGCTGGTAGGGTGCTGCAGGAGGCATCCGTCACCTCTCTTTCCCACCTGGCTGGCCCGTGGAGGAGTAGAATGTTGACCTGGCCCTCAAAGAAATCCAGTTTGACAGCTATAGGTGAAGTCAATGTTGGCCAGCATTCTCACCGAAAGAATGTTGATATGTCTTTACTGTATGTTGTTTGATAAAACATATACCAGGTGGGGAAAGCAAGGTGTTCCTTTTGTGTCTGTGGACTCTACAATTACCCTGAAAATCAATATTTTTTTTTTTTAATGAGGACATCCAGCTTATGGTAACCTGGGTTTAACTGTAGCAAGAACAGCCTACGAAAGTGCTTGATTGTTGAAATGTGGATTATGACAAGCAAAGGGGATTATTGTGAAGAGGGAGAACTTGCGAAGGAATTTAGCTTGTCAGAGTTAAGCATTCTTTTGAATCAACCACACAGCAAATTTGTGAACGATGTGTGTGGAATCTAAAGAGGAGCAAGCCGTTTTTCGTTACTTGAGTAGCGGATGTGTTAATTAGCCAGAGGTCCAACATGATGCCTTAGAGCAGGGGTGTCAAATTCGATTTCATTGAGGGCTGCCTCAGGGTTGTGTTTGATTTGCGGGGGCCAGGGTGGGTGTGGCCAGCTCACTATCACTCATGCTGGGGGCACCTGTGGTGACCTGACCACTCTACCAGTGAAAATGAGCTCCCAGGCTCCCTTTTTAGCCTGGACTGCCTCCCGCAACCCTTTGTCAGAGAAAATGGAGCTTGGAAGGACCACCCGTGGCCCTCCCGAGCTCTGTGTTTTGCTACCACCATGGCAGAGGTGGTACTCAGCAGGTTCTGACCAGTTCTGGAGAACCAATAGCAGAAACTTTGAGTAGTTCGGAGAACCAGCCAATCCCGCCTCTGACTGGCCACGCCAACCCCATCTCTTCTCTACCTCCCATTGAGTCCCAGCTGATTGGCTGGGTCTCCTTTGGTTGCCCTGCACAGGAGAACGGAGCTGGAAAGCAGGTTAGTGGGATGGGGAAGGAATGGGATTTTGCAGTAACCTTCCCCTGCCACGCCCACCAAACCACATCCACAGAACCAGTAGTCATTTTTTTTTAATCCCACCACTGCACCGTGGGCTAGTCGTTTGTTTTTTGCAGGGCGGCCATGCGGGCCAGATCTAAGCAGCCCACAGGCTAGATTCAGCCCCCTGGCCTTGAGTTTGACATCCCTGCCTTTGAGAAATTTTGACATTGGGTTCAAATATTGTTGTTGGATGGGACTTCGTCAGATAATTTTTCTGTTTTGTGTCCAATGTCCTTTGAGTTGCAACATCTCGGCTTCGTTTGGTTGTGGTCTTCATTTGTCATCCCCCCTCATTATCACTCAAAGACTTTCTTCTTACTCAGTCTTCCATTAACGTCACTCAAAGAAAACAATAGTTACATACAACTGAATCATCTGCAAATTTAGTAATAGTATTTTAGTAATAATAAGCAGAAGAACACGGGCACTGTCACCCCTGAAACTCTTCTGAAGATGTAACCTACCGTGGTCATGAAACGTTCAGAAACAGACCCACAAACCTGGAGAACGAACCTCCACCCCCATATTCCTGATTTCTGTCTTCAGTCAGGAGCATAAATTTTATTGGGACATATTTAAAAGCTCGATACATTTTTGTGTGTGCCCGCAACAGGGATGTGGCTCAGAAGGGTTTTGCTTATGCCATTCATTTTCACCCCTCTTCAAACACTGCAGAATCATGACTTCGGCTTCATCCAATAGTTTATGGTGTCGTAAAACTGCAGTGTGAATACGTGGTTGTCATTCTGCTACAACTGCAATTGAGACATGGCCCAGGGCTTTCCAGGAGGCTTGCAAAAAGAATTACGGTTGTATACTCCGGCTCCCCCAGGACGACACTAAGCAGAGTTTATGTGAAAAAGATCATACAATAAAAATATGATATTCAAAAATGTTAGCCACACTGGTCCTCTCCTTGCACACTTACTGCTGACTAACTCTATAGCTTTGTAGAAGGCACGTTCTTTGCTCGTACATGAGTTCTACTTTACATTACTTTGCTCTTCACAGCTTCCAGCATAATTTAAAGGAGTGGAGTAACTACAAAGATAGCTTTAGTTATTTTTCTTACCTGCTTATGGAGAGGTTTCTAAAGATGAAGGAACAAGCATGGATGCTTCCTCCTCATCTCAGTGTCAAACAGAAGAGGTGAACATGCCATTAAGATTGTGTGACTTTCTCTGTGTCAGTCAAGGTGGCTTATTTGATGAAACTCAACAGGACAGATATGTTTATATACAGGATAATCCAAGCATGATATCGTGATGTGACCACCTTATGAGTAGAGTACAGTAGAGTAGAATAGAGAGTAGAATAAGAGAGTAGAATAGAGCATAGGAGAGTAGAATAGGAGAGTGGAGAATAGCAGAGTGTTTGTTGTGGCTTGTTGGTCGCTGTCTCCTCCAGAATCAGGCAACCCGAGAGCTCCATGGGGAAAGAGGGAATGGAGCTGGCAGAGAGAGAAAGAGAGACAGAGGTGGAGCTTGGGCCATCCGTCAGCCCTCAGATGGAGAGTCAACAGCCTCCAACTGGAGGTGATTGATAAGGAAGAGGAGGAGGAGCTGAACGCAGCGCCTGATGCACGGATGCACAGAAAGCAGAGGAGAGGAGAGCAGTGGAAATCTATGAGCTGGTCCCTGGGATGGAAGAGCCACCACTGCTAGTGAACCCCCACCCTAGCTCTGGAGATAAAAGGCAGGGCGCGGAGGTGAATAGGTGTGGCAGACAACGATTCATTTTCTGAATGGACGGACTTGTTAACCTGTGAGAGAAACTTTTGCTGGGGCTGCCAGCGCTCCTAATAAAGGAATCTTTTGAGTTCACGTCAGAGGGTTTGTTGTGTTTGGAAAACTGGGTTAGAACAGTATTGGAATGAAGAGCAAAGCAGAGCAGAGCAGAGCAGAATAGAATAAGGGTGGGCTAGAGTATAATAAATGGGATTGATTGAATATATTGTAGCTAGAGTACATTCTTTCCTTGAACTATATAGCCTTTATACCAGACGTGAAGCTTCCTGATCTTTTCATAACTGCACACAATTTTTTTAACAAACACAGTTAGACCTATAGGAAAATCCTCAGGGATGACTCACACCCAGTTGGCCCTTCTTCACTCTTCTACCATTGGGTAGGAGATAGAGAAGAAAAGCCCTCTGCACCAACGGGCTGAAGAACAGTTTCGACCCGTGGGCTGTCAGACTCCTGAACGGAAAATAACTTCATGTCAACATAGTAGGATAGACTTGCAGGCGTGTTGTTAAACAAGGTCACATAGGGTAATAACATTGGGACTGGGTTAGGGACTTCTGTCCTCACTGTGAGTTGTGTTGGGGGGGGAAGGGTTGCACTAAGAGAGAGGATCAGCCAATCTCATTGTACACATGTTGTATTCTGACAATAAAGGTAATAACAAAAATCCTAAATGCACCATAGAACCAGTGAACAGGGGTTTGACTCAATGCTCATTTGACACCCGGATCAGACAACAGCACAAACCCAGCTACAAAATACTTGTATCATGTTAGATAATAAATAACACGCACCAATCTCAGACTGCTCTTCTGGCAAGCAGAGGATCAATCAAAGTCACACCAGTGTCTCCAAAGAAGGAATCACGTAAAATAAGATCAGCTTATTTTAGAGATGTAGAGGCAGCAAAGGGAATGTTATGATATCTTCCTGCTAATGGTTACTGAAAGAGGAATGATAAATCAGGCCAGTGTCAAAGCCCAACGGTACTGCAGCCTTTCAAATGCTGGGTAAGTAAAATGCATGGTTAAGTCTGCTCTTTGGAGTCCTTGGACAGGGATGGTTAGAAATCAAACACTGACTTTTCTGTAGGTCCCATGTTTCAGAGGTATAAAAATGAAGAAGTGACCTTGGGATGTTTGGGGAAGTGATTACACAGCCTAGAGGTTAAAGCAAGCCTGAGCAAGAAACTCAGAATAATCCAGAACTTGGGAATTTAGAGTAATAACACAGCTGGAAGGGACCTTGGAGGTCTTCTAATCCAATCCTCAGCTTGAGCAGAACCCCTCTACCATTTCAGATAAATAGCTGTGCTGTCATGAATCTAAGGAGGAAGATGAGCAGCTGACAGGGAGTGGGAGTGTGGCTCCCTTGGCTGTGGAGGAAACTGGGGAAGGGCAAAGTCCAGCTGGGCAGAGCAGGGGAGAGGGAGAACAAGGGAGTGGGTGTTCAGAGGAAGACCCAGGCCCACTCCTTCTTCATCCTAGGGCATGCAGGGAGGAATGGAGAAGGAACCAACATGGGTTGTGTGGCTTATGGGAGAGGAAAGGGCCCTGATTTCCTTCATTAGCCACACCTGGGAAGGAGAGTTTAAAAGAGATGCAAGCTGAGTGTGGTGTCTGCTGGGAGCAAATGTGAATTTATCTTGTGTTAACTTTGCTTATCTGTGTTCCTGGCATCTTCCCAACCGTGTTATTACTGTGCCTTCACGTCTGCAATTCTTGCTCCTCCCCCATCGAACTAATTACCTCATTTTGCCTTGCTTGGACTTGTAGTTACAGTTTTTGTTGACCATGTTTTGGACTTGATTCTCTGCAGCCAAAGACTGTTTACCTGGGAGAGTTTTTCTCCAACCTAGAAGGTAACCAGGATACTGGGGGCAAAGTTGGAGCTAATAAAGGGATGCCTACTGATTATCTGACTGTGTTGTCTTTGTGCCACGTCCCGGATCATTAAATGTCCAGTCGCTTCTTAAAAACCTCCAGTGATGGAGCAGTCACAACTTCTGGATGCAAGCTGTTTCACTGGTCCTCACCTTCAGGAAGTTTCTCCTCAATTCCCGGTTGCTTCTCTCCTTGATGAGTTTCTATCCATTGTTTTTTGTCTTCTCTTTTGGTGCTTTGGAGAATAAGTTGACCCCTCTCTGTGGCAGCCCCTCAAATATTGGACCACTGGTATTATGTCACCCTTGGTCCATCAAGGTGGGGTTATTTTGAATTCCTTTCTGTTGCTTTTTTTTTTTCCACATATTACAATGCCATCTCTGTTCTTTTATTGGCTCATCCATTCCTCCACTGACTTGGTTTGTCAGAAGGTCAGTCAATGTGACTCTGGGAACACTGCAACCATCATAAATACATGCCAGTTGCTAAGCCTCTGAATTTTGATCACATGACTGTGGAGATGCTGCAAGGGTTATAAGTGTGAAAAATGGTTGTAAGTCGCTTTTTTCAATGGTGGTGCAATGTTGAATGGTCTGTTGGGAGAAATATCCATCTGGTTCAGTTCCAGGCTGGGAGGAAGATCCTGGAAACATGGAGGCTGATTGGAAAGATGGTTTTTTTGATGAAGTAGAACCACATGGGGTTGAAAGTATACTTTCTCTTGGGCTTTGGACTTGAAATTCCTGTTCCTGTGCAAGAACATGTATTCTATTGGCTGTTGTCAGACTCCCATGGGGCCATGTAGGGGTTATGTAGGGGTCATAATTGGCTCTATAGGCTGTCTGAGCCAAGCTTGGTTGAAGTTTGGACTGTAATGCAATGTCCTTAGGAGATTGTGCAATGTAGTGAGCTCTGTGTCTTGGTGGGTTAATCCTATTATGTCCTGGAGGGTCATGCCTTTATCCCTTCACCCTGGATCTGAAGGTCTTTTGTTTTGTAGATAGGCTGGCCTAGTCTCTCTTAATGGGCACAAAATATCTGCTGTGGGCTATTAAGAAAGGTGGGGGCTATCTCTTTCTGTCTCTAAGAGCATGTTTCTCCATTCCTCCTTTAGGAAAATATAATATTATGCCTCTTTAGATATTTGTCAAAATATTTCATTGGTCAAGTCATAAAATATTTCTGTGGTCTTTTTAGTGTTGCCAACAGAAAGGGAGGGGGGAAGGGGTTTGAAAGAGCAGTGCAGCAGCTTGGAAATCAAAAGTGCATTCCATACATAGTTTTTCAGAGATAGTAACTAGGTGACTGAAGTTTCTGCCATGCAAAATTCTAATTAGAGAACGTGATTGTTGACTTTGGGCTATGAATGTGTCCCATTGGAGAATATGAATTATGATACAACCAGGACAGCCGCCAGGACAGCTGAAAAGCGCTGCGCATGGGTGTGCAGAATTTGAAAAGCCTCTTTTTTCCTGCTTTTTCAACCTCAGCTGTTCCGCACAAATAAAGGACAGGTAAGAGCCCAGTTGGGCGGCTGGGCCAAACAGCAGCAAACACAGAACCAGTTTGATGTCTGCTGCTCTTCAGAGCTACCGGTTCTATAGAACCAGGCAGAGCCGGTAGCATCCCAGTCCTGGTCAAGGGTGACAATGAACAATGTGTCTCAGAGTCGGCTGTACCCAAGCAGTGCAGGACATGTTAACTCCCAATAAATCCTTTTGAAGTTTTGGAAGTAACTGCTGGAATCCTGACATCATTCTTCTAGGAATGGGGGAGGGGGGGGGTCTTCCCTCAGGTCACTAAGTGAATAGTTGTAAGTCAAAGACTACCTGTGCTAGGGAAGTCTTCAGATTTTGAGAAGGGTGTCTGCGGAGCAGAGTATGCTCAAAGAAAGGCTACATTATCTAGGTAGAACAGGCTGCTGAGTGGTCTACCAGCGAGCTTGAGGGGATAACATGGATCAGAGAGACGCTTAACCAGGGCACATATAGAAAAATGAAACAACAAAGGGTCCACCATGCACCCCTGTCACCCCTGGCTAAAAATTGCTTTAGACAGTTGACCCCAAAAGATTGCTCCAGTTTCCTCTGAGCTCTGTCTCTGGGTATCAGATCAAAAGCAGATTTAAAGCCAACAGCAACTGAATATAAAGCTGAGGAGATGCATTTTTCAGCAGGGTGTGGAGAGCTGACAAGAATGTACTGGTCTTTTTCTCAAGACCATTTGCTGTTTGGGCCAGCTGAGAGCAAGCGAGCAGCTGAGCTCTGCAAAAAATGGAAATGTGTACCTGGAAGGGTTGCTCCTTACTCGTCTTTCTTAAAAGATGGAATGAGAATGGCTCTCTTTCTTGAAATAATGGAGTAATAATGGAATACAGGTTGGACTTACAGCCATCCGTTTAGTGTCTGTTCAAAGTTACAACGGCACTGAAAAAAGAACGGTTGCAGGAACTGGGCCTGGCTAGTCTAGGGAAGAGAAGGACCAGGGGAGACAGGAGAGCATCTTCCAATATTTGAGGGGCTGCCACAGGGAGGAGGAGGAAGGGTCAAGCTGTCTTCCAAGGCACCTGAAGGCCAGACAAGGATTAATGGATGGAAACTGAACAAGGAGAGATTCAGCTGAGAAATAAGGAGGAATTTTCTAACAGTGAGAACAATCAACCCATGGAACAGAAGTTGTGTTTTGAAGTTATGGGAGCTTCATCACTGGAGGCTTTCAAGAAGAGACTGGACTGCCATCTGTCAGAAATGGTGCAGGGTCTTCTGCTTGGGTGGGGGATGGACTAGATGACTTACAAGGTCCCTTCCAACTCTGTTATTCTGACATATGATCATTTTTCACACTAACTGTTCATAAATATAAACCTGTTGCCAAGCATCCAAATTTTGATTCTGTGACCATGGAGATTGGTTGACCATCTCCATGGTCACAGAATCAAAATTTGGATGCTTGGCAACAGGTTCATATTTATGACAGTGTTCCGGGGCAGTGGTGGGATTCAATATATATATATATATATATATGGCTTGGTGGATGTGGCAGGGGAAGGATACTGTAAAATCCCCATTCCCTCCCCATCCCACTAACCTGCTTTCCAGCTCCGTTCTCCTGTGCAGGGCATCCAAAGGAGACCCAGCTGATCAGCTGGGACTCAGGGGGAGGCAGCGAATAGATGGGGTTGGCGGGGCCAGTCAGAGGTGGGATTGGCTGGTTCTCCAAACTACTCAAAATTTCCACTACCGGTTCTCCAGAACTGGTCAGAACCAGCTGAATCCCACCTCTGTTCCGGGGTCATGTGATCAATTGTAGTCCAGGATATCTTTTTTGCTGCAAAATGTAGACACTAGGGTCTGTACATAAACTATGCAAGACTATATTGTCTATTCTATATTGGTTTCTAGTCCTCAAAGAAGATCAGAGTTTCTTTGATTTAATTTAATTTAAATTTAAATCAATTAATTTAAGTTAAATCTGTTGCTAAAGATACAAAGAATACTATTGGGGAAATTGTCACTATGGCCACACGGATTTCTGTCCTTTTAAGCTAAGAGAAACATTAAATAGATGAATCAGGTGCAGAAGAACAGAGCCTATGTTAAGGTCCAATTAAGCTGATTTATAGCTTATATCTATGCATGGGAATCTAGTCAACTAACAATTAGCCCTATTTTGACGCTAAATAAAGGTCCATGGAATTCCAGGATAGTTGAACTTAGTTCCTTTGTGACCATGTAGAGACTCTAGACTGATGACTCTCTTGATGCCAGCACCCATTCATTTTCCTACAAATCTAGTATTCGCTCTAAAATACTGTAGATTTTCAAAACAACTTCCTAAGCCAGGCAAAAACATGTTAAGGAGATGACACAGATGGCTCCTTGTATTCCCAAGCTCAATTAACCACACCACACAGACAGACACACACAGTACAGATGTAAATCTAGGGAAAATTTGATATGCAACCATGGAGAATGAGAGTGAATCTGGGCTATGACTCTGGGAATGCTCAAAAGTGTTAAAAATCAATCCTGGGGTACTGGTTTTGGATGTATCCAAAAAAAAAGTTGCATTAGTGCTAAAGAAGAAGTGTATATGTGTTAGGAAATTCATTATATCTCAACACCTGAGCTATAACACCTGAGTTAAAGTTGCATGTTTATGAATGATGTGAGAATGATATGGGGTTAAAGCCACATCTTCTTGTCTGCAAAAACCAGAACGGACACATTTTCTGGGAACGCTTAGCACTTAAATGCCTGATTTGAAACAGTGCAGAATCAGTCATAGTTGCAATGCTAAATTACAGTTACAGCCTCTTTTTTTTCTTAACAACTTTGCCTATTAACTGCAGTGATTACTTTACAACTCTGGCACGAAAGGTTGAAAAATGGGGCAAAACTCACTTGACAAACATCTTACTTAGAAACAGAGATGTTGGGCTCATGACGGTTGTAAGTCAAGGAATTGCCTGCAATGTAATTTCCAAAACAAAAAAGGCGTGAAACCTAGTGAAGATGTATAGAAAATCTCTGCTGCTTTTCTCTACCTAGCTGAGTAATGAAATATTTGCAAGCAAACCACCAAGCTCAGAAAACACACAAAGACTTTACAGACGCTTCTTTTAAAGCACGTTCTGCAGGCAGCAAGGACATGCTGGTATTCTCCCAATTAAGAAAATCTCAGGCAAGAAAACGGATTGAGGTCTAGTAAACAAAAGAAATACATATTGCGCGACACCTGACAATTTAGTTGTTGAGAAGGAATTAGAATAGTAGAATAGAGCTGAAAGGGACTTTGGAGGTCTTCTAGTCCATCTCCTTGCTCAAGCATACCATTTAAGACAAATCTCTTCTTGAGAACTTCCAGATATG
Organism: Hydrophis major; assembly: GCA_033807585.1. Taxonomy (NCBI): domain Eukaryota; kingdom Metazoa; phylum Chordata; class Lepidosauria; order Squamata; family Elapidae; genus Hydrophis; species Hydrophis major. The sequence continues at coordinate 4,752,253 of CM066332.1, forward strand.
AAGCACCCACAACTTCTGAATGCAATCTACTCTACTGATTAATTGTTCTTTTCGTTAGGAAGTTTGGAGGATAATTTGACCCTTCTCCCCTCAAATACTGGAAGACTGCTGTCATGTCACCCCTAATTCTTCTTTTCTGTAGACTAGCCAGAGCCAAAATCCTGCAATCATTATTCATATGGTTTAGTCTCCAGGCCTAGGTTAGGGGTGGGCTACCGCCAGTTCTCCCCAGTCCGGGTGAACCAGTAGCTAATTTTATCATTTTTAATTACCCATTCAGCAAACGGGTCAATCCCACCCCTGACTGGTCCCATCCAACCCTTCCCCCCTCATAGGAGTCTCCAGGAGGAAAAAGTTCTCGATTAAATTTAACATTTAACATGTAGGATTCACCCTGGCTGAGTGCTGAAAGAAAAAAAAAGAACCCAAGAAAGTTTGGGAGAAAAAAGCACCTTTTGGGACTTTCCATGACCTGGAAAATTGTGAATCTCCAGAGATGGTTTGAGATAACCTTTTTCTGGCCAGGTCCTCAGCCATCTGACCTGGTTTAAAGATTCTTTTGTCTATTAGATCATTCCTACCAACTTTGATTTGCAGGCTACTCCGTAATAATTGGACGCAATTCCAGGGTGTTGATTTTTCCTGGGATCCATTCCAGCTGTTCTTGAGACAGATGCAGAACATGTTTTTTGTGTTGACCTTCTGAGCTTCAGTTGGACCCAGAAGTTAAACAGTTGGTGCAGCTGCTTTCAAGGCATCTGGAAGCCTTTGTGTAAGCTACAACTTTCACACACTTTGATTTAAAACAAGAAAGAGAGAAAATAAATGATGGTGCAAGTCAGCTCAGCTTATGGACCACAATTTCTTTTGCTAAGCCAGGCAGTTGGTAAGGCAATCGTGCTCAGTTTTGTGTACCTTTTCACTAAGGTTGTTAAGCACATCTCTGTATTTGTTAAGTGAAACACATGGTCACTGAGTGAATCTCCATTAATTTTGCTGAGCAACAGACAGCTGGAAAGGTCAGAAATGGGAACCCAGTGGTGGGATTTAATTTTTTTTTTACTACCAGTTCTGTGGGTGTGACTTGATGGGTGTGGCTTGATGGGTGTGGCTTGGTGGGCGTGGCTTGGTGGGCGTGGCAGGGGAAGGCTACTGCAAAATCTCCATTCCCTCCCCAATTCACTAACCTGCTTTCCAGCTCTGTTCTCCTGTTCAGGGCAACCAAAGGAGACCCAGCCAATCAGCTGGGACTCGGGAGGCAGAGAATAGATGGGGTTGGCGGGGCCAGTCAGAGGTGGGATTGGCTGGTTCTCCAAACGACTCATCATTTCCGCTACCGGTTCTACAGAACCGGTCTGAACCAGCTGAATTCACCACCTCTGCTATGATCCCTGGATGCTGCAACTGTTTTAAGAACATGTCAGTTGCCAAGCATCCAAATTTTGATCATGGCAAGCAAAAGAAAGGCAGGCAGTCCTTGATTTAACAACACTTTTAGTGACCATTCAAACTTACATTGGCACTGGAAAAAGTGACTTATGACCATTCTTCACACTTACGACCCTTGCAGGGAGTCGCGTGATCAAAATTCAAATGCTTGGCAACTGGTTCATATTTGTGATGGTTGTAGCATTCCGGGGTCACCTGATTCCCTTTTGCAACCTTCTGACAAGCAAAGTCAATGGAGAAGCCAGATTCACTTAACAAGCATGTTATTAATTTAACAACTGCAGTGATTCACTTAACAACAGTGGCCAGAAATTTAACAGCCATCTTGTTTAGCAATAGCTTCAATGGTGGACGAACGTAGAGGATTATCCACAGATATCTCCCTGGCATAGCTGCAAGATATGGTTCAGTGAGAGTCTTCTCAGAATAGCTGCCAGCTCAAAGCTTTCTTCTCCCTTTCGTTTTCGGGAAGATGAAGAGTTTTGGGTGTGAATCAGGGCTATAACGGTGTAAAAAAAGGACTTTCTTATTCACTGCAAGCTTTGCTGAAGGGGACAGGTGAGTACATTTGACTTCTGTTTAGAAGTCTTCAGGAGGTACAAGAGGTGTTTGACCTGCTTAGATTGGAGTCAGTTACTTGGCAATTACATGATCATAAATCCGGCGAGCAGGAATAGAATTTTACATTCAGTCCAAGATCAAAAGGAATAGTAACTGAAGCTTACAAGTCCGTTTCATGGGTTAGAATAGACAGAGTTTGTTGGAGCACAGTTGAAGGCAACGTACGTGATAGTCGTACCAAGCTTGAGTAGAGTGGGGCTTCTGGAGAGGTGGGATTCTACTGGTTTGGACTGGTTCAGGCGAACTAGTAGTTCTGGTGAGCATTTGGTCCCAGCCAACTGCCCCTGCTCTTTCTTGTGCTTCATTTCATTGATTTAGAGCAGAGGTCTCCAAACTTGGCAACTTTAAGAATTGTGGACTTCAACTCCCAGAATTCTCCAGCCAGCTTTGCTTTGAATTGAAGACCACAAGTCTTAAAGTGGCCAAATTTGAGGGCCCCTGTTTTAGAGAACTGCTGATTTGCAGGGCAGAGCAATTTGCCACGCCTCAGCTGTTTTATTCACAGGGGTTGCCTAGAAGATAAGTATTGGAGCTGAAAACGGGCTTTTTAAAAACGCTGTGCGCGTGCATGGAGCACACATTTGGCATGTGCGCGCACTCACCGAACCCGTTGTTACACCAGTTGAATCACACCACTGGTTTCAAGGTTTCTGTCCTTTGTGATTTTGATCTAGCCCATCCAAACCAGCCCACAAGCCAAAAGGGAGCACAAGATAGTCTTCTTCTGGAACGTTACAAGGTCTAGTTGGCTCCAAATATGGCAACATTACTCCTCCTCCATATGAAGAACAAGCTTCCTGGGAAGAAGGAGTAAGGTGGCCATGTTTGGAACAGTGAGATGGTCTTGCTCTGCTCCATTTTGTTTTTCGTGATGAATAACAGAGTTGAAAGGGACTTTAGGGGTCTTCTAGTGCAACTCGCTGCTGAAGCAGGGGACCATATACCCTTTCAGTCTAATGGTTGTCCAACCTCTTCTTGAACACCTCTAATGATGGAGCACCCACACCTTCTGAAGGAAAGCTGTTCCACTGGTTGATTGTTGTCACTGTTAGGAAGTCTCTCCTTACTTCTAGGTTGCTTCTCTTCTTGATTCGTTAACATCCGTTGTTTCTTGCCTTGCTTTCTGGTTCTTTCCAAACTAAGCTATCTCCCTCATGTTTGCGGCAGCCCCTCAAATACTGGAACGCCGCTATCATCAACCTTCCCACTTGGTGGACCGGTAGAGGGAGGAGAAGGGATGGTTCTGTGTGACTGGCAGGTATGGGGTCACCCGGGACTTGGGCTTCCCGGTTTCAAACAGGCCGTAGCCTGGTAGTGGGTTGTGGCCTGATGGTTGGGGACCCATGATTTATGTAACAATCCAGGGCTCAGTTGTCTTACATTTGATCCATCTGTTATGAAGAATATAAAAGCGACTGTAGGAATATCTTCAGTTGATATAATTGTTCTGTTCAGTTGCTTTCTATATTCTCTAATTCAGCAGTCCCCAACCTGTGGCTTGGCAGCCCAGCTGGGTGGACAGAGAGAAATTAGGTCATGCAAGCTGAGGGCTAGAGCTCATGTGCATCCACACACACCTTGACTGCAACTTGAGCTGCGCATAAATGCAGGTATGTGCCAGCCCGGCACTCATATGACTTGAGCTGCGTGTGCACATATGCCAGGCTGCTGCTGGTGCAAGTTAAGCTGTGCGTGCACGCATGTGCCTTGGCTCATGGTCCAGCAATGGGCCATGTCCCGGGGGTTGGGACCCTGCCTCTTCTACTAAATACAGGAAAGAGATTTTAGTGTACAGAGTGGTGTGTGGAGCCCTAGAGGTGAAGCTCTTGCCTCACCATCCAGAGACTGTGAGTTTAATTCTAGATAGAGGCAGATATTTCTCTTTCTGGGCACAATGAAACTAAAGCTGCTGAACAAAGCTCCATATTGGCAACAGGAAGGACATCCGGCCATTAAACATTCTGCTAGCTCCATTCAGTTGCCTAGACTTCACCCCGCAAGGGATTATGGGGTCGTTAAATCATGATGATGAAGAAGGGATTTTAGTGCATCTCTGTCACCATCTCCATTATCCTCTGCCTGACTGTGAATATTATTTGCATGCAATCTTTGTGTTGTGCAGATGTTCTGCATGATTTAGAAAAGAAAGTTATACTTTCTTAATATTTCCTAGCTGGTGCCTTCTTGCATTAGGGTCAAAGCGTGTGACGCACACCCGTTCAATCACAGGGATATCAATATTTCTGCAGTGGCCAACAGCTGAATGTGACAGGAAGAGGACGGATGAGAAGAACATCCCTTCCTTTGCAATGGTAGAAATGAGCTGCCTTACTCTTCATTAATCATGTCAAAATGTTGCATTTCAACGCCAGCTGCGCATAGCCGTCCTCTGGCACTTCAATTTTTCCCCCAATTATTGTACCTATGGCTCAGAACAAGTAAAGATTACCTTAACGCAATTGGCTTGGTGGGCAGCTCTGTGTTCTTTGCCACCTTATGCTGAATTTTAAAGGTGCCCAGCCTGAGAGAATGCCAGGTGTCTTCCAAAGACTTGGGGTCATATGTGAAAAAATTCACATCATCGCCGGGCGCAGCCTTGATAAGTTTCTAAGAGATGGATGAGTGAAGAAGGCAAGCTGCCAGCATCTTGCTGATGTATTTTTCTGTCAGAAAGAAATGAGTGATGCTGTACATCTCGTTTGAGCAAAAGGTCCTTTTAACTGAGCAGGAAGGAGACTGTTCTCCTTCCATCAGCATTTGTGTGATCAGGCCAACCATCCGAGAGGCCTTGCCAGGAATTGCCAGGGGGATATTTATATTCACAATTAATTTCAGGAGAGAAAAGGTAGATCTTTTTCAAGGGGTCTCCAAATTCCTGCCATGCTATTGTTCAAACATCATTTGGGTTTATTTAATTCCAAATGTTATTCGGCCTTATTTCATTCCAAACGTTATTCGAGTTTATTTAATTCCAGACATTATTGTTCAAACATGATTCGGGCTTATTTCATTCCAGTCCGAACACAGGATCATCGAATTCCTTTTTCCTTTTTTCCCCAACCTTCATTTCATCTTCCCAGTTCTCTCCTCTTACCTGAGAACACGGCACCCAACACACTCTGAAGGTGTGTAATTTTTAGCAGGTCAGAGTACACTACTGAAAGAGAATGGAAGAGAACAAACAAGACCGGTCAGTTGACGGGCAACTTCAGGGCAAAATCTTAAACAGACTCTGCCTCAGTTAACTCACTATTGGTCAAGTTTGATTCTTCTTTGGTTCCCAAGATTTTGTTGCATAATGGGAAGATCAAGAGAAGAGGCCTTCCCCATCTGCTCTCAAGGCGATGGTAGGAGAATTGTATTTTCAGACATGCAAAATTCAGTTCATGTAGCTTTAAGGAAGTAGAATATTCTGTTCTGTTCTGTTCTGTTCTGTTCTGTTCTGTTCTGTTCTGTACTCTGCTGGATTTTCTTCTCTTCTCTACTTAACTCTTATTATTTTCTACCCTACTCTATTCTATTTTCTGTTCTATTCAGGGGTGGAGTTAATTTTTTTTTTTTTAGCAATGTGTTCTCTGCCTCATTGCTGCGTGGGTGTGGCCTTGTTGGCCTCCTGCACCATTGGGGGGGGGGGGGAGGAAGGCGTTTTTGCCCTCTCTCGAGCCTTCAGGAGGGTGAAAATGATCTCCCTGGGCTCTGGAGGCCCTCTGGAGGCAGGGCTGCCAACTCTCACGCAATCAGCGTGAGACTCACGCAATTCAATCAATTTTGACTGTCTCACTCTGATAAACAAAATCTCACGCTAAACCCCCAAAATCATGGAATGTACAAAAATATCCCTACATTCTCTGATTATATTCCGAATATTCCCCTTAGCTTAGGAGAAGGATGAGCTCCCAGCGCCGCCCCGCCCTGCCCAGCCACCCCGCCCTGCCCAGCCACCCCACCGCGCCTCTTTTCCCGCCTTAATCCTTCTGCCGGCGTCCCGTAACTGTCACGATGCCGATCATTATCGCTTCAGGAAAGCGAAGAGCAGGAGGCTTCTTCGCCACCCGGGGCGCTCGCAGCCACTTTGCCCCGCCCTCTCCCTCTCTGCAATGTCCTCTGGGACAAGCCAGCTGCCCTAGGCTTTCCAAAGAAGGACACGAGGGGGCTGGCAAAGCCTCTTTACAGCCTCGGCCAGTAATAACAATGGTAAGCAAAGCCAACGGAGTGGCTTCCATTTAACCACCAAATATGTTTCTTTATTTTCTCTGGCTGGATTTCTGACCCAGGGGAGAAAGACCATTTAAAAAAGCAAAAAGGACAGAAAGAACACCAAGAAAGAATGGGACAACCCCCCCCCCCAAAAAAAGAGATCCAACACAACTCTGAATAAAATTATTATTATTTTAAATTTTATTATTATTATAATTATTATTACCACCCCTTTACACGCCTTATGCTCTCTTTTAGCTGATCCAAAAGAGTCTTCCCAAACCAGCAAGGCGAGAAGCGCGCCAGGCTGATCTATAAAGGGGCTGGGCAGCTTTTTTGCAAAATACTTAATAGAAAGGTTGGAGGACTGACAGGATTACATCTCTGGCAGTGGATGAAGGAATCACTTTTTCCTCTTTCTCCTTTGAGTTTAAATCCTAGGTCTCCATGCACCAGATTGACAGGACTGTACTACATTATTATCATATTTTCAAACCCTTAGATAAGGACTCAATAAGGACTTTTTTTGATGCCAGTAGGCTTCTCAGCCCCAAATTGGGATAGCCCTGACTCAACTAGAACATATTCTAATCTTAACACAATTTACCATCCAAAGAGCAGTAAGACCATTAAGTTCAGAATCTAAACTTACCCAATAAATAATATACTGTTTCCTCACTGTGCTCAAGCTTCAGAATACAGTAGATGAGTTTTACAGTTAACAATATGTATATTTATATGAAGCACTCATTATTTGATTAAATGTTTAGTTTATACATGTCTGAAATTATGAACCCCTATTTCAGTCAACAAGTTAGTATATAATTAAAGACTGAGACTATAGCATTTGATATTGGCATGTAGTATGGTATTTGATACAGAAAGAAGAATACCCATTGATGTATTTGCATTATCTCTGTAGTTGTTTCGGGTTTTTGTCTTTTTGTTGCACATTGAATTCATCCTATAGTGGTCTATAGTACATCACTAAGCTAATAAAGTCAGTTGAGGTAGAATACTGCAGTTACAAGTCAGGAACTTCAATTATTCATGGTCAGTGAACTGCATTATTAATATCTTACAAATCCGGTTCAAGTACATTGGTGCTGCTTGCATGTATGTATGTATGTATATGTCCAAATCATGACTAAAGTATGCATCAGATTGCACCATTTAAAATGTAAAATTGTCAAAGCTCCCTACCGTGGGAGGGGGGACACCCCCCTTCCACACCATCCCCCCCCTCGGTCGCTCCGCTCCCTCGCAGTGTCTCACTCCGAACTATCACTCAAGGTTGGCAGCCCTGCCTCTGGAGGCCAGAAACATTTTTGTCCTCCCTTAGCCTCCACATGAGCCCTGCACTTACCTGGGATCCAAAATGGGCCATGTGGGAACTCCTGGGAGGGGAGGAGCAGGGTGAGTGGAGCCAGCCAGGGATAGAATTTGCCAGTTGGCTGAACTGGGCATAAAATTAACAACCGGTTCAGCGGAACCAGGGTGAACCGGTAGCAGCCCACCCCTTATTCTGTTCTATTTTCTCCTCTACTTCATTTTTTATTCTGCTTTCTGTTCTACTCTACTCTATTCTATTTTGTACTCTACTCTCCATTCCAGATATGAACCTTACCCCTCATTTTTTTAAACCAGGACAGTTCCAACCTCCTCTTCCTCCACTTTGGAAGTAGGACTCACCTGTCCATTTTCAAAGGCTGGCATAGACAATCTTCTCAGCGGAACTCCTGCCGAAGGCCTCTCTCTCCTCTCGCCCCTTATTCATCCTGTCTGCTGGGCCGATGGCCCTGCAAGGGAACCCGAGAAGCTCAATTGGTGTCAGCAGAGAAACACAGGCCCTGCAATGCACTGCATACAAAGAGCAGGGGCTAGAAAGGCCTCCTTAACATACTCTTATTTACTGAGGGTGGTTATCTCCTATTTGCTCACAATTCCCTCCTTGTGCAACTGATTGCAGAAAATGTGTTTAATAACCACCAAATGCTAATATGCTGCGGTATGCATGACTGCCTAATTTAATTTATCTCTGATTAAGCCTATTAGGTTGGAGAGCGCTTTACAAAAGAGACTCCTCTTTTTTTTTGCCAGCTGTAAGCTTGTATTTGATTGTAATATAGGTTAACAATGTGTGAAATAACTAGCAGGCCTGGCTTCTAAATGTTAATTTTAGTAAACTACATCCTGAGTTAGGGCACGGATGTATCCTTAGGATGATTTGTGGTCATAAAAACAGAGCACGATGCAGGCAGTCCTCAACCTCTGACCATAACTGGGTCCCAAATTTACGCTGCTAAGTGAGAAATTTGCTAAGGGAGCTTTGCTACATTACAGACTTGTGTCTGTAATATTACAGTTGCAATAATATAGGGTAGCACATTATATAGTATCATAATACTTCATAGGAACAATCATACTACTGTATTGTTATAAGAATAATGGTCCTATAATACAGTGGTTGCCAACCAGTTAGCCGGGGACCACTGGTGGTCCGTGAGAAAATTTTGGTGGTTCGCAGAGAAATGTCCCCCCCACCTCAAAGCAATTAATCCAGCCTGCGTGGGAACATAAGGCTGCACTACCCACATGGGCCACGGGAATACGCAGTGAGGACAACAGGAGGTAGTGAGAGGATGTGGGAAAGGGCAGAGGGGAGGGAACTTGCCTCACTCACCCCATGCGCCTGGCCTGGCCACCGGGCTGCTTTTTTCTGCTTCTTTCTTCTTCCGCTTTTGGCTTCACGCAAGGAAAGCAGCAAAAGTCTTTCTTTCTCTCCCCCCAAACTCTGCCAGAAATGAGTCTTTGGGACTCTGCAAGGCCTCCTGTCCTAAGAGGTTGCGCCAGCGTGACAAGTCTCACAAAGACTCATTTCTGGCAGTTTGGGAGAGAGAGAAAGACTTCTGTGGCTTCTGCTGTTTTCCTTGCATGAAGCTAAAGGTCTCTCTCTGTCTCTCTCTCTCTCCCTCCCTCTGAGAATGGAGCTGGAGACGGTATCCTGTGATCCCAAATAAAGAATGATTGGTCGGTAGGAAAACGGGATTTTCCTGCAGAATTTTTGGGGGATTTTCCCAGGGGGTCTCTGGTCCGCGGGATTTAAAATGATGAGTCTGGTGGTCCCTCAGATCCAAAAGGTTGGCAACCCCTGCTAAAGTACACAGGGTGTCCTTGACTTACGACCACAATTTAGCCCAACATTTCAGTTGCTAAGTGAGACATTTGTTAACTGAGGTTTGCCCCATTTTGCAATCTTTCCTAATGCTGTTGTTCAGTGAATCCTTGCAGCAATTAAATTAGTCTATTATCAGTTAGTTATTATCAGTGAATTAATAACTTAATGGTTGTTAATTGGATCTGGCTTACCTGTTGACTTTTGCTTGCTGGAAGGTCACAAAAGTGGATCGTGTGACTTCAGGGACACTGCAACTGTCATAAGTGGGAGTCAGTTGCCAAGCATCTAAATATGGATCACGTGACCAATGGCCCTAAGTGTGAAGAATGAGTCATTTTTTTTCCAGTGCCGTTGTAACTTGGAGCAGCTGCTAAATGAACTGTTGTAAGTTGAGGGCTATTTATACTTGTGTTTGAAGCCATTGAGGAATGAGCCTTGGAAATCCAGTTTTAAGGGCAGCATTGAGAGGGATTTGGAACATCCCACCCTCAACTCTGTGGAGATTCTCAAATTCTCCAAGGCACGGCTGTCCCCCCAAAGTGCATATTCCCAAGAGGCAATTGGACTTCCTTGGTTTTTCTTGGAAGACATTTCGCTCCTCCTCCAAGAAGCTTCTTCAGCTCTGACTGGATGGTGGAGAATGGAAGGATTGATACTCCTTGTAGACAGCTGGTCATTTGCATCCTTTTTAGAGGGTCCTTGAGGCCACTTGGAGTTTTATCTTTGTCCTCAGGGTTACCTGAGTGGTGCAAATGGTTTCTGTATGCAATTTTTTTCCTCTGGAAATTAATTCCTTTTTCCTACACCACTCCAAGGGGGTTCATCCCATATTGTGTAGCTAAAAGACATTCTCAGTCCTCCAGGTCCTGGCTGTCCCAAAAGTGCTTTTTCAGGAGGCAAATGGACTTTCTCGTTTTTTCTTTTGAAGACGTTTCGCTTCTTCTCTGAGAAGCTTCCTTGGAATCCCCCCTCGATTGTGTAAACAATAAAAAGAAGACACTGTTTGTCTTTTAAGCAACAGGGATTAATGGATATTTTGTTATTGCCGATGCAATCAGACCGAAGATTTCCACTTAGCAGAATGATTGTCCTTCTAATTGAGGGAGACAAGAAAGATTTATTAATGAACGAGTTTCTAAATTTCCCAATGTGTTCCAAACACGAGTGACTGATTCCGTAGGGAAATAGAGTTAAATTTATAAATTAAAAGAGATCAATGTTAGCTTAAACAGAAGAAGGAGCGGTGATGGCCAACGCCATTGAAATTAAGAGGATGAATAAGACAGCAGTTCTTGCATAAGTCATGGGAGATTGAATATCGATCTCCTTCACTTTGGTTTTCAGTTCCTTCTGATATGGGAACCGGGAGATGTTTTTCAGTAAGGAGTACCTTGTCGTGAGATCCATTTTATGGATGGTTATGCTGTGTCATTATCCCAGCCTGCAGGTGTACTTTAGCAAAATTGTAGGTAGTCTGGTTAAATGAGTCATTCATTTGGTTACGCCTGCGAAATTGGGCATCAGTCAAAGCTCCGATGTAGGAGAAAAATGCTCAGCATCAATGAAGTAAAACAGAATAACAAAAGCTGAGTTGGAAAGGACCTTGGAGGTCTTCTAGTCCAACCCCCTACTTGAACACCACCGTGCTCCAAACACGCCCTGAGACAGCTGAAAAATAAATGCTTTGGAGTGAATCTTTTGCTATCCCGGAGGCCTCCAAAAAGAGAAAAATAGAAAAATCAGACTTAGGCATAAAATTCAGTGGTGAGGTTCAAAATTTTTTTTGCTACTGGTGGCTTGGTGAGCATGGCTTGGCTTGGTGGGCGTGGAGACAAATGGGTGTTTTATCTCCTTTTCTTGATGCATCTTCATGCATTTTCAATCAAAGAGAAGAAATCCCACTGCTGATAGGTGTTCTGACCGAGGCTTCCCCAACAGCAGGAAGCCGACTCCTCGTCCCAATAAAACCCTTTTTTATTTAGTTCACAGTGAATTCCTTTCCAGCAAAGTCCTGACCAACAGTCTTTCGAGAGATTTCACAACTACAAACCTTGATCAGGCTTGGAGAGCTGCCAGGCTGATATCTTTCAGATGCCACACTGTAGCAGCAATGACTTGGCAAGAAATCAGGAACAGATCTTCACACTAATTAAACGAACTAATTGTCTCCTGCAAACCCCACTCCTCTTTCTCTCTTATTTATCCCCTAGGGGAGGGGCCATTCACCATCCACTTGTGCCTTTATTCCTGAGCCAACCCTTGTTCCTTCTTCTGGCAGCTTTGTGCATGTGCACACTTGGAACAGGCTCCAGCTGTTCTTCTGCCCCACTGATCTCCAACTCTAAAGGCAGCTGATAACTGTCGGACAGCCCTGGCCTCATCTCTGCCTCCGACGCAGAGCCCTCGTCCGAGCCTTCCTCAGCCTCCAGGACTGGCCCAGGTTCCTCCCCAACCTCCCCGCTGTCAGCCTCTGGGGCCAGCTCCACTGGCTGCTGGCAGGCCACAACACGATGTTGGAGAAATCCACAACCAGCAGGTTACCACATTCTGTAAAGTTAGAGAATGCATTGGACTCCTTGTGTTGGGACTGATACAGAATAACAGAGTTGGAGGGGACCTCCGAGATCTTCTAGTCCAACCCCCTGCTCAGGCAGGAAGCCCTATACCATTTGAAGCAAATGATTGTCCAATCTCTTCTTAAAAACTTCCAATGTCGAAGCTGTACATACAAAAAATGAAGAAAAAAAAATGATTTAGTCTATGCACAAAAAATAACTTGTTAAAACAGCTATTCGAGAAATCTAGACCTGTAAAACACCTTTATGGCAGCCAACTCTACATGAAATAATAATAATAAAAAAATAGCTTCAGAAACCAAAACATTTGATTCGTTTTGATATTTCCCCTCAGCCTTCTGAAGGGTAGAAGGATTGAGGCTATAGATGACCTGTGAGTTTTTCACTTGCTTTTCTCTGCAATTTTTATGTTTCCCAATTTTTATGATTCTTAATCCCATGGCAATCTGTTTTTCTGATTTTTTTTTTCTCCCCAGAACAGAAATAATATGCAAAGAATATTATGGAAATGACGGGACAATCTGAGCAATAAAGAGGAGAACCAAATAAAATATCTTGCCCTTAATTGTCAAATAGTTTTAAGTAAATGTAAATTTATTTAAGGAAATTAAGAAAATGAGGGGAAGATTGCAAACATTCTATGAATATTTCATATAAAACCAGGAAAGGATTAAGAGCTGCTGGAGCAATTGTTTTGAGTTGCAAGTCAGAACAGCGTTAGAACTTTCATTTCATGTAAATCTTCTGTAGCATTTAATTTATAAACAATGAAATAGCAAAGGGTTGATTTACTCTCCTGTAGCAATGTTAGAACATTATTTGCAATAAATAACACTGTAGCAATGTTAAAACATTATTTGCAATAAAAAAAAGTACTCATTCAGCTATCTGTATATAGAGATAGAGATCTGTATGTAGGAGTATAAACAGTAAAATCATGTGGGAATAAACGGGAAAGAAGGATAGATAGCGAGGTAAGATAGACAGACAGACAGACAGACAGACAGACAGGTAGGTAGGTAGGCAGGCAGGCAGGCAGGCAGGCAGGCAGGCAGGCAGATAGATAGATGAGAGAGAGGAGGAATAAATCTAGATATAGATAGATACTAATAATGGATGGATAGATGGATGGATATAAATGGAGAGAGAGAGAAAGTTGGAGAGATAAATCTTGATATAGATAGATACCAATAAATGGATGGATAGATAGATAGATAGATAGATAGATAGATAGATAGATAGATAGATAGATAGATAGATACAGTAGATAAATAGATGATAGATGAAGAGAGAGAATGTGATATATGGATAGAGAGATACAGACATATAAATCTAGATACAGGAAGATACCAATGGATAGATAGACAGATAGACAGACAGATGTAGAGGTGGGGTAGACATAGGGATAGAGCTTAGAGAGATTAAAAGATAGATAGATAGATAGATAGATAGATAGATAGATAGATAGATAGATAGATAGATAGATAGATAGATAGATGATAGACAGACAGATAGCAATAGATGGATGGATAGGTATATACTGTAGGTAGAGACAAGCAATGATAGAGAGAGAGAGAAATATAGATAGATATAGATAGATAGTAATGGATAAGTGGATGGATGGATGGGTGGTTAGATAGATAGTTCCATAGACAGTTGGGTTGTTATATATTGGCCATTTGCACAGATATTTTTCACACAGCAACAGCCTCCCAATGTACAGATCAACCGGCAGCCAGAAATAATTTCCGACAGAGCAAGCCTTAGGGAGAAAAATGCCTGAACAATACTCTTCGTTCATAGCTTCGAGATGTCATCAGCGAAGATCTACAGCCCATCTTGATCAATGCAACATCCATCTTACGGACTTTGAGTGGTTGATACATCCTAACAGACAACCGTCTGGTCTGAAAGAGCTATTCCTAGGTGTGTACAACCAATACACATCACACAATCCATTTATTATTATTATTTAGATTGCTGCAAAGAAATTCCACATGAACAGATTGGTAGAACAATGCGGAGTTGGCCTTCCATTTCACTTCTTTTAAATAATTAAAACATTTATTGTTTATTATTATTTCCTCTCTGGGTAATAATACACATATCAGTTTATATAGTCTGCTGCTACATTCTAATCAATGTGGAAAATCGAGTAGGGATTTGGGAGCGAGGAAGGCTAAAATTTAGCAGCTGAAATGTGATCTCTGGCAGAATCTGTAATAATGATGGAAAGATTATAGGTCTACTAAATAAGGAGGCCATGTCCTGCCTTCCAATTTGGTTTTCATCCATGGTGATGATTTGCAGCCTAGTTGGGGGTCAAGATGGTCTGGATAGCTTGAAAGTTGAAAGGTCTCCATAATAAATGTGTCAAGCTTTAGAAAGATCTGGGTCCAGACATCAAGATGCCAGTGGGAGAAGCTAGAACTTTTCAGCAGATGTTTACCAGACAGCTAAAAGTCTTTCTCACAACAATACCAGGGGGCTTCATTGGACAATGTGACCTGGTCTAATGGGGGGAAATAGTAGACAACTGGTCATTTGCATTCTTTTAGAGAGTTGTTGAGGCCACTTGGACCAAGGCTAGTTTTGGTCACCACACCATTAAAAAGATGTTGAGACTCTAGAAAGAGTGCAAAGAAGAACAACCAAGATGATTAGGGGACTGGAGGCTAAAACATATGAAGAAAGGTTGCTGGAACTGGGCATGGTTAGTCTAGTGAATAGAAGGACTAGAGGAGACATGATAGCCATCTTCCAATATTTGAGGGGCTGCTCCAGAAAGGAGCGGGCCAAGCTGTCTTCCAAAGCCCCTGAAGGCCAGACAAGGAAATGTGGATGGAAGCTGATCAAGGAGAGATTCAACCTGGAAATAGGGAGAAATTTTCTAAGAGTGAGGACAATCAATCAATGGAGCAGAAGTTGCCTTCAGAAGTGGTGGGAGCTTCGTCCCTGGAAGCTTTGAAGAAGAGATAGGATTGCCATCTGTGAGAAATGGTGTAGGGTCTCCTGCTCGGGGGGAGGGGGGCTTTGACTAGATGACCTACAAGGTCCCCTCCAATTTGATTAATCTGTTATCTATTCTTTGGAGGTTTATCTGTGTCCTCAGGGTTACCCAAATAGTGCAAATTGTTCAAGTAGTTTGCAAAGGGCAACTTTGGGACAACCATGACCTGGATGATGGAGAATCTCCATAAACTTCTAGCTATGCATTTTGGGATTAACACTCTTCAAATGATGTGGGAGTAGGAATGGATTTCTCGAAAAAAAATATTGCAGACTGCAGGAAATCACTCGGGTGACCCTGAGGACATAGATAAACCTCCAAGTGGCCTCAACAACCCTCTAAAAGGATGCAAATGGCCAGCTGTCTGCAAGGAATATATAAATCCTTCCATTCCTTTCCATCCAATCAGAGCTGAAGAAGCTTCTCAAATGACAAGCGACATGTCTTCAAAAGAAAAAAGAAAAGTCCAGTTGCCTTCTGAAAAAAAAAAAAAAAAAAGCACCTTTGCGAGAAGCAGCCTTGGTTACTCTAAATTTTGCCCCCTTGAAGTTTGCATTCACAGGAAATTAGATGTGGACAGTGCAATCTTTTTGATCCTGTTGCTTTTGACATCATGATTGTGTTTTTCTTCAGACTGGATAATCGAGTTTGAGGCGAGGTGTTAAACATCTCTAGTTTTGTTTGCATGGTCAACTGTGTTGGAAGTGTCACTCCTGAACACACAATGCAGTCTCTTTTCAAAGAGTTGTGTTGGGTGAGACACTTCAACGAATACAAGTAAAAACTTTTATCAGAATAAGATTGATTTTGATCCTGGATGATATAATTTTGTTTTGACACAATGAACTTATTTTGCATGACAGTATAAAGAGGTACGTAGGGATAATTCTTTTGAGCCCCATCGAAGCGTTATCTTATAAGGCGTGCTCTGCTTTAAGAGGTCTGCTTGTTCAATCTCATCTTCCATGATCAGTTAGCTATGACTTCTCAGGAGTCTTAAATCTGTTATCAAACAGATGAGATGCATATTTGAAAAGAATATACTGTGTACAAGCTATTTTGAAATTTCATTTCGTTGTTTATTCATTAACTGTTGCTCCAGGAGTTGCGGATGCTCCTTCACTTGAGATTTTCAAGAAGAGATTGGACAACCCCTTGTCCAAAATTGTATTGAGTCTCCTGTTTGAGCAGGGGGTTGGACTAGAAGACCTCCAAGATCCCTTCCAACTCTGTTACTCTGTTTTTAAGTTGGTTCCTAAAAATGGGATACAAAGCTAGGAAATAGATATTAAAATAGCAATGGAAGTCAAGACCTGGTCCTATTATCTCAGAACATGGGAAAACATCTCAAATACCTTTTTGGAAGGTAGCAATATGAACAATTCACGTTGGTAGAATAAGTTACCAAGGGAGATGTGCTCTCTTTTGCTAAAGATGATAAAATAGGTTCTAGAAAGCTACCTGTGGTGGTTACATTTGTTTGGATATCCTCTCATGAATGACCTCAGTGCAGAGCAGAGGTGGGATTCAGCAGGTTCTCACCAGTTCTGGAGAACAGGTAGCAGAAATTTGGAGTAGTTTGGAGAACTGGCCAATCCCACCTCTGACTGGCCCCGCCAACCCCGCATCTCTTCTCTGCCTCCCATTGAATCCCAGCTGATCGGCTGGGTCTTCTTTGGTTGCCTGCACAGGAGAATGGAGCTGGAAAGCAGGTTAGTGGGGTGGGGAGGGAATGGGATTTTGCAGTATCCTTCCTCTGCCATGCTCACCAAGCTACACCCACCAAGCCATGCCCACAGAACCGGTAGTAAAATTATTTTGAATCCCACCACTGCCTCAGTGGCTCTTCCCACTCTGTTATGAGATATCATTTTGGAACAGACTCTGGGACAGATGCTAAGTGACATCCTCTCTTTCCTGACAATTAGAATTAAAATTACAGAGACAAATGTTATCAGCCAAAATGTCAGAGAATGTCAAGGCCAAAGGACCCAGAGTGACATGTGGAACTGCTTCTGAGTTTCTGCTTTGCTGCTGTTTGCTTGTCGACAGAATTTTGCCAGACTAAAGCAACTTTTTGTGTAACTGTTACAGCACATGTACTCTGTGAATTACTCGGGAGGAGTCTGCCTTTGCTTTTTTCTTGCCTCTCAGATATTCCAAGTTGTGCTTTCTCTTTGGCCCCTGGCAAGGATCCCCTTTCTACTGGAACTCCAGACTAGGAAGGGGTGCCTATTTTTGACAAATGAGACCCAACGTATATATTGAGTAGCAGCAGGGAGACCAGATTCTGGTCTGGTCTCAGACACAAAAGCTCCCTGGGGAATTTTGGGCCACGCCCTTCCTCTCAGCCCATGAAGCAGGGTGTTTAGTGGGTAAGATGTTGGATTAAGTGTAGGGACACCTTGGTTCTTCTCCACCTTCTGCTGAGTGTAACTTTAGGCCAAGCCAAGCTACATTACAGGTATGGAGCTGAGCATTTGCCCTCTGGATGCCCTTCCTGACGCCATTCTTAAGTTCGCAGCAGATTTTTTTTTCTTTGCTCCCTAGGAGAGAGAAACATCTGTTGCTACCTAGAATTGAACCGAATGGGAGGCAAGCATCTTCACCTCTAGACCACCACGAATTAAGGGATTACAGGGTCTTAAAAAGGGAGGTTTGTTTTTTTAAAAAAGCTACATTACAGGTAGAGATTGTGAGGACAAATAGGAGAATGTGCACTATGTATACCCGCCTTGAATTTCTGTACAAAAGCAGGACATACATCCAAAAGGACGTAAATATTTTTAACATTGTAAATAAATAAACACAACAATATTTATATTTAGTGCAAGCTTTCAAGCTGGCAAACAAAAGATCAATCAGGAACCAACACATCGACAATGTCCAAGTAGGGATCAGGCACAAACGAAGAACCAGTCAGAGACCAAGCCTCACCAACATGCACCAGTCAGAAGCCAGCTGGGCTAAAGACCAATCGGGGTCAGACTACTTGAGTGTAAAGGCAGGAGCCCAACCACTCTGGTCTACGGAGCAGAACATCTAGCTTTACAAGTTGCCAAGCACAATTCTGGCAAAATTTC
Source organism: Hydrophis major (assembly GCA_033807585.1). NCBI lineage: Eukaryota > Metazoa > Chordata > Lepidosauria > Squamata > Elapidae > Hydrophis > Hydrophis major. Next base: position 4,770,367 of record CM066332.1, read on the forward strand.
ACTAAACTCTTAAAGCAGTGTTTCCCCACAATAAATAATAAATTACTTGCTATCAATGTTGTGCATGTTATTCAAAGGGATATCTCACTACATGTTAGGATAAATAGGCCACTCTATTGGGGGGGGGGACACAAATGAACACAAATAGTATATCAGAAATGAGGAATGAGGCATCATTTCAACTTTGCAGACCGTTTATTGTTGACTAGAATGTGACCAGCCGTGAACAGAAAGATTTTGCACTGGAGACAGGAATAACAACCCAAAACTCCTGAATTTACAGTGCAATAAATCTTAACGATTTAGAGGGAGAATTTAATCAGTCTGGAAATGTTTTTGTGTGCTTGTCTCGTGATAGCCACTAATCAGCTTAGCAATGCTGGGGTATCACTAACATCCTTTTTGTCATTGAATGAGAATCGTTGAAAAGCATCATCTCTGAAAGCATTTCCCTTCCCGCTGAAGTTTCCCATTTCTTCTCTCGCACGCTATCATTTCTATAATAATTCTGAATATCATATCGTGCATCTTGTAAGAGCAGTGTCAGACGTGTGACCTGATTTGGTGTGTAAATGTACAGCGTTTGTCAGCGTAACCTGGAAAATCTGAATGTACAATCTGAATGTAGATAAGCATCCCACCAAGCTAATGTACCAAATGAAATTGAGGGCGTAGTAATATTGCCACAAGAATTATGTCTTACCCAGGGATGGGATTCTACCGGTTCGGACTGGTTCTATAGAACTGGTTGTTATGATTCTGTGCCGTTGGGAGAACCTGCAAATCATGCTCCTGGTTGGCCCCATACTTCTGCACTCGTCCTACCCTTCCTCACCCAGTCAATCCTTATCATGCATGTGCAATGTTGCGTACATATCCGACATCGCTGACTGTGTTGTTCCCCGCCCAGTCACTTCTTAATGCATTTTTTCTTCTTCTTCTTCTTCTTCTTCTTCTTCTTCTTCTTCTTCTTCTTCTTCTTCTTCTTCTTCTTCTTCTTCTTCTTCTTCTTCTTCTTCTTCTTCTTCTTCTTCTTCTTCTTCTTCTTCTTCTTCTTCTTCTTCTTCTTCTTCTTCTTCTCCTCCCAATGATCAGCCGTTCCTATGGTTCCCCTTGCATACTTACTGCTTTGCCAAGGAGGCTCACCCACCCAGTCACATGACCACACCCACCTTGCCATGCCCATCTCACCACGGCCACAGAACCGGTTGTTACAAAATTTGAATCCCAGCCCTGGTGCCATACCTTGTTCTGACCCAAACCTGGTTCCAAGAGAGCCAACATGAGACAAAGGTAACAGCACAACCTTTTAATGTTTCATTTACGAATCCTGTTTCTTCACAGGTAAAAAGGCTGCTTCCAACTAATTAGCTCCAGTAAGGAAGAGCCTGGCCAAGTTTTTGCAAGGCTGCCAAGAACACCAGATAAGGTTACCAAACAATAAATCAAAGAGTCTCCAAATACCAACTCATATATTCCTAACGTCCACCAGGTTCGAGTATCAAACTTCTTTGCCTTCTGCAAAGAACTGCAGTTTCTCAGCTGGTTTTTATCTTTTTAAGGAGGGGCCATTACCTTGCAGCCTTATTCCCGAGTCACCTGTGCTGCTGCAGCTGCTCTTTCCTTCAAGCAGCCCTGCATGCACAAGCACTGGGCATTGGCCCCTCAGGGTCCTCTGCATGTGTGATGACTCAGGGTGGGATACAAAAGTCACAAGAACAGGTGAAGCCCCTTTAATTCCTTCAACTTGGCCCCAAAGCTCCAATTATCATTGACTGGAGAAAAAACTCCCCCACAAACAGTTGCGAAAAGGAAGAAATGCCATTCAAACTCAAAATACATATAATTTATAAATAGATAAAAACAACGCAAACCACACTGAAGCAATTAATGAGACAAGGCAGGATAAGGGCTTGAAGATGTCCACAGATATCGAAATACACACCCTGGGAAGGATGCCAGAACTCAGATAAGAACTGACAAACTAGAAATATTTTCACGCTTTGTTTCCAGCACTGGCCCATGCACAGTTTGCACTTTTAAACAGTCCTCACAGCTGCAACCCATGAAGGGGATCAGGGCCCTTTCCTCCCCCGTAGACCACACCATTGTCCCTTGTCTGCTCCTCCCTGCGTGCCCTAGGATGAAGAGGGGGTGGGCCTGGGTCTTCCTCTGAATGCCCAGCTGACCTGTGTCCTTCCCCAGTTTCCTCCACAACCTCTGGAGTCACACTTCCACTCCCTGTCATCTGTTCCTCCTCTCCCTCGGAGTCAGATTCTAACAGGGGCATGACAGCATCATTGCTGCCAGCCTCCACCATCTCCGATGGTAGCACTCCACTCCCTGATGGTGCTGGCCCCATCTCTGTATCACATGCAGGCTCCTCACCTGAGCCCTCACTCTCCGAGACCTCAGCCATCCGTACCTGCTGCTGGCGAACCACAACATACTTCTCTGAAAGAGACACCTACAACCCACCATCTAATTTGTTGACAAAGGCCAAAGATGAAGGATGTTCCTTGAAGATCTCAATAAATAATTATGAGCAAATCAAAATGTATACAAGCAAAATTGCCTTCATTGCATTCTTTTTTTTTTTTTTGGTTCCCATGGTAAAAGCTTAACTTAATCCTGAAATGAAATTCAGGTAGCCCTCAAGATATGTCCCCAATTTGAGCCCAACATTTCTGTTGTTAAGGGAGACATTTGTTAGGGGAGCTTTCAGCTTTGCCTCATTTTACAACATTTCTTGCCACGGTTGTTAAGTGAATCATGGCAGTTACATAGATGTTAAGTGAATCTGTCTTCCCCATTGACTTTGCTCGTCAGAAGTTCGCAAAAGGGGATCACCTGACCTCGGGACCTACTGTGTCTGTCATAAATAGGAACCAGTTGCCAAAGGTCTGGATTTTGATCATGTGATCATCGGGAGAGTCCAAAGTTCATAGCAGTGAAAAACACTTATACGTCCCTTTTTTCTGTGCCATTGTAACTTTGAAACGAACTGTTGTCAGTTGAGGACCACTTGTAAGCCAGGAAAAAGACATTTAGATATTAAACCTGAAAATAATGCTATGAGCTGGACCTCTTGCATTGTTAAGGATCAAAATAGATTGTCCAGAACCCGAAGTGTTTGTTTGTATGCACATTCTACCAGTTTCAGTGATTGCGCACTTCACGCATGCACCTAATGCGCACACGTGCAGCTTTCCAAATTCCAGCTGAGACTCTGCTGTGCCAATCGGTTGAGAGGATAAAGAACAGAAAAGTGCAAGGGAAGATGGGAGAGCCAATCCTCAGCTTTTCTCTTCTTTCTTCTCAGCTGATGGTTGGAGCTTAGTTTTACTACCAGGTTGGGTGAACCGAGCCGAACCGGTAGCATTTCACCACTGATTCACACATTACAGCAGTGGTGGCTAACCTTTTTGAGCTCCTGTGCCAGCACCCAGAATGCAAGGTGCACCTTCCACACCCCCTTTGCATCTGCACGCAATCCCACTCCCACCCGTGACACCCTCTTACCTTCACTACACCTCACAGCTGATTTTGGGGGGGCTGGTTTGAGGCCTTTTTTGGCCTCCCAGAGGCTTGGAAAAAAGCCTCTGCAATAATGTGCCCGTTTCATCACTTCCGGTATTACAGGAAATGACGAAACGAGCCTATTCCTCCTGAAAAGCCTTGCAGAGGCTGGAAAAGGCCTAAAACCAGCAGAAAAATCAGCTGTGAGGTGTGCACATGTACAGGGAGGTAAGTCTGCTTGTGGCTCACGTGCCAGCACAAATGGCTTTACATGCTATCATGGCACTACAACCAAGAGACTGTTTGTAGAGCTACAACATCGCCCACCTCTTTCTATGTGGGTGACATAAATCCTCATGAAAAGAGGTAAGGCTTAAATTTTTTAGCCCATGACCGCCATGTTGTCCTGTTTGATTCTCCCCGCAGTCTTTGATTCATTTATGTATTTGTTACAAATTAAGGTAAATCTACATGTCCCAGGATAATATTGGAAGATCTAATCTGGGTCGGTCTCTGGAACCAGAGGGTTTGTCTTCTGAGCTTTGGGAATTGTGCTGGAATCCATCTTCAGGGAACTTCCGTCTAGCAGAGCGTGTGCTGTTCTCTGTGTGATGTTTATGGTGACTGTTGTATGTGGCTTTTTAGATGTTGATTGGGGTGTGTTGATGGCTGGCTTTTAAGTCCTTGACTGTCATTTTCTTGTTTTGTCCAGCCTTCACCTTCTAAGTTACTTGATATGCTGGTAGTAAATCAGCACTCCTGTTGACTGACAAGGGAACTGTTTCCCAAGCTTCAATCACTTCCCTGGCTGTTTTTGTCCCTGCTCATTCAACAATTTTAGTAACTGTGAAATTGAATGTATGTCCTTGTTCATTGCAATGTGAGGCTTCCAATGAGTTCGTGTCTCCTCGTCTGACCATTCAGTTGTGTTCTTGCAATCTGGTGGCTAGCTTCCTCTCCATCTGCCCTACATAATCCCAGGGGCAATCCATGCAGGGGATCTTGTAGATTACATTGGAAGTATCTCCCACTTCCAAGCGATCTTTACTCGTATGGTAGCCTCTGGGTGGTATGCAATGCCCACTTGCAGAGCTGCATTCTATAGCTTCCAAAATGTTTTTGATGTATGGCAGGGCACACACAGGCACTATGAATACCACACACAGAACAGCGCACACTTTGCTAGAGAGATGGTCCCTGAGGATGAGCTCCAGCACGAGTCCGAAAGTTCGGAAGACAAAACCTCTAGTTGTCAACTCGTAAAGCATTCCTGGCCTGCTCTTGAGTTGCCATAGAAAGGGAGGAAAGGGGCAAGAACTGATGGAGAAACTTGGTTGCTATGACCAGAAGCACATTCCATGCATAGCTTTCACCAGATTGTATCCCAGGTGACCAGAGCCAGCTGGAGAGGCGTGTTTTCTGCAGCTCGCAAAAGTGCTTTGTTGGAGAATGTGATTTATGACACATCCTGGGAGGAGGGGGGAAACAGGGTCATAGGTGGGCAGTAGATTACATGGGGCAGAATTGTCTGCACTTGGGAAAGTGCTGACATGTTGCTCCTAATAAATAATTGGACTTCTTTTGAAACTTGGCTCGATGCTTATGAATTAATTAGGGCATCCATCGGAACCCTGACAGTAGATTGGTAACCAACCCATATTGGATCTATTTCTTGTTTACATTCATGTGGCCACCCTGTCATCATTAAACTCTGGACAATTTAACAATTCATTTTAAAAAATATGCAATTTAGAAAGCACATTTTGTGTTCAGGATGACTCAGAAACATACAGTCATGCCACCAAGACACAGTCTGTTCCACTGCCTGGGAGAAATAACATTCCCTTCCTGTTCTTAGGGATTGCGTAGGATTGCACTGCTTCTTTTCCTCAAATTAATATGGACTTTAAAAATATATATATATTTGCAACACAGGCAAGTCTTTGGGTGAAGAACGCTTAGTCTGTGCTTAAGGTGAATTTGTATGTAAGTCGGAACTTGTACACACAAAGAGATTGTCTGTTGTTAAAGATGGTGGACAGTGTTCTCCTTTCTCGAGATGAGAAAACCGCTGAAGCTCTGTGAGGTTTTCATCAACTGCTGGAAATAGGCTGTAGATCAAAAATGTGCAGTGTCAGCAGTTCATGAAAAGTTTTCCTTGCTTTAGCGATTCATCAGCTGGAAAAAGGAGAATGCTCTCCACCATTTTAAGTAGTAGACCACCTATTTGTAAGCATGAATTGTCCATATGTCAGAAGTTTTTAACCCAGGGACAGTTTGTGTTTAACTGATTCTTTAGTAGAATGATGAAGTCATATTTTTTTTTCTTCCTAAGACATCATAATTAATTGGACAGATTAATCAAATCCACAGAGTATCAGACCAGTTAATTCTCCAAGATGACTTTCTCCCCTTCAATTGTTTCTTCAAATCTGCGTCCATGGGAAGTCCGTAAATATTTTTCTTACAGATACAAACAGATGGGGTGCCTTGTTTCTCTGATACTGAGAGCTTTGTTATTGTTAGTTGCAAAGTTGTGCCTGACCCATTGCGACCCCGTGGACAACGTTCCTCCAGGCCTTCCTGTCCTCTACCATCCTCCAGAGTCCATTTAAGCTCACACCTACTGCTTCAGTGACTCCACCCAGCCACCTCATTCTCTGCCGTCCCCTTCTTCCTCTTTTGCCCTCCATCGTTCCCAGCATTCAGCTCTTCTCCAGGGAGTCCTTCCTTCTCATTAGGTGGCCAAAGTATTGGAGTTTCATCTTCAGGATCTGGAGGTTAGAGCCTAGAGCTTAGAGGTAGTTGAAAGACACATGTGCTAATTAGTTACTTCAAGAGAACTGATTGTGAGAATGAAACGATTGTGAGACAGACATGCCAGCTAGTTACTTCATGAGAAACAATAGATATAGGTATTTTGTGGACTGTGGTTACACCAGAGAACTTTTTTCTTTTTTTTAAAACAAATTTTTATTAATTTTAAAGATAAAACAACACATCATTAACCAGTAAATACATAAACACATAAAACCTCTTAATATTGTAAGTCCTTACAAGTCAAACAAAACAATATTTTTATACAGCATAATTCCAATTTATCCCATCCCCATATGGACACACAAATATCTTTCATCAAATTTCTCATTATTTCTCTTTACTCCTATTCAATTTCATTTCTCTTCCATATTTATCCATTTTATAGTCATCATATTCTTTTCTTTCTGGCTTGTTTAAATTATTCTCATCTAACATTCCTCCAAGGTTTTATTGATTCTTTTTTCCTTTTTTTTTTTTTAATAAAAAACAAATTTTGTTAGTTTTATCATAAGCATAATACACAAACATACAAACACAAAACATAAAACATAGACAAAACTCAAAGATCTTTTCTGAAGGTTGTCTGTTCCCGGGTTAAAACTCTTTACACAGACACAAATTCAAACATCATATTCAACCTAAATCTCCTTCCATATCTTATTATCATTTTTTTTTTTATATTTGTATATAAAAACCATTTTTATCAGTTTTCTAAAAACAATGCACACAAAATCAAGGCATAACAGCTTATAAATTCTTTTCTAAAAAAATAATAATAATGATAGACCAATAAAACATAACATTTCAAGATTATAATATTAATATTTCATATAATATTAACTTCATATCTTGTCCCTACTTCTCTTTTCCATCCAAATTATTTATCAATTAAAATTTTATTGCCTTTTATCAATATACAAAATCAAAAGAAAAGCATATATATCCTTCCATTATTACCATTTTCAACAACATTCTTTGTCTGTTCTATTTCCAAACATCCATTCATCTTTTTTCTTTTACTATACTTCTCCTGTACAACAATTGGAGTTACATCTATAACTCATTACCTAACTTAAAAATACTACATATAAATCTTTCTTGGGATTCTGTTTAAAAGATTCTAAAATTACATAATAAATTTTTTATTCTAAATATACATATAAAAACACACTCTTATATACCCTCCAGAATCCCTCTTTTAATCTAAATTAAATTCACCCATTGTCTCTAAATAAACTTTTTTTTTTTAAATCTTGCTTCCCCCCATTAAGGCTTCTCCTCCCCCCTTTTCTCTCTTGCTTATTCTTCTCCTTGCCCTTTCTACCCCTTTGCTTTTTCCCTTCGCTTTTCTTACTCCTTTTCCTTTGCTTTCTAACCTTGCCTCCATCTTTTCGCTCATTTTTCTCTCTTTTGGTTGTTTTTATAATTCTTAAAAACCCCTTTTTCTTATCCTTTTTCTCCTCCTCTCCGGAAGGAACCCATTGTTCATCAAAGATGGCTTCTTCTTCCTCTTCTTCCTTGTCCCAGTCCTTCTGCTGCATAATCAACTTTTCAACAGAACATAACGCCATTTCTAAGAATTGGAACAAAGCGCCCAAAGTATCTTCTTTTTTATATTTTTGATAGTCAATCTCTAGTTCATCCACAGACAATGCCATTATGAAAAGGGAAAACTTTTTCCAAAACAACCACAAGTATTTTTAATCCAGGACAATCAAAAGCAATTAAAAAAAAGAAAAAAGTTCCAAAAGTTAATACTTTTCTTCCTTCTTCTCTTTCTCTTTCTAAATTAATTTTTAATCAAAGAGGTCCAATTACCATATATCTTCTTTTGGGATCCACCAAGACATTCTAGACAGTCTCCTCCTTTTTCAGTTTCTGCTCCAATTTTTTTTTTCTCCCTTCCCACTTGCAATAACAATTTTAAATAATCAAAAATCCATACCTCCAGCAAAAATTTTCCAATTTCTTAAATTTTTCAATGTCCAAAAATCCCTTTGTCTCTTAGCTTAGCTTTCAAAGCAATCCACTTTCAATGTCTAATATATCCAAATATTTCTGCTTTTTCCGTGGGATGGGAGAGTAAACAAAAATAAAAAAAAGAAAGTTCCCTTTGACAGCTTCTCCGCCGCTTTCGATCTTCTTAGGGAAACAATGTATCCTCCAGCAACAAGCAGCTCAATTCCAGGCAATTTAAAAGTTGTTACTTGACCCGGCTCAGACAGAACTTTCACTTTTCACACTTCCTCCAGCACAGTTCTTACCCGGTTGCTGGCATCTTCGTGGCGGCCATTGCTGACCGCCGCTCCACCGCCTTGGGAAAAAGGGGTTTTTCCGGAGAAGGGGGGGGGTCTGCGATGCCCCCACCTCCCTAACCGGCTCCCCTCTATCTTCAGCTGTCCCTACAGGGCAGCCTTAACCCCCTGACCCATCTGGATCGGGGGTACCTCGACAGCTAGCCAGCAGGAATCGCGAGCTGTCGCGAATTCCTGCTGCCCCGAAGCCACGCAAACCGGAAGTTCACACCAGAGAACTTTAAGATGCATAGACTTCAATTCCCAGCCAGCCAGCATGGCTGACTGGGGAATTCTGGGAGTTGAAGTCCACTTATCTTAAAGTTCTCATGTTTGAGAAACACTGCTGTACACTAGATGCATTTATTATTACCATTGCTTGGATTTCAATTTTTGCATTTTCCTCCCCAAAATCTTCTTAAGACACTGATGAAGTCTGAGTGACATCAAGACAAACATGTTGTGGCCATGAATCTCTTTTATTGCCCACCATGTGTTCTTTTCATCCTTCTTGAGTTTATCCTGTGTTATTTTTCAAACACCGCAATAAAAGGACGGAATTCTTCTCTGTCAGACTTAGAAGACAGATGGACAAATATCTCCAATCAGCTTCTCCTCCTCAGCCTTATCATACCAGTTGTGTTTAACAGCTTCTCTAATGTCGAGCTGGACCAGGCATAAGAAGGAAGCTGTCAGAATTAATCAAAATATATGAAGAAGCAGGGACTCGGCCAACACACATGGTGTGTTCTTGAGTGATGAACACCTCAGGCCAAGGAGTGCTGGGCATTTGAGATACCAACTCAATACCGAGAAACATACTTAGTTTGACCCCTATTTCAATCATCTTTTGACAGGGGACTAATATATGTTGGGAGCAGATTAGAAAATGCAACCACCCCAACTATAAATACTATAAAGAAGGTGAAAGTGTAATTTAAAATGTAAATAAGTTCCCTTCACTGGATGACTAAATTCAGATGGATGGTGGTTACATCCGACTCATATTGGTTTCTAACAATGATGTTCTGACCTGGGCTTCCCAAGATCATCATGAAGCAGACTCCTCATCCCGATAAAACTCCTTTTATTTAGGTTAAAGGGAATTCCTCTCCAGCCAAGTCCCGGCAAACAGTCTTTCAAAATGCTTCACAACTACAGACTTTTATCAGTCTGGGAAAGTTGCCAGGCCAATATCTTCCAAATGTCACACTGTAGCAGCAATTACTTGGCAAGAAATCAGGAACAGATCTTCTTCACCCTAATGTATTGAACTAATTGTCTCCTGCAAACCCCACTCCCCTTTTGCTCCTCTTTATTCCCTAGGGGAGGGGGCATTCCCCACCCACCTCACCCTTGACTCCTGAGTCGACCCTTGTTCCTTAGCTGTTCCCTTCTCCTGGCAGCTCTGTGCATGTGCTCACTGGGAACAGGCTCCAGCTGTTCTTCTGCCCCACTGATCTCTGACTCCGAAGGTAGCTGATAACTGTCAGACAGTCCTGGCTCCCTCTCTACCTCCAACGCAGAGCCCTTGTCCAAGCCTCCCCCAGACTCCAGGACTGGCCCAGGTTCCTCCCCAACCTCCTGACTGCCTGAGTCTGCCTTCAGCTCCCTTGGCCACTGGCGGGACACAGCACACAATTGGTTGAATGGTCCAGGTTTCCATAGACAAAAATGGAAACTCCGATTGTGGAAGTGGGCTTTTGAAGGTGTCCTTCAAATGTATTTCAGTGATTCAATACCTTTTATTTGGAGGGTTTGGTGGCTGGTTTGAGTTAAGAGAGATCATCTCTTGTAACTGATAGAGTCTTATAGGTAGCTGCAGAGAAAAACCAGGAAATTATAGGCTCAGGCCAACATCTGCTATTGGATCAATTGGTAGAAAATATCCTTAAAATTGTAATTATCTGGCAGACGGCAGAACAAACCTCAGTAGTGTTGGAAGTTGTGGTTCTCCTCTCTTCTAGGAAAACATTAGAAGGGGAAGGAAATTTCCCCTAAAAAGGAAAGGAAGAGGTGAAAACACAAGCAGGGTCAGCTCCATCAGCCCCTACTCTTTGTCAAGTAGGGCTATTAAATAGCTGGAACCAGCTTATTTTTCACAACAAAGGAAGGAGAAAATTTACAGGCATGGGATACAGAGAAAAAAAAACCCTACAAACTAGCTAAGATCCTTTCCCATAGAAATCAAATAGATGGCAAGTTATAAAAACTTGTGAAAAGCAAACCATCTTTTAGCATGGCAGGAAGGAAACATGATAGCAAACAAGCAACTACAAAGGATCAGGACCATAAGACCAAGATCCCAGGAAGAGATCCCAATCTCAAGAGACAGGAACTCATCACACACACACAAATCAAAAACTTCAAGGGTTCATACCTACAAAATCAAAGGATCCAAAGGGTAAAAGGAAGGGTTTCTCTACTCACAAGATTAGATTGATTAATTTATTTTTTTATTTATTTTTATTTGTCAATTGCTTACAAAATAATAGGTATAAGTAAAAACATAGTTATGAATACATGAAATGGATACATATAAGAAAAATAAAAAAAGAAACAATAGGACAGGGACGGTTGGTGCACTTATGCACACCCCCTACAGACCTCTTAGGAAAGGGGTGAGGTCAATAGTAGACAGTCTAAGGTTAAATTTTTTGGGGTTTGGGGAAGAAACCACAGAGTCAGGTAGAGTATTCCAGACATTGACCCCTCTGTTGCTGAAGTCGTATTTCCTGCAATCAAGTTTGGTGCGATTAACCTTGAGTTTGTATCTATTGTTTGCTCTAGTGTTGTTATGGTTGAAGCTGAAGTATTCACTGACAGGTAGGACATTGCAATGTATGATTTTATATACTATACTTAGATCGGAACGAAGGCGGCGTAGTTCTAGGTTTTCTAGGTCTAGAATTTCGAGTCTGGTGGCATAAGGTCTTCTGCAACGAGTAGAGGAGTGGAGAACTCTTCTTGTGAAATATTTCTGGACTTTCTCCGCTGTGTTAATATCAGATATGTAATGTGGGTTCCAGACTGCGTATCTGATATTAACACAGTTAAGCTAATCCTAGGAACGCTGTGAGATTTCTTCTTCGCTGCCTTCCTATTAATAAACTGATTTTGACTTTCAGTGCAGCTAACCAAATCATTTTGCATTTCTCCCAGCCAGGAAATTTGAATCCACAAAAGGAAAGAACGTTGCCTATTCCTTAAAGGGCAAGATTTCTTTTTTCCTTTCCTCAGTAGGAAAGAATGAAAATCAGGGCTTACAATGACGTTAGAAGCCACAAACATGGCTGCAACAGCCACCTGTTTAGGGGATGTGAATATAGCCTAGTATTTTTGAGTATGTATTTGAAAGAATATACTTGTTATTTAACGGTGTCAAGAGCAAACTGCAACAAAGATAGACAGTTATTAAACAAGTATAAACAGTGGAACAGCTCTACTGAGAAACAGACCCTCCAAATTTTTCCCTCAAAAAAACATTCTATTTTATATCTCATCAATATCTTAAAGAGTTGAAATAAATCATGGAGTATTCAACTTTACAACTGAGAGGAAATTCAGCACCAGTGACAGGCCTAGGAAAACTGTCCTGCATTAATTTCCTACCCAATTATAGAATAGATATAAACTAGATATGAGCTGGAAGGGACCTTGAAGGTCTTCTAGTCCAGCTCAAGTAGGGGAACCTATGCCATTTCAGATAAGGGACTGTCTAGTCTCTTCTTAAAAACCCTCCACTGATGGAGCACCCATGATTTCTGGTGGCAAGCTGTTCCACTGGTTAATTGTCCTCACTATTAGGAAGTTTCTCCTTCATTCCAGGTTGCTTCTCTCCTGGATTAGTTTCTTGTCTTACCTTCCTGGTGCTTTGGAGAATAATTTGACCCCCTTTTCTTTGTGGCAGCCCCTCAAATACTGGAATATTGCTCTGAGGTCACCCCCAATTCTTCTTTTCTTTAGATTTTTCTTTCTCATCTTTCCCTTGGATGAAAGTTTGTTTGATGCCTCCCTTCAAACAAGAGACAATTTTTTTTCCATAGAAGGACTTTTAATGCCCATTAAGGGGTGTGCATGAATTTCTTAGAATAGAATAGAATAGAATAGAATAGAATAGTTTATTGGCCAAGTGTGATAGGACACACAAGGACTTTGTCTTGGTGCAAATGCTCTCAGTGTCCATAAAAGAAAAGAGACATTCGTCAAGAGTCAAGAATCATCAGGTACAACACTTAATAAGAGTCATAGGATACAATAAGAATAGAATAAGAAACAGAATGGAATGGAATGGAATGGAATGGAATAGAATAGAATAGAATAGAATAGAATAGAATAGAATAGAATAGAATAGAATAGAATAGAATAGAATAGAATAGAATAGAATAGTTTAATGGCCAAGGGTGATTGGACACACAAGGAATTTGTCTTGGTGCAAATGCTCTCAGTGTACATGAAAGAAAAGATACATTCATCAAGAGTCAAGAATCATCAGGTACAACACTTAATAATAGTCATAGGGTACAATAAGAATAGAATAGAATAGAATAGAATAGAATAGAATAGAATAGAATAGAATAGGATAGGATAGGATAGGATAGGATAGGATAGGATATAATAGAATAGATTTTTTTTATTGGCCAAGTGTGATTGGACACACAAGGAATTTGTCTTGCTGCAAATGCTCTCAGTGTACATAAAAGGAAAGATACATTCATCAAGAGTCAAGAATCATCAGGTATAACATTTAATAATAGTCATAGGGTACAATAGAATAGAAGGATATAGGAATAGAATTTAAATAGAATGGGATGGAACGGCATAGAAAATGGAATGGAATAGAATAGTTTAGAATAGAATAGAATAGAATAGAATAGAATAGAATAGAATAGAATAGAATAGAATAGAATTCTTTATTGGCCAAGTGTGATTGGACACACGAGGAATTTGTCTTGGTGCAAATGCTCTCAGTGTACATAAAAGAAAAGATAAATTTTTCAAAAGTCAAGAATCATCAGCAACAAGATCTAATGATAGTCATAGGGTACAATAAGCAGTAAGCATTCTTGCCATTCTTTGTGCCAGAATTTGTCCAGTGATCTGTAGCTTCCTTGCTTTCTGCACACCAATTAAAGCAAAAAAGGGAAGATTTCATGAGGTCATCATTTGAACGTGGGCTTGATACTTTGATTAGTGTAGAGAAGATGATCTTGAGGAGAGACAGTGAGGAGGTCAAAAACACCTCGACTCCAAACCAGGAGATGTCGTGCTAGTTCAGGTTGATATAAATTAGAGGATGTATGCAACACACCAGATCTTCCCGTTTCTATTATTATAGCTACTCTCAGTAGAAGAAAAGTTACTCTTGCTGTGGAATTGATTTTTGTTCAGGTCTACTTGGTGGGTCTTACATTAATTAAGTAGACCTATAGCGGCTTGATAAATGTTCCCACAATGTTCTCATCTAATTTTTGGAGGTCTTGAAGGTCTGGCCCTTCCCCAAGGCTAGGGTGGATGAAGCTTCTTCTGAGAGCTGTGTGGGGGTGTGAATATGTTTCGTTGCCTGTTTTGTCTGGGTTTTTCTGACTCCTTTCTTGTTTTATTATTTCTTCTTCTTCTTCTTCTTCTTCTTCTTCTTCTTCTTCTTCTTCTTCTTCTTCTTCTTCTTCTTCTTCTTCTTCTTCTTCTTCTTCTTCTTCTTCTTCTTCTTCTTCTTCTTCTTCTTCTTCTTCTTCTTCTTCTTCCCTCCTCTTCCTCCTCCTCCTCCTCCTTGAGTTTTTATTTCATGAATCATTCAGGGAACCAGAATAACAGAGTTGGAAGGGATCTTGTAGGTCATCTAGTACAACCCCCCACCCAAGCAGGAGACCCTAGCTACACCATTTCTGATAGAAGGCAGTCCAGTCTCTTCTTGAAAGCCTTCAGGGATGAAGCTCCCACAACTTCTGAAGGCAATTTCTGTTTCACTGGTTGATTGTTCTCAATGTCAGAAAAATTCTCTTTGTTTCCAGGTTGAATCTCTCCTTGTTCAGTTTCCATTCCTTGTTCCTTATCTGGCCCTTTGGGTGCTTTGGAAATTAGCTTGGCCCCCTCCTCCTCTCTGTGGCAGCCCCTCAGGTGTTGGAAGACTGCTATCCTGCCTCCCCTGGTCCTTCTCTTCCCTAGATCAGCCAGGTTCATTTCCTGTTCTTTGTATGTTTAGCCTCCAGTCCCCTAATCATCCTGGTTGCTCTTCTCTGGACTTTTTCCAGAGTCTCAACATGTTTTTATAGTGTGGTGACCAAAACTGGATGCAGTACTCTAGGTGTGGTCTTACTAAGGCTTTCTAGAGTGGTATTAGTATCTCACTTGATCTTGATTGTATCCCTCTGTTAATGCAACTTAGGATTGCATTGGCTTGTTTTGGCAGCTGCCACACACTCATATTGGCTCTTATTTAATTGGCTATTGGCTCATATTTAATTCGTTGTCCTCAAGGACTCCAAGATCCCTGATGTAGAAATTTCAATCAAGTCAATGTCAATCAATCAATCAATGATTCCTCATTACCTGAATTATGTGGGTCCGAGATCTCAATAGTTCAATATTGTTCAATGACTCCATAGTTAAGGACTTGGATAACATAGTACAGTGAACGTTGATCAGATTGAAACAAATGATTCAGAGCAGCAGAATGAAACTTAACAGAGACAGTTGTAGGTCTTCATTAAGAAAACCAAAATCAAGCAGGTAGAGAGCTACCAATTAGGGACGCTAGGGGATTTGATGATCCAATGATTCATTGATCCCAGATCTATCATCCTTATTTTTGCATGAGTGGTGTTCTCGTGGCTTTGAAAGGCAATCCAGGTGTGGAGAAAAAGGTGGAATAAAATAGAGTAAAGTTGGAAGGGACCTTGTAGGTCATCCAGTTCAGCCCTCTGCTCAAGCAGGAGTACCCTATATACCATTTCTGACAGATGCGGTTATTTTTCCTTCTTCTAATGGGAGAAAAATGAAACTCCTTGATTTTTCGGTTTGTGATGCTTCTCTCCAGCAAAGGCAGTTTTATTCTGTTTTCGGAATAGCTCATTGTAGTGCTGGCATTTGATTGATTTTTTTTCATAGTCCGAGCTCTTAGACAGCTAACTGGCTGAAAAGTGCATAACAAATGACACGGAGGCAGGGGAAATGAACCAAGGTTTAATCTTCTTGCCTAGGTTTCCCGAGGCTGTGGTTAGAAATACACATACACACAGGTGGGCTGCTGGGGGCTCACAGAGAGAGCCCTCTAGTTAAGATTCTGTGCAGTTTGGAGAACGCCCAAATCCCACTCCTGGTTGGCCTCACCCTGCCCCGTCTTTTCCAGGAGTCCCCATGCAGCCCGTTTGGGATGCAGGTAAATACAAGGTGTGTGTGGAGGCTCGGGGAGAGCGAAAAACAAGCCTTCCGAAAGTTCAGGAAGGCCAGAAATGGGCCTGTTCCCGGCTTCCAGAGAGCCCCCAGAGCCCGGGGAGGTCATTTTCATCCTCCTGGAGGCTCGAGGAAAGCCTCCAGAGCAGGGGTGGGATTCTACCGGTTCACACCTATTCACTAGAACCGGTTATTAACATTCTAAGCAGTTTGGAGAACCGGTTGTTAGAAGAAATTACTGGCCTAATCCTGTAAGGAAGGCAGGAAGGAAACATTCTGGTGTTGCTTACAGAAACTGCCTCTCCGTTAACCCTTATTACATTCTTGGCAGGACTAGACTTCCTGTCTCAGGAACTTCTCTGGAGTTTTTCCCCCCTCCTTTGCTGATACTTTGCTTGTGTGGAGTGAACATTTAAAGTTACAATGGCACTGAAAAAGGTGACTTATAACCGTTTTTCACACTTACAACTGCTGCAACATCCCCACAGTCGTGAGAGGCCAGGCGAGGAGATGCGTGCCTAGATGTGAGTGATATTGAGTTGGCCACACCCAGACAATAACATGACCACCAAGCCACGCCCACCAACTAAGCCCTGTCCACAGAACTGGTTGTTAAAATTTGAATCCCACCCCTGCTCTAGAGCCAGGGCAAAAACACCCTCCCTCCCTCCATGGTGCAGGAGGCAGGCTAAGCCATGCCCATCATGGCCACGCCCACCCAGCAACCGGCCAGAGAACCCCTTGCTAAAATTTTTGGAGCCCATCTCTGAGCGTACGCAGTAGATATAGGTAGTTTTTGGCTTACAACAGTTTGTTTAGTGATCATTCAAAGCTTCAACAGCATTGAAAAAAGGGGATTTGTGGCCATTTTTTTTTTAAACAAATTTTATTAATTTTACAAAAGACAATACACAATCCAGGCATAATAACTTGAAAAATATTTTCTAAAAAAATAATAATAATAATTAAAGAAGAAAGCCAATAGAACATATAAAATAACTCCAAACTGTAATATCAATATTTACATTATCTATTTAACTTCATATCTTATCCAGACTTCTCCTTTCATCCAAATTATATTTCTTGCTTATTAAAATTTTATTGCCTTTCATAAACATACAAAACACAAAACATAAACAAAACTAAAACATCTTTTCTGAAGGCTGCCTGATCCCGGGTTGAAACTCTTCACACAGACACAAATTCAAACATCATATTCACTTTATATATCCTTCCATATCTTATTATCATTTTCTTTTCTTTTTTTATAAACCAATTTTATCAATTTTACAAAAAACAGTGCACAAACAATCAAGGCATAACAGCTTATAAATTCTTTTCTAAAAATAATAATAATAATAATTAAAGAAGAAAACCAATAGAACATAATGATTCCAAATTATAACATCTATATTTACTTTATCTGTTTAACTTCCTATCTTATCCCAGCTTCTCCTTTTCATCCAAATTATTTCTTGTTAATTAAAATTTTATTGCCTTTTATCAATATACAAAAAAAAAAAAACATAACAAAACCTTTATATATCCTTCCATATCTTATTACCATTTTCAATAACATTCTTTGTCTGTTCTATTTCCAACTATCCATTCATCTTTTTTCTTTTACTATACTTCTCCTATACACTAATTGGAGTGACGTCTTTAACTCATTACCCTAACTTAAAAGTACTTCATACAACACTTAATTTATCTTGGGATTCTGTTTAGTAGATTCTAAAATTACACAGTAAATTTTATACTCTAAATACACATATAAAAACACAATCTTATATACCTTCCAGAATCCCCCTTTTATCCTTAATTAAATTCACCCATTGTCTCTGAATAAACTTTTTTTCTTTAGATCTTGCTTCCCACCATTAAGGCTTCTCCTCCCCCCCTTTCTCTCTTGCTTATTCTTCTCCTTGCCCTTTTTACCCCTTTGTCTCTCCTCCTCCCTTTTCTTACTCCCTTTCCTTTGCTTTCTAACCTTGCATCCACCTTTCCTCTCATTTTTCTCTTTTTTGGTTGTTTTTTCAAACCTTAAAATCCCCTTTTTCTTGTCCTCTTTCTCCTCCTCCCCAGAAAAAACCCATTGTTCATCAAAGATGGCTTCTTCTCCCTCTTCTTCTTTGTCCCAGTCATTCTGCTGCGTAATCAATTTTTCATAAGTACATAACGCCATTTCTAAAAATTGAAATAAAGTGCCCAAAATATCTTTTCCATCTTGTTCTTCCTTTTTATATTTTTGATATTCAGTCTTTAGTTCATCCACAAGCCTAGAAGAACTCCTCAACTTACAACAGTTTGTTTGTGGGCCGCCACAAGGAAGAGGGAGGTCAACTTATCCTCCAAAGCACCCGAAGGCAGGAGAAAAACAACAGATGGAAACTAACCAAGGACAGAAGCAACCTGAAATTAAAGGAGAAATTTCCTCACAGTGAGAACAATTAACCAGTGGAACAGCTTGCCACCAGAAGCTGTGAATGCTTCAACACTGGAGGTTTTCAAGAAGAGATTGGACAGCCACTTGTGTGAGATGGTATTGGGTCTCCTGCTGGAACAGGGGGGTGGACTAGAAGACCTCCAAGTCCCTTCCAACTCTGTTATACTTTTGTTAATTAACCCGTGGAACAGCTTCCCACCAGAAGTCGTGGGTGCTCCATCACTGGAGGCTTTTAAGAAGAGACTGGACAGACACTTGTTGAAAATGGTAAAGGATTTCCTGCTTGATCCAAGTCCATTCCAGCTCATTGTATTCTACTTGAGTTGTTTAGTGATCGTTCAAAGTTACAACAGCAGTAAACAATGTAACCTCTGACCATTTTTTCTCACTTATGACCGTTGCAGTATTCCCCATGATCAAAATTCAGACACTTGGCAACTGACTCATACTTATGAGGGTTGCAGTGTCCTGCAATCTTCTTACAATCAGAAACTTACTATGGAGTCTTAGAAGGAAAACGCCAAGTCAGAAAACACTTGGAGATTTTGTTTTTTTTTGATGGGTGTCTGTGTAGTAAAAAAAATAAAAATGGGGGAAAAATAAGACTCATTGCGATAAATCTGTTGAAGAATACAAGGAAGCATCCTTGAAACTCTTCCCTGATTGTTGTGGTCCGCTGGCAGCCTACGGAGCTGGCAGCAGAGTCGGACAGTGGGGAGGAACATAGGCCAGTCCTGGAGTCTGGGGAGGGCTTGGACAAGGGGTCTGCGTCCTACACAGAGATGGGGCCAGGGACATCTGGGAGTTATGTGCTGACTCTGGAGCCTCCAGAATCTGGCAGAAGCAAAGCAGAGGAACAGGGGGAGCCTGTTCCCAGTGCACACTTGCACAGAGCTGCCAGAAGGCAAGAACTGTTAAGACAAAAGGGGAGACTTAGGAGTAAGGCTTGGAGGAGATTGGCTCCTCCCATAAGACATAAAGGAGGAACAAAGGTAGAGAAACTTTTGCAGGGAGCAAAGTCGTTCGCTCTGTTCGGATTAAACCTTGAAGCTCTGTGTGGACTTTGTACTTTGGTTGGCTTTTTACAGTTAATTTGGCACTTTAGTTGTTGGCAGCAATTCAAAGGAGAGAAAGGTGGGTGCTTATCTTGAGGAGCTATTTGGGACTCCTTACAGGCTGGGAATGAATATAATTTCCAGCCCTTGAAATAAAACAAGAGTTGTTTGGATTAAGCGTGTGATTAACTATGGTCTCAGGAAGCCTGGATCATAACACTGAATAAAAAAATGAAAGTGAAGAAAGGAAGGTATAAAAATATATATATAACCCCTATCGTTTCCAGTGTTCCATCTGACACATCGAACATGATAAAGTTTCCAATCCCAGAGAGCTGATGATCTTTTATTTTGGATTTTACCAAACATCCTA
Organism: Hydrophis major; assembly: GCA_033807585.1. NCBI lineage: Eukaryota > Metazoa > Chordata > Lepidosauria > Squamata > Elapidae > Hydrophis > Hydrophis major. Next base: position 4,790,266 of record CM066332.1, read on the forward strand.
ATAAGGTTTCTCTTCTTTTAATTCAGTGGGAAATAAAGTTCCTTGTTGTGTACAGCTCATTGTGTGGGTAATAGCTGTGACTCCCTAACCTTTTCTTTCTTTTACAATGCAGGAACTGCAAGCAAGGAGAAAACTACACAATCAGGCAGCTTTTGCTCATTAAATGTACCTGCTTTGTTGGAATCCCGCGAAAAACAGAAAATAGGAAAAAAGGTAAATATTTTACAATTTTATCTTGATAGGAACCTATTAAGGCCCCTGTATGCTTTTCGCACTGAATACACAGTGTACTTTTGTGTACCAGGAACAATATATTTTCTTAATGAGGAGGGGTATGCTAATGTATAATACATTCTGAACTAAAAATAGTTTTGAGGATAAGAAGAGATTTTGCAGCTTCACAATAAAATAGACAAACAATGTAAGGCATAAATCGTTGGATAGTTTCTCCATTATTTTTTTTGCTATACTGACAGTATCTAGATGATTCAGAGTTGTGGTTATTATTCAGTTGTTCAGTTACTTCTAAGTCTTCATGACCTGATAAAGATTGTCCAGAACTAGATATAGAACCACTTTTCTGAATTCCTGCTCAGTTCCTGCTCAGAATATCAATGATGGCATCTTGACATGTTCTTACAATCTTTCTTAAATTACCTTTAATTCTTCCCTTTACCTTTTATGTCCAAAATATGTAAGATTTACCTTAATTATGAATCCTTCCAGTGAGTATCCAGGAAAGATTTATTTCATCAGGGAGTGGGTTATTATGTCTTCATGAAGTCCAAAATATTCATTGTATCCATCACTACAATTTAGAGGCGGTCAACTTTTTTGAAGGTCCAACATCTGAGTCGTCAATATAGTCTTGTAGGCCAGTAGGCCAGACAAGGAACATTGGATGGAAACTGAACAAGGAGAGATTCAACCTGGAAATAAGGAGAAACTTTCTGACAGGGAGAATCATCAATCCATGGAACAGAAGTTGTCTTTGGAAGTTGTGGGAGCTTCATCCCTGGAGGATTTCAAGAAGAGGCTGGACTCCTATCTGTCAGAAATGGTCTAGGGTCTCCTGCTTGGATGAGGGGTTGGAGTAGATAACCTACAATGTCCTTTCCAACTCTGATTATGTGTTATCTGTTATCTATCTTAACGACCCACAATGTTGTTGTCAGTATGATGTCTCTATACATGAATAGTACAACAAAATCCAGAGACACACTGAATGAACGGGGCTCTCCAGTGGCTTCTGACCTGTGCAGTTGTGGTGAACTGCACACAACAACATCTATGTATAGTTGTTCTTTGTGTCCAGATCATTATACCTTTGAGGACTTCATGGCAACGCGATGGAACACAAGCAATGTTGCTGATTTCTGGGCAAGATGTGTTTAATTTGTACATACTTTAATCTTGTATTTTATAGTTTGTGTCACATAGTAGGCCTTATTTTAATCGTGATGCTTCTGACCCGAATAAACAAACAGACATGAATAGTGAAGAGTCTTTCTCACATGACTCTTCTTTTATGATTACGATTGCTATCTCTGTGAAGTTTCAAACCGAGGACAACAAAGTTTGTATATTATTACTTCTATTCCTTCTTCAATTTTCACTGGAAGTTGAACTAATCCTGGTTTTGGAAGAGGAAGAAGAAGTTATCCATTCACTCATGTCTGACTCTTAGTGGTTTTATAGGCAAGGTCTCTCCGTATCTTCTGATCTTCTGTGCTACTTCTGTGAGTTTTTCCATGGTCTGGCTGGGGCTAGTCTTTGATGGTGTACATCCACCATGTTCTTTGTCAACCTGATTTCCTTCTACCACTAAAACTCTTCCCAACACAATTGCTTTCTCCAGTGAATTCTGTGGTGGTGCCATGGTTAGAATGCAGAATTGAAAACTAACTCTGCCCACTGCCAGGAGTTCGATCCTGACTGGCTCAAGGTTAACTCAGCCTTCCATCTTTCTGAGGTGGGTAAAATGAGGACCCAGATTGTTGAGGGCCAGAGGCTGACTCTATAAACTGCTTAGAGAGGGCTGTAAAGCAATGTGAAGCAGTATATAAGTCTAAGGGCTATTGCTATTTTCCTTCTTTCCTCCCTCTCTCCCTCCTCTTCCTTCCTTCCTTCCTTTGACACGGCCAGTGTTGTATGCCCTCCAAGACTTGTGTGTTGGTCTCCACGGCTTAAACACATCCATTTTCTTCCCTTCTTGCTTTTTTAAGATCCAACTTTTGCAACTATTTTTTTCCACTCCCTTCGCGACTGTTCTTTTTTCTTTCCATATCTACTTATAAACCATGGGTGCCCCTTGAACTCCATTATCCTGTAAAACTTAAACATGTTTGCTGGTATTTCATGAATGCCCGAAGCTTTGCTGTGGGCTGTTAACTCTATTTTCTGCCTTTACAAGAGCTGCTAAGAAATATTTCATCAGCTCTTTGGAAAACAATGGCTTTATTCATGTTTTAATCTACCTTTTCTTATCTCCTAGTCTCTTTCATTCTGTCTGTGTCCAAACACATTGCTGTGTAGCAGCAATGACAACTAAGCGATGAATGATGGAAATACACCTATTCTACTAATGTGTAGCCTTTTGTAAATTTGCTTGTAATTTGTTTAAATAAACATCCTTCTACCTTGTAAAACAATACTTGAAGCTTTGTTGCTGGAAATTGTTCTGTCCCTTAATTAGCATTCTTGAGATCCCCGCGCTTTGATTGGCCAAAGCGCAGGGCACTCTGATTGGTCAGGCGAGCCGCGCTGATTGGCTCGCTAAGAATCTCCCGCGATTGGTCTATTCGAATCACGGGAGATTCAAAGCGGTGCCATTGGCCACGGCCGCCACGGCTAAAAGAATAAAAGCCGCGAACCTTTTGCAAAGCGCCAGTTCGGTTCCTACTTTAATAAAAGAGCATGATTTGAAGTCACCGACTCCTGGCATCATTTTCGAGGACACGACAGAAATATTTTCAAGGAAGCACTTAATTTCATTTTCTGGAATGTCTGGCTTGGTTTCATGACCAAATCTTTGTTTGTAACATTAATTTTGGGATCTTTTTGTATATCTTGACTCTTGACGAATGTATCTTTTCTTTTATGTACACCAAGAACATTTGCACCAAAGACAAATTCCTTGTGTGTCCAATCACACTTGGCCAATAAAAAATCTATTCTATTCTATTCTATTCTATTCTATTCTATTCTATTCTATTCTATTCTATTCTATTCTATTCCATTCTATTCTATTCTATCTCACTGCCAGGAAATTTCTCCTTAGTTCTAGGTTGCTTCTCTTCTTGATTAGTTTACATTTGTAGTTTCTTCTCCTGCCTTCAGGTGCTTTGGAGAATAGCTTGACTCCCTCTTCTTTGGGGCTGCCCCTCAGATATTGGAAGACTGCTATCATGTCACCCCTGGTCCTTCTTTTCATCAAACTAGACATATCCAAATTCCTGCAACCGTTCTTTATATGTTTTATCCTCTAATCCCCTAATCATCTTTTTTGCTCTTTTGTGCACTTTCCAGACTCTCAACATCTTTTTCATAATATGATGATCAAAACTGGATGCAGTATTCCAGGTGTGTGTCTTACTAAGGCTTTATAAAGCAGTATTAATACTTCATGGGATCTTGATTCTATCCGTCTGTTAATGCAACCTAGGATTGTGTTGGCTTTTTTTGGCGGCGGTTGCACATTGATAGCTCATATTTAAGTGATTGTCCAGTAGGATTCCAAGATCCCTCTCACAGTTAGTACTACTCAGCTATATATTCCCCTATTATTCCCACTGAAGTTTATATATTTGTGTTTTTGTTTTAATTTGTACCTCTCTTCTTCTCCCTTTGCACTTCTCCAAACTTGATGGAGCCAAACTTTTTCATAAATTGACAGCATCCATATTTAAGACATAACCCAGTGTATTTAGCAAAGTTGAGGGCTGGACACAGATTCCTGTTTACTTCACTTAAACTCTAAGCCTTCTCAAGATTTCAAAGGGGTTGCACACCCTTCAAAAACGCCAAAATATGACATTTCTTCCCACCCAGAAAATTTCTCGTTCCACAAGAATCAGACATTAAATAAAACTAAACAGAAGTGAGTAATAAAGTTGAAAATCTGTCGATGAAGATCCAGGATCCCAGATTCCTCTCCCAGTTGCTGCTATTGGGCCAGGTTTCACCCAGTCTGGGACAATATCCCTAAATAGGGATAGTAATTTTGATGCCTTCTGGTTAGAATCTGTCGCAGGGACTGTGATCCATCTCAGAGAATGAGTCTTATGATTCAGCATCTCCTCTTTGCATTTGAAAGTGTATTTTAATCATCCCATTTATTTTTTATGGAATAAATTTGGTTGAAGTGTTGACCAGCTGGCATGTTCCGTAGTTACGGTGTGAGGTTTTCTACAGTTTCAGTTGTGCTAAAGGATCGACTCTTTCTTTCTTTTCTTCCCCTTTGCAAGATATGTTGGGGCTACCATTTCTGGGATGCAAACATTCAGACAGTTGGCAGATGGCAGGGGAAAAAAAAAAAAAGAATACAGAAAACGATATTCCTGCATATCTAAAGGTTGCTTGAATATTTGCAGCCTAGATGCAGCAACCCTAGGAAATACAGTGATTGCAAATGTTCATGGAAATTCTCAGCCATCCAGGTTGTGGTTGTCCCAAAGCTGCTTTTTCAAAAGGCAACTGGACTTTCTTTGTTTTTCTTTGAAGACATTTTGCTTCTTATCCAAGAAGCTTCTTCAGTTCTGACTGAATTGTGGGGAATGGAAGGAATTTTATTCTTTGCAGTTATCTGGTCATTAGTACTCTTTCTGAGAGTCTTTGAGGCCACTTGGACGTCTATCAGGCCACCTGAATAGAGCAAATGGGTGCAGAACCTTCCTAGAACTGCTGAAAAGCCTGCGTTGTAGGAGATAGATGGTGTTATGTTCCTCCCCTTCTGTTGAGAGACGGCTGTTCAATCTTAACACAGAGGGCTTCTTTGCAGTGGTGAGATTCAACCATTTTTACCACCGGTTCTGTGGGCGTGGCTTTTGGGGCATAGCTGGGGAAGGATACCGTAAAATCCCCATTTCCATCCCATCCTACTAACCTGCTTTCCAGCTCCATTCTCCTGTGCAGGGCAACCTTCCTTCCTTCCCTCCAATCCTTTCTTCCTTCTTTCTCTCCCTCCCTCTTTTTCTTCCTCCCTCCCTCCCTCTCCTCCCTCCCTCCCTCCAAACCTTCCTTCTTTCTTTCCCTCCCTCCCTCTTTTTCTTCCTCCCTCCCTCCCTCTCCTCCCTCCCTCCCTCCAAACCTTCCTTCTTTCTTTCCCTCCCTCCCTCTTTTTCTTCCTTCCTTCCAGTGGTGGGATTCAATTTCTTTTTACTGTCGGTTCTATCCGTGTGGGTTGGTGGGGCTAGCTTGGTAGGTGGGGCAGGGGAAGGATAGGTCAGTATATTCATGAACTGGACTAGAGCTTGGTAACAAGGTCAGCCAATGAATAGGCATAGCAACCAAGTCAGCCAATGAGGACTGTTTGGAAACTGAAACTAGAGGTAGCCTAGGCCGGAAACTGAAACTAAAAGTAACCTAGGTGTGGCTCTATGTTAAGCTCTGCAACTCTGCAGCTATGGTTGAAACTCTGAGTCTGTCTGTTGAAGATGAAACTAACTTGCTTGCTTGCTGAAAACAGGAGCTCTGCTCTGAACTTGCAACATGTTTCTCTTTGAGTTTGTTCCATGTTGGAGAAATCTACAACTGGTTTGCAAAATCTACTTATGTTTACAAAGAGGTTAAATGAAGCATCAGTCATCTGTGTTTATTTTTCTGGCCCTGAATTATCACTGCCAAACTCTCAATAGGATACTTTAAAATCTCCATTCCCTCCTCACTCCTGGGGGAAGGTTACTACAGAATCCCCATTCCTCCACCCGCACCTCACTAACCTGCTTTCCCGCTCCGTTCTCCTGCGCAGGGCAACCAAAGAAGACCCAGCCAATAAGCTGGGACTCAGGAGGCAGAGAACAGATGGGGGCTGGGCCAGCCAGAGGTAGTATATGCTGGTACTCCAAACTACTCGAAATTTCCGCTACCGGTTCTCCAGAACTGGCCAGAACCTGCTGAATACCATCTCTGCCTATTTGACCCCTCTTTCTAGCCAATGTTCCTCTCAGTGCACTAAAGTAGAAGCTTGTCCACCCCAGGATAAAACACCCAGGCACCAATGGAGCAACATGGCATGTACAGTACAATGCAGTGAGACATGTGCAGTTCTGTACAGTGGGGAAACAAAACCATTTCGCAAAGGCGTGGCTTAACAAAGGAGAACAAACCCATCAGGACTAGGTTCATGAGTCCATCTGCATTTGAAAGACAAAAGACACTCTTTTGAAGACAGCAAAGTACACATTATGGATAGAGAGGACTGCTGGCTTGAAATAGAAGTCAAAGAAGCCATCTGTCAGGGCTCTGACAAATCCACCCCCATTCAAACTATAAATCTCTAGCCGCATGTCTAGAGTAAAAAAAAAAAAGAAGTTTATTAGGAGTGACCATGTTGGTCTTAGCTGGGTGAAGCCGACACTAAAATACTTCATTCGTTTCCCCCTTGACCCTCCTCTTCCACCCCCCCCCCGGATGTATATTCTCCAATGAGACACATCCATAGCCAAGAGTCATCTATCATGCTCTCCAGTAATAATCTTGCATGCCAACAGCTTTGGATGCCAAGACGATTATCTGAGGCATGTAAGGAATGCACTGCTTTCCCCACTCCCTTTCTGCTGGCAATTCAAAGACCAACAGAATATTTTTTTAGTTGATACCATCTATTTCAAAATTGAATGGCCCTCTCTCAATAGAGGCGGTGGGATATGACACCACTTACCCCCTGTCTACAACTCAGTCCTTTCAGCAGTCCCAAGAAGGCTCCACACCCATTTGCACTACTCAGGGGACCCTGAGGACATAGATAAACCTCCAAGTGGCCTGAACGACCCTCTAAAAAGGATGCAAATGGCCAGCTCTCTGCAAGGAATCTAAACCTTTCCATCCTACACCATTCAGTCAGACCTACCTGAAGAAGCTTCTTGGATGAGAGAGCCAAACAGTCTTTCTTCGACTTCTTCTTGCTGGTAAATAACATTGTTATTCCCATAGGTGCTATACTCTGGCTCTTTTCATGCAGGAAGAACTGCAGAGCATGAAATATTCTGGTACCATTGCTTTGGAGTTGCTCCATTTCCCTTTTCCTTTTCTGAGGGGAAACGCGAGTTGATCATGGTCCTCTTTATTCTGCCAAGGAATTTCCCTTGGCTTTTCAAATTTTATTTGGAGCAGGTCATGTCCTTCACAATGCAACATATTCGTCAGCGGTTCAGGGTTGGGCTGCAGATACGGGATGTTGCAATTCCGTGCTAAGTTACAATGGGAGAAAGTAAAAGGCTCTCCATCCAGTTGTATGCATGTACGGCTTCTGGGGATTTGACTGACATTCGGTACAAAACAACTTTTCATCCCCCCCCCCGCCCCCATTGGTTCAAACTACTGATAAAGGAAACTCAAGAGAACAGCAAAATAGTTTTGAATGCTAGCCTGCAGCGTGGCTAATTGTGCTGTGTTCTGCCGTGTGTGGCTGTTCCCTCCTCCATCATTAGTTGATAAGAAAGGAGAACAGTTTTGAAAACCCAGAACAATTCTGGATTTCACTCAACATAATCAGGATAGAGCAGGTTATGTTGCTCTAGGAAACATGTGAATAATATTTGCAGGAATTGGCTATGGCTGGTCTAGGGAAGAGAAGGACCAGGGGAGGCAGGAGAGCATCTTCCAAGATTTGAGGGGCTGCCACAGAGAGGAGGAGGAAGGCGGTCAAGCTCTTCTCCAAAGCACCTGAAGGCCAGGCAAGAAACAATGGATGGAAACGACTCCAGAAGAGAAGCAACTTGCAATTAAGGAGAAATTTTCCTCACAGTGAGAACAATTCATCAGTGAAACCACTTGCCACCAGAAGTTGTGGGTGCTTCCATCACTGGAGGTTTTGAAGAAGAGATTGGACAACCCTTTGTCTGGTATGATATCAGGTTTCCTGCTCTAAGCAGGGGGGTTGGACTAGAAGACCTCCAAGGT